>JAPMOQ010059085.1:0-170408 GCA_026543055.1 Argiope trifasciata | reverse complement strand
TGTGTGTGTGTGTGTGTGTGTGTGTGTGTGTGTGTGTGTGTGTGTGTTTTGATACAAAAGAAAAAATACACTTTTTCGGTTATACCTAGTGATAAGGCAATTTAGCATTCTTATTAGCACTTCAAGTGTTAATGTTTTTAACAGTTGCAAACTTTAAATGAACCTTAACATTGTCTGAGTTCTTCAGAGTATGCACAGATAAAGTCAAACACTGTTGAAAGTGGACAATATCCTGCGAGTATAAGACAAAAAAAACTGCAAAAAGGACTCTTTATCTATCTAGACTCTACCTTAAGCTGAGCCAATATATATTCTTTATTGTTCATGTTTATTTATTTATATTCATATTTTATTTCTTATTTTTCCATTTATTTATTTTTCTTATTCATTTATTTATCTTTCTCTCTCTGTTTTAATTTTTATCTTACTTTGATTTTTCTGTCTTCAAAGTTAAACTGTCTGTGTTTGATAAATTTTATTATTTAATACTTATATTTAAATTATACTTTTACTGTGGAATATTATGCAGGCTCTCTCAATTTAACCTTTTAAGCCTCTTTCATTTTTTCTACTTACGGCAGCTTCTTAATTTTATTTCCATGTTTTCTTCGCTACCTTTGGCTACTTTTGCATCTATTTCACATGCATATGAAAGTTATTTTTAAATAGCGAGTCTTTTCATGGCTATTTAAATTCTTTTTTAAATTTTATGAGCTTTTCACCGATGTAACTTCACTATCGGCGTACACCCAATCATCGTCAGAATGCTGTCACTTCCTAAATTTTTTCTTGAAAGCAGATTGTTAGTCATTTGTCAGATCGATGCAGAAGATATTTGGATCTGAACTTTTTGATTCAGTCTTTGTGCTGTTTTTCCACTTCCAACCCATGATCTCAAGAAACAACCCCTAAACAGTATTCGAACCCGACTTTTCGACCTATGCAAATTTGGTGTTCTCGAATCGTATAAATGCGTGTACGTTAAAAATCTTTAAGAGAGCAGTGAAAAAATATCAGATTATGTGGTTGACCTGCTGTACGGCTAATTTAAGATGCTTTTGCCGAATTTATTTTAAATCATAAGGAAAGAATCTGTTTTAAAAGCAAAGTTAGCTCCAAAATTTCGTTATGTTAACTTATGTTGAGCTTTTCTTAAAATTCAACCTATCCCTTTTTTGCTCCAAGAACGAGCTAATGAACTTTTACTCCAATAAATATGGTTTTTATGGATGCTGCTTTCCTCACTGTGCTTCCTCGATAGTAAATTCTTCTGCCAAGTTTTGCAAATTTTTCTGGCCAGTTAACCTGAATGATAGCACAAAGTGTGTTTAATATTTTTATAGTATTAATTATAGAATGTAGATATTAAAGGATTGGTGATTAAATTTATATATTAAAGAAGGTAATATAGTTCATGTACGGTAAGCATCTCTGCTTTGTACATGAACGCTAACTCCCTTGGTGAGCAATAACACGGAAGTTCCCACGATCCTCAGCTACCCACCAGACAATGCCTCCTTTTTAAATCAACGTATCAAGAAGACAAGCAAGCCGTCTTTTACACGATTTAACAAAAGTTTCCCCAAGCCCATCTGATGACAAAGGCGTCCAAGAAATCCAGCCACAATCTCTGCACGAATATCTTGAGTATACGCCGCTTTTAAATTAGCCGAGCGGAAAAATTTAGGAGGGGTGGTGGAAGGGGACTCCGAAATTATCCAACGCCTCGCTGCACACTTGATGAATACAAGGGGGATCTGATACATTTATATTTGTATGGAATGGTGAGGATAGAACACAACCCCTCCACCCCGGCCTTGCTGAGTGGTTGCACCAAAGCAGCATCTGTACAGATATCTATTTATCTTTCAGTCGTCTTGTATAAACCCACCAAGACCAGGAGATGTTGGAAATCGCTTTCCACGGTTTCGAAGTCTGGATTGTTGCCAGTTCCGGGCAAGGAATACAAATGACAGAAAAGCCGGAGATAAATGTTATTTACAATCGGCGTGTGGCAAGTCATTTGTATTTGATGTTGCGGAATTACGAATATTAGTGTTGGGAAAATTCGTATTAATAAAGATAGGGTGGATCGCGATTTCATTTCGCTTTGTTGGAATGCTGTTGTGATTGAGTGGCTTTTGGAATATCCGAGGTGCTTGAAGTGATGGAATTACTTACCTTAAGTTTCCTTTTTATCTCCGTATTAAGAGGGTCGGATTCGAGAGATGAATCAGTTTTTGAAAGGGAATGAAATGTGAACAATTTATATGCTTGATTTTGGGACCAAAGCAATTTGTTACATGCTTTAGATTTAGATTTGCTTCCATAAAAATGCAGCCCAACCTAAAAGTGCAAGATTAGCTTAAAAGAATAACGATATGTGTGTGTGTGTGTGTGTGTGTGTGTGTGTGTGTGTGTGTGTGTGTAATATAAGCCAAGTAATAAGGTATACAAAATAATCAAAATTGCAACAAATAGAAAAAGAAAAGAATCCGGCCTGAAGACTTTTTCAAGGGTCACCCTCAACCAAGGATTTATAATAAGGAGATATAATCTCCTTATTCTGTAAGATATAATTTAGCCTTAATTTTCGGGTCGCGAGGGGTCAATATTATTCGGCACTGTCGGATTCCTCTCAGAAAAAATCCCTTATTTTGAATCCTTGAAAAAGTCTTCAGACCGGATTCTTTTTTTATTAGTTGCAGTTTTGATTGTTTTGTATTCCTTTTTCCTTGGTTTACATTGCTAATTTATTTAGATCCATCTGTATTTTAGTAGTAGCTGCATTAGCGCTTATTAAATACAATGATAGTTTTTTTAATTTTTTGTTTTAATCTTGTTCGAACCCGAAATAATTTTTAGTTTCGTTTTCTAAATTATTTTAATTTAGATTTGTTCCATAAATATTTTTTTCATTCAGATTTTATTTTTGCTTACTTTTTATAGTTTAATTCCAAATTAAGTTTTAATTTCGATTCCGACATAATTTGTTTAGTTTACAAACTATTTTTAGTTTTGGTTTTCAGAAATAATTTAATTTTTAATGAATTCTAAAAATTGATTTTCATTACTTAATGCTTTTATGGCTGATTACTTATATCGAAATTTTAAATTTCCCTTTAATCAATCCCGGAAAGGCTTCATTTAGTTACCAGAGGAGCGAACAAGGCACGTCCGCTTACAGCAACAGATTATCAAGAAGTAGCATAAAATAGGAGAAATAAATTATTCTTGACTTAGACAACATGAGGTATTGATAGAAAAAATGTTTTTTCACAAGGATAATATATTATTAAGATTCTCATAGGGATTTCTCCACATGTCTTTCACATGCGAGGGAAACACAGGGATGTTTTAAAAAGTATTTGTTTAGATCAGCAATTTTTATCTTTTCACTCGCAGAGCGGAAACTGTTGACTGAAGCATTTTTACAAACTTTTTCTTAAATCAGTTAGATAGAAAAAGTGGAATGGGATCTGAAAATAAGAATATATTTTAGAATGAAAATATGGACTGAATTACGATGAAACTTTAGGAATTAATTAGAATTAAAACTATCATTACACGCACAAATATATAAAAGGTCTAACCTGAAACGAAAGAAAAAAATGTCTCAAATTGTGTTTTTAACATCTCTCTATATGTGACCACTATTGTTAGGTTGCAAAAAAATCATTAAACAATTTGGGTAATTTTTCAATATTTTCGATCTAGAACTTACAAACACTTGTCATATTTTATTCTTCCATTTGCTCTATATTTAGCAGGCACGTAGGATATATTCGTTATAATAATGGTAATTGGTAATTACATATGGCATATTTAGTGCAGGCAAAAGTAGCAAACACATAAGGCACTTTCCGAAGGCCCGTGTCCGTCTTGAGAGCGGTGCATTTTTTCCTCTTTCCCCTCTTTTGTGGTTTCCGGGATTCTTTGGTATCTGTTAATTTTACCAACAATTTTAGGGTATATCCCGATCGAGGTCCAATGGTGTGGAGGGAGGGGCAGATTTACGGTCATATATGTAAAAGCAACAGGCCTCCAGAATAATCATATTTATTTTTGATATCACGAAAGGGTTACTCCAATCTGCCTTAAATTCTAAAATTTAAACTGAATGTCTGGACTAACACGATAACTACTGTAGCGGAAACTGTGATTAATCTTGAAGGTACCGATCATGGTACAGTCCTTCCGGTGGATAGCATGTGCTGTCATGGACGGTAGGTAGTCGACCTCCAGACTATCCTGGTACGGAAGCTTTTCATGCTATTTTTTAAGTGCCTCATCCAGTGAAAGTTCGTTTTGGGATAGTAATTGACAAATCCGTATAGCATATATGGTATTGACATAATAATTAGCAATCACGTATTTAGTATTGGCATGAAAATTAGCAATCACATATGACATATTTGGTATTGGCATGATAATTGATAATCACTTATAAGTATTTGGCATTGGCATGATAACTAACAATCACATATGGCATATTTGATGTAGGCATGATAATTGAAAATAACATATGGCAAACCTTATGGCACATTTGGCATTAGTATAACAATTAGCATACTTGTAGGGTATATTTACTTTTTATATAGTAATTTGCAAACACATATATATATTAAATTGAAAATAAGCTAATACTGCTGCAGCTGTACAGACATAATTTAGAATATTGCATGCTTTAGTACAATATACTCAAAATCATGCAATTTTGTACAATTATATATATATAATATTGGGCTTCATCCTTAGTTTTAAAAAAATTATCAAGAAAAAATTCTTTTATGCAAATTCTTTAGCTCTCCTAACAATCGAAATAAAAAGAAAGTGTTATACTAAAAATAAAAATGTGGAATGTCATCTCTAACCTTCTTTTATTTTGTGAAAAAAAATAACAATGATAAGTCTGTTGGCAAGTTTCGAATCGCCCAGCGAGCGCCATGACACTCATCCAAAATGCATCTGTTTCTTGGTTCGGGGCTGTTTCGAGAGAAAATATTTGCTTATGTAGCAGAGAGGGCTGCCGTCACAGAGGAGACTTCTTCAGGAAAAATGGAATCTTTCCATCGGGTGTCATGCATTATTCGGATCGCAAATCGTCTCCAGAAGGAAGAGAAGAAAAAAAAAGTGTCAAAAATTTCGAACGATATCAAAATTTTCAAATGGAATAAATGTCACTTTCTGAAAGTCCCAGAGACATCTAAGTCACTTTTTGGAGCGAGTTGGAACTGGAAATTTATTTCGGAGAAGAAGTGGATTCTGAAGTTTCAAATTCTGAGACAATATTTTCTTTCAATAGAGTGGTAGAGCTTTCAGAACGAAATTTGATAAAAAGGCTGGTTAAGATAACCGACTATGTTCGATGGAAAAATTTTGAAAATTTTGAGTTTTTTAATTTTTTTTTTGTTTTTCAGATGTATTATCAATTATAAACACTATAAATACAAAAAAATAATTTGAGAATATAATATATTTATAGAAACAAGAAAATGCGTGGTCAATTTTAGTGAAATTGAACCAAAACGGTTCACATTCTACACAAAATGGTAATGCAACAATCCTATTTTTCTTTGTACACAAGTTATAGAATATAATGATGAATGAAAGGAACCAAAATCTAAGAAATATTTTGAGATGCAGAGAAGTCACGGGTAAAAATATACGTATATATGCATTTTTTCCATAAATTCACAACTTAATTTTTCTAAAAACACCTATAACAGAAAAAATATTTCGCCAACAATAAAATTTTTGGTTCATTTCATTGCCTATATTATTTAAAACTCACGCTGAAATTTTTAAGTAAACTCCTCTATTAATTTTTGTGATATCGTGTTAATGGTGAATAATTTTTATGAAGAATAAAATTGAAGTGAAAGACAAATTTTAGCGGAAAAATAAATTTTGCTTAAAATTTCTATGGATAATAGGTTAGACCTTCCTTTTCTAAGAAAAAACAAACAGTTTTGGAAAGAGAAATGTCTGAATGACAAGAAATAACACTTTTTTAAAAAATCGCCAATGTGGTCGAATACCAGAGTTTTCAACGTAGTCAGATACCTTAAATAAAATTTTTTCAATGAAATTGGTTTTTATCTATAACGAAAAACAGAAATCGCGTGCATTTGTTACAATTGCACCTCCGATTGAATGAATAATTGTGACATAAAATTTGCTCAAGTTCATTTCTAAATCATTTGGGATAGTTTTGATTTTCACAATTATTTACTTCTGATTATATTTAATTAAATACAAAACGATAAGCCAAATTTTAATATTTTAGATCAGTGTTTAATGAACAATTGAAAAATATGGTTTATGTACTTATTATGTATATGGTTTAGGTTTTATAAAATATGGAAAAATATGGTTTATTTAACCAATGAGAGTGGTCTCCAAAATTTTCTCGCATGGTCTTCAATAAACTTGTGATACCTTATTTGTGTACAATAGTTATGGAATACTTTTTGACATAAATTTATCATTTTTAATGAATTTGTCTTATCATCTTTGGCAAGAGTTATGAATTAAGAGTTTCATCAAGTTAATGGCCAGCATTCTAAAAAACGGAATTTTTGTTTCAGACAGGTTCCTTTTTACCTCTGGAAACCAAAATTTGACACAAAATCGCCCTTGTAGTCGCAAAATACCATAATAAATTTGATGTATTTAAGTCATTGTGTTTTTGAATTATCGCGTTTGCATGTTTTTGAAAGTACAAACTGACAGACAGTCAACCTGTTGTTGGATTTGGCTCGCTAGTTCATTGGTGTCTACATTATCGATGTTAAATCTGTTCACCAAATTTTATCCGACTAGCTCTTTTCATTTTGTAACTATCGTATTAACTTGTATTCGAATAGCCTTACAGATGGATTTCCTCTGAACAGAGATTGCTCAAAATTAGACAAAAATTTGAAAATGTGGTATAAAGGCTGTATACCAAATTTCAACCCTCTAGCTCAAAGGTTTTTTGAGTTATCTTTTTCACAGACAGGCAGACATTTAAAAAAAATGGTTTTCCGACATCTGGGAGGTCTAAAACATGGAGATTCACCAAAATCTCGATTTCGTAATTTTTTGAGAATTACTCTACTTTCTCGGTGCTACATGTATAAGAAAGTACGAATCAAATATAAGATATATATAAGGACATGTATAAGGAAATAAAATTCACAAAAAGTCGCTTTGGATTTGCAGATATATTAAATTTAATTAAAAATCTTAAATATAAAAGCAGAAGTTCTCAAACTGTGTTCTTTATTGTTCCCTTAATAGAACATCACATTGTTATTATTACTACAATTTTTATACAGTGAATTTAAATAAATGTTAAATCCAGATATAAAATGCTCCCTTTTGACGTTTGCTTTAATTTTTATCGTTATCTGGGAAATATCTAGTTGCAACTTCGAACGGAATATTTAAAGGAAGTAGAGAAAAAAATACACGTCACATCTATCCTCGTTAATAATAAAGTTAGTTGTTATACCTCTGTATGAATAGGAAAAATAATATTAATTTTAAATACTTTATTATTTAATAGTAAATGTCCCATTTAGGATCTTAATTAGAAGAATACTCATATTTATCATCATTGATATTAATATTAGATATTATGTATTTGTTGGAATATGAATGAATAGTATTAAAATTCTTTAATATTTATTAATAAATATTCCATTTGATTCCACTGATCTTTAATCGAAAAAATGTTTCTATTTATCATCATTAATAATAATATTAGGTATTGTGTATTTCTGTGAATAGGAATAAATCAAATTGATTTAAAATATTTTGTTCTTCAGTAATAAGCGATGGATTTAGATGCTGATCTTTAATCGAAAAAAATACTCATATTTATCGTCATTAACAATGATTAATTGTGTATTTGTATGAATATGAAAGAATAATATTGATTTTAACTATCTTATACTTTCATAGTAAAAGTTCCATTTGGATGCACTGATCTTTATTTAAAAATTATTATGGTGATATGTTTTTATTCAAGGGTTTAAAATTTTCAATTTTGAGTATCTATATATTAAAGGAAATACTTTTATTAGTAACTAATCAATTAACTAATTTTTTTAACTTAAAATAATTATGATAACTTCTACAAAAATGACATTAACTAACAAGAAACTCAGAGTTGATAGAGTTCTCTTAAAGAGCTTTTACTAAAGTTAGGCTAAGCAGACATAAAAAAGTGCCACATTAAACCATGATGCGAGCTTAATATTTCCCTTTTTTAGCACACCTTGGGCGCTCCATATAAATAATGTCATTCACAAGACCTTGGAACTAATGTTCGTGCCAACACTATTTCGGATCAAATGAAAGAAATATTATTATCACAACCTCCCCGTTTATTTTTTGCCTGCTATCGCCTTCTTTCAAGATGCTGGAAGCCAGAAAAAAAAGTGTAAACATCATTAATGTCTTTACCCCAATGCATCACACTACCCCCAAGAGACTCGTTAAAGCTAGGTAAAAAAAAAAAATCTATATACTTCCATAATGGTTTTCGGCCATGCAAGCTGCCTACGCCGTCTTTTATAGACACGGACTCGTAAATACGACCCTATCAGTTGAAAATCAGGTGCATATTCAGAAGTTCCCCCGAGTATGATCTGAGTGTCCCTCCCTTTTGTGACACCCTGCTATGGGGGAAGGGGTTGTCACGCTCACCCCTCCTTCTCTTATGTCAGATTTCCCCTTGAAGGGTATCAGGGAATTTTGTAGGGGGAAATGGAAAAGCTGATTTCGGGAGACTTAGGGTATAGGGGGACTACTCCATTTTTCCGGGAGGAAATAGTGAATTAAATATACGGGGTGTCCCTGAAGTCCTCGGCGTATTTTTAAGGATTTATATTGGAAAAAATGTACCCAGAAAGCTTTGGGTTTTTGGTTTCGTTTTTTAATCGCATAAAGTAAGAAGAAATGGAGCATAGGGAGAATTTGCCCGAAAATAAATGTATATTGAAGTGTGTTCATGGGATATAAAAAAAAATTCTTGCAGAAAATCCTTATATATATAAGAAGGTATTAAGCTCCAACTACAATATATTTATTTAAGCGATTTTTATATTTTCTTTTTATTAAATATCACACAACTAATGATTTAATGTGATAAGTTCTTCATAAGCATCAAAAATTCTTTAATAAAATTAACCATTAAAAAATATTTATAATCAAAACATTATAAAATATTTCGAATTTATTTTCAGAAATTAATCATGGGGGGGGGGGAGTATACTTTTCTGTATTCTTAAAAAAATATTTCTTAGCACAGAGTTTCCATTCAAAATTAAACTATCCCACAGAAAGGTTTACTGTTTTCCATTGTTTTTAAAAATTGCTTAATATTGAAGATGTGTATGTATGCATACACGTGCGTGTCTTTCAGTGAGTGTATTGTTATATAACAGGCAATTCCTTTGCCCTGTCGTGTGTGTGTTTGAGTCTGTGTATTTTTATATTACTGGCAATTCCTTTGCCCTGTGATGTGCGAATGTTTGAGTCTGTGTATTGTTATATTACAGGCGATTTCTTTGCCCTGTGATGTGCGAATATTTGAGTCTGTGTATTGTTATATTACGAGCAATTTCTTTGCCCTATGATATTCGTGTCACAAAGTATGACTTTTATGGTACTAGGGTACACTTCGGAGAGTGTTTATTATTATTATTATTTTATTTGAAAACCGTGATTCAAGCTCTTCTCCCAATAAATCCCTCCCCAAAGATGGCTCAAAAATAATTTTTACATTGTTTTAAAATTTGTAAAATTATATTTTTAATAATATAAATTTATTTGCCCTGTAATATTTTCCCTAAATTTTGACAATCGAGTAAGAATATAAATTTGAATAGTTCTGAGCAATAGATTTCACTTTAGTAAGGAAATTCAAGCCGTTGTCATTGTTCATTCAAATATGTAATCGCGACATTTTCTTTCACTGATGAATGCTAAAGAATGATATAGTTTATTATCTTTGACAGTTTACATGAAGGATACGAAATTAGAATCACAATATTGTGAAATATAATATCACTTTTCAGTAATTAGAAAAGGGATTCCGTGTATAGTTAAAGCCCCTTTCCCATGGTCTATTACCTTTACGATAGAGTCGTAAATCTGCCATTTGACTCATTGTGGAACTTTCGCCTGTGAATATCTGTCACGATCTTTCCACAAACTGTGGGTAAAATCAATAAACATCAGAGTCTCGTGTAACCAACCATAAAGAGAGAGAAAGAGGGCACAATGTGCCAGGCCCTCACTGGTCATAGGAACAAGGCTTTACGTTTCTTACAGCTCTATAATGTCCCTGAGCTAGCCTTCATTATAAAAGTTATTTAATTAATAAAGAGAACGAGGTATAAAACTTTTAATCCTTAACTGGGGACATGTGGTCTGTGAGACCTCTAGAGATGGACTTTTGATCATCCCTATTCTATTTTAGCTCAATTAAATTCATTGACTCTGTACATTCCTGTTTTGTGACTTTCAATACGAATGCACTTTTTCAACCGTTTCAGAGGATGCTTTTTAAAATAATTCAGTTATTTCTTCGAGTGCAGTCTCTAAGACCGCACCTCCCCGTTAGTGTCCCAATAATAAACAAGGCTTAGCAGATGGTACTAAAACTTGGATCTCAAAATATCTTCCAATTTACCTATCCTATAATGAAACAGAACTCCAGACACTTTTAAATGAAGCAGGAAGTGATTTTAGTAATAAGGATAGTTGTACAGAAGAGTTTTTGGATGAAAGTTCGCATTCAACTGATTCTGATATGTAAGTTCAAATATAATTAAATTTTCAAATGCTAATGTATTTCAAAACATTAATAAAATGTATTAATATACCAAGAGAAATATATAGAGAATTCATAGGTTAACTTTTATTCTTAACCTGTATATTTAAAATGCTCTAGAAAATTATACTATGAAAATTACATATGCCAATAAAAAATGGCATATTTTTCCCATTAATTTTTTAATTCTTCATATAATTGTTGAAATTTACATTATATGGTGTTTTATATACCTTTATATACTGAAAAAATAAATATGATTGAAAACGCACAAAGTAATATGTTTTTTTGAAGAATATGTTTTATTGTAACATATAATATAAGAAGAAAATGTATGTTCCAACACATTTTCTTATTTCAAAGATTAATACATTTTGAAAATTTTCTAAAAAATACCTATATATAAAGAAAAATGTCTGCAAAATACATTGGCAGTTTTTCATACCAATACATTCACTAGAAAATTTAATTTAAGTGTAAATGAAATGCAGTCTCTAAGACCGCATCTCCATAGTTAAGTCCTAAAATTTCCTCTCCCCAGTTAAGGGTTAAAATTACATAATATGGATATCAATCACAATTTGATGTCTAAAAATAATTTCTTGAGAGAATCGTGAATATAGCAAATTAGTATATCTATGTAAACCAGTTAAATCATTAAATTGGGCTAGTTCAAGAATAACAAACAAATTTATCTTGGTAGATTTTTTTTATTAAATTTTAAGCTCTAGTGATAATATCTTCTCTTCATTGTTACATATTAAATTTGCTTAGCTTCTAGTAATAGTTTTATTGAAATCCTGATTCTATTCATCTTTTTTATCTCATATGCATGTAATTCAAAATTTCGACTTTTGGATTAAAAAATACATGTTTTTAGATCAGAACCTCTAAATAATCTGCTGTGTACGCCTGACTTCTGTGGGAAATTCTTTTAAATCGGACTTGCCCCGTTTTGGAACGTGGTTTTCTGTCTCGAATGCTGCAATTATTACCTGGCCGCTCTTTCACATCACAAAAATTATGTTAAAATAACCTTCATTTATCACCTGAACTTGCACTTGCATTTGAAATTTAGTTAGTTGAAATAGGATCATAAAATTTTGTGGTGATATCTTAATAAGACAGAGAACATCTACGGGACACGAGCATTGCTTTTGTCCTGCGGTTATGTTACTGGGCAAAGGTCCAGAGTTCTATTCCAAGAACATTTCACCTCCCACAATGGTGACCTCGTACAATGAACCTTCAACCTTCATGCAACTGATGTGGCTCCATCTACCCGCAACCAATGTCGTCAGACTCACTTGACGCAACAATTCACGCACGCTCGCCAAAACGTTTGGCGTGACTAAAACAGTTCTCCGCTCGCCAAACAAAGATAGGTACGGTGCATTAGACACAACAGCTATACACAGCAATCTCTCACTCAACAAACCAAATCATCACCACTCAAAAACAACGCATATCATTCGTCAACTCACTGGAGGGTGAGTCTGTGGTGATATCTTAATAAGACAGATAACATCTACGGGACATGAGCATGCTTTTGTCCTGTGGTTATGTTACTGGCCTTCATACCCAAAGGTCCCGGGTTCTATTTTGAGCCAATATCACAACCTTTCTACAATTTCATCTCTAATCTAAAGAGTGTCCGCAAATAATTACTAGCTAGGAATTTTCTACCATTCATACAGTAACGTGTTGACAATCCTATTAAAAAAACATTTGACAGATGATAGTTTACGGTTGGTAAAAATGGAGCGTTAAACGGCAGAACAAGGTGTTAACGGAAGATTTGAATTAAATAAACAATATAGTTATTCCTATAAATTGGTGTATTTTTATAGAATTATGAAATACACATTATTGAAATGTGTAAAAAATAACACATTGAGCAAATGGCCTCTGCGATTCTGCTGGTACATACACACTTGTCGAAATTTTCCAAGACTGAATTTTTTTGATGCAGCATTAAATTTCCTCCTTCAATGCGCGAGGGTTGTGAACTTGTTGGCATAGACCTTTGATATAAAATAACTCCATGAAAAGAAATCCAACGATGTTAAATAGCGCGATATATAGGATCGGTTCTCAAATTTTTGAACTGCGACCACCAGACTTTCATTATCTTTGAAATGTTGCTCAACAATGAAAACTCGTTGTTCTATCGTGAAACGCTCCATTTTTAAACACCCTAAACTCTCAGCTGCCAAACGGTTTTTTTAATAGGGTTACTAATACTTCACTTTAATATATACTGCCCTAATGGTTCAATACTTTACTGCACGAATGGTGAGTATTTAAAATCTTGTGCCAATTTTGGGAAAACTTTTACAGTGAGTCACAAAAGGCACGCATATGCACAGATAAGGAAAAAAGAGAGAAATCGAAATTCAATTATTTAACATTCCAAATGTCTGCACAAACGAATATTTTGTATTCTCCAATAGCAAGATTAATTACAAAATTTTAATATGCTATGGGGGTAAACCATTGTCGATGTAAATTTGAATTTTAGGCAACTGATCTAAAACTTTACAAACAAATAAGTTCCGAAAACTGTTCTTGTCAGTTTATGCATTTATCCTTGGCACAATTTATTTCTAGTTCCATTTCCTGTTTGCCAAAGGTTTGAAAACTTCGACCTATAGCAGTTTTTAGATCAACAATATACACAAACACAAATTAAAACTACGAATTTCCGCAAGTCCGATAGTTCCTCCAACTCTTATCTCCTCCAAAACTTCCGAAGTTATATGAAATCAAATTTCTTGGGCAGGGAAAACGGTTGCCAACTAGCTCTTTGTAACCTGACATCATTTTAAAACGGGAATCTTAGCAGTGACAGAACATATAAAAGCAAACTTCCGTGCAGTAGTTCGGCACCAAGATGCAATAAAGCATAAAGAAGGTAGGGAAAAAAAAAGGGCTGAAAGCTTTCGGGGCGACCTGATTTCCCCTTTCCTAGGTAGGGGAATAATTAATGCTTGCAAAATGCAGCTCCCGAGTTCACTGTAATGAGCTCTACCTGCTCGAATCTATCTTCGTTTCGCATCTGCGTTGTAATTAAAATTTCCGCGGCCGTTTTCCCGAGTTTCGTAAACTCGGAGGCAAATCATAAATGGCGCTCGCTGCACGGCCATTTATTTCGTTAATTTATCGGAGAGGTGGCAACGGCCTGTCATAAACTCGCGCTTTCACTTCGAAAATGTGTTTTTCGCCGGCCGATCGGAAGCTGGTGGCGGGAGGCTTTCGATTTTATGTGGAGCGATAAAAGGTGGTTTGGGGAAGTGAAATATTCTTAAAAAGTGATCGGTGGCCGTTGTTTTTGTTTGTTGTTTTGTAGTTTGATATTTTCTTGGGAAGAATTTACTTAACGTAAATCATTTTGCAATTTGGAAGTTTATTTATTTTACTCTTGAAATTATGCTGATTAAATATGGCTCCATGTGGCATATTTTCTGGTATTTTAATGATTTGCTGAGCGTTGTACTGGAATTAAAAATTATTTTTACCTTTTTTTTTTTCGCTGGTATTATAAATGAACTAGCTGCCCCAAACAACCAGTTGGTTCTCCCAGATTATTGACTTCTAAACTATATAAAAATTTTATGTGGAATACATCTTTAAAAAAACTTTTCACGTTGTTGTTTCACAAGACTGAAGAATCTGAATTTCTAATTGAAAATTGATTAGATTCAATTAAAAAGGGAATCTAATTAATTTTTACTCTTAAATCTGTAATTTGATAAGACTGAAAAATCTATTTGAATTAATATATTGCAAAAAATGTGCATATTACTTATTATTATACGCATTATATATATATATATATATATATATATATATATATATAACGAAGAAAAACTCCTACTACTGTGTTAATAATTTGCAAGAGCTTGTAATTGAATACTTTGTTGGCTGAGTCTAAATTTCATTATAACATTAATCCTCTGATTGAGTACTTATTTAAAATCACTATTCAGATGCGAGTTTGTAAATAAGTTCAAGGATTTTTCATACAAAGTGGACTGAAGCTATATGCATAAATTTTTCATTGCCTTATTTTGCATTAACAGCAATTTAATCAAAAAGATTTTTAAAAATAATCAATTTTATTTTCCTACATTCTATACATTCTATTCCGTGCCAAAATAGCGTAAATAAACCTTTTTCGATAATCGAATTTTTTTTAATGTTCAGTCAGAAGTTCCAGTTTCTGGCAACTTTATTGAAGTTTCAGCAAGATGATGGATTTTTAGAGTTAGGCTTTTACAAAATATTTTCCAAACAAGTTCTAAATTCCTTTCTTCTTAAAGTTAGCAAACAAAAGATAAGCATATACATGTTCTTAGAAGAAAACAATATCATCTCATTTTAAAACTTGAATTTTTCTTTAAATCATCGCGTTTTTGAATTACCGAGATTGAATATTTCTAAATGTAAAACCGGACAGGCTGTCAGTCCATTGTTGGATATGGCTCAACATTTTACAGGTGTCTTCACTCTTGATGTTAAATCTGAATACCGATTCTTACCTATCTAAATCTCTTCGCTTTGTATTCAAAAACTTAGATGGATTAACTTGAACAGATTTTACTCTCAGAATAGATTTTTCTCTTAAGTTGATAGAAATCTATTTATTTGATGTAAAGACCGTATACAAACTTTCAATAATTTCCTTCAAACTGGCTTTTTTTTTGTTGTTGTTATTATTTTTGTCTTAGAAAGGCAGGCGAACATTTTTCAAGAATGTGTTTTCCGAACTCAGGGAGATCTAAAACATGATAATTCGTAAAACGTTCGTAAGAGTTCAGATGTTCAAGAATTCGTAAGACGACGATTCGTAAAGAGTACAACTTTTACAACAATGATGACTGTTTTCTTTGTACTAAATATAAAAAAAAATAATAATGGCACGCGCGTGCGTGCGCGTGTGTGTGTATATGTGTATTGGCGCTTTAAGGACCAGATCGCTTAGATGCGAAATTTGGCATGTGTGTGTGTGTGTATGTATTAAAAAGTAAAAATGGTATTCTTGAAGCAATTTTTTAAATTTTAACTAATTAATTTATTAAAAATTAAATTGTATATTTATCATTTTTGAATAATTTTAAAATTTTTACAGGCGATAACTTTTAAATTATTAAAGTGATATCTTTTTAAAATATTATTAAACAAAAATACATTTTACATCATTTCAAAATTTAAAGAAGCAATTTTTTAATATATTTTCTATTTATGTAATATATAACAATATATTACATTGCTGTCCAAAAATTGAAACCGTTTTCCTTGTTTCATCTAATATTTAATTTCTTGATTTTAATTGCGTAATAATAACATTTCCATTATTGAAAGTTAATAAGGAAGATTCTGCTTAATATCTGAGTCGTTTGCAAAATGAATGAGAAAGTGAAGCCTCGTTACCACGAAAATTAAAAGACAGAATATTTGCTGATCTGTTTTTACATTTTTGATTGTGACATAATGGGATTAGTCTTCATTAGAAAGGTTCGTGTACACAGTGGCCAGAACATGTGTAACAAAGTTGGAATATTGTGGTTTTTATGTCTGCCAATTTGATTGGAACATGAAAATGAAGCTATGTCTAAATTATTTTAACTGAAATTAAATGTAATAAATGTTCCCTGTGAACTAGCTAGTCGCCAAAAGCTACCGATGTTTTTAAATTGGCGCAGATCATATGTAGATCTTTATAAATACAAATTCGTATTAAAAATTTTAATTAGTTCATTTATTAAAAATTAAATTATATTTTGTCATTTTTCAATAATTTTTGAATTTTTAAAGACGATAACTTTTAAATTATTTAAGTGATACCTTTTAAAATTATTATTAAACAAAATTGCTTTTTACATCATTTCAAAATTTAAAAAAGCAATTTTTTAAATATATTTTCTTTTTAAGTAATTATATAACAATGGATTACATTGCTGTGCAAAAATAATTAATATAATAGATATTTCCCGTGAACTAGCTAGTCGCCAAAAGTTACCGGTGTTAATTAAATTGGCGCAGATCATATGTAGATCTTCATGAATACAAATTCGTATTGCAAATTTGGGCTGTTTTTTATAATAAAACTATTCCAAATTAGGATTGCAGGCTTTTAGATTTTGATTTACTGAGAACGTTTAGAATATATTTTAAAGTCAAGAAAGTGAAGGAATAAAATTGAGTCTTTGTTGCTTCTCATTTTTTTTTTAATTTCCAAATTGCTATTTAATAATTTTTATTCCAATTTTCTAAAAAGAACTACGGTACTTAGTTCAGCAGGAATCGGACTGCAGTATATTGAAACAGCATTCTCTTCCATATAACTTTGTTTTAAAAATCTAAGATTGTGTACATTTTTTCTCGAAATCTCACTTCCTGTTTACAAAGTACAGAAATCGTAAATAAATGATCACATCTCTTTTCGTTTTCCCTTGCTATTGATTGGAACGAAGAATCCGCAAATCAAACTAAAGCAGGGGGGGGGGGGAGAAAAAGCAGGCGAAGGAAAATCTAATCGTAGTAGCACTATTTATCTACGCTCTCTCCTACGAACAAACACAGGCGATCGCGTGCGTGTTCCTCCGCCTTAGCAAGTAGTTCCCCCTTCCCACTTGCATGAGAACAAGACCACCTGAGTCCATCCTCCCCTTTCCCTCCCCCTCCCCCTCCTCCTCAGATAGGCCCTATCTCTCAGGGCGGCGTAGCACCGGGTCCATGTTGCGTGAGAAGGCAACGGCGGAGGAATACAAATCCGTTTGTTCGCCCAATGTCAAGAGGCCGGCGATTCTTTCTGGGAAAAGTGACACCTGGCGGTCGCTGTTTGTAAGTGATCGATGCATTTATGAATCACGGTTGACGGTTAGAAGTTGGTAATAACTCGCCCAAGACGTGGAAGGAATTGTGGGGAGAAGGGAGGAGGGAGTGGTAGGAATTCGGAGGAGGGTCTCCTGCCCAATCAGGAGTGAGATGAACGAAACCCTGTTCTTTTCTGGACATCATTTGTTCGTTGAGATGTTCTAAGTGCGGACTAATGACTTAATTGTCTCTAATGTTGAAGAGTAATGCAATCGTATAATCGCTCTTTTATAACGTAGCGTTTTGATATAGTTAATTCAAAGCTACCCAAATAACAATAACTATTCAAATTCATCTAAAATTTTGAGTTAAAATCCCTAGAAGTAGCCAGAGGAAATGAACCAACGTCCTGCGATATTGGTAGTTTGTCTTCTCCATGATCTGGGCATCCCGGGCTCGAGTCCTGTTCAGGCATGGCTGTTATTTTCCCTAGTAGCACTCACAGATTGTGCAATAGTGTATAATATTAATCCATATTTGTAATATTATTTAAAATTGTAGAATATTGTTTAATATCATATAATATCGAACAATATTGTGCGACAAACTGTGGTACCTGGGCTGTGATCTGTCTGCGGGTAGTGTGAATGTGCCCCCCAGTAAAAAGGGATTGTGTAAACGAATGTGAAGCATGAAGTAACTAAGTCATATTCTTGGCCGTAGTTGGCGATACTAAAAAACAAAGGACGGCAGTTTAAGCTTAAATGGCTGACAGCTTTCTGTCAGTGGGCGTGTAAAGTGCTAATAGTGACAACAACAGAGGATAATACTTCCCTAAAACATTCTAGCAAACTCTCTAATGAATTTGTCCCTTTAGAGAACGTCTTGTATGGCATGGCAATACAATAATTATGAAATATTAACTTTTGGTGGGAATTTAGCAATTTTATAGAAACTATCGAGTGATCCTTGGCAAGGATTTGGGTGATTAATCCTTGCATGTGATAATCCAGAAACCGATTTCTGGACCCACATCCAAAAACCGACTTTGTGTTTTCAATATTTTTTTTTTCAACCGATTGGAGCAAAACTTTGACATAACACTACACTTAAAGTCTCAAAATACCGTATCAAATTTGATATTTAACTTGCTGTGTTTTAGGATTATTATGTTCAAATGTTTTTGAAAGTAGCAACAGACTGCATTCTTTTATTGCTTTTAACTCAAAAGTAGTTGATGTCTGCATTGTAAATATCAAAGTTAAGAACCAAATTTTATCTGTATAGTTCTCTTCGCTTTTTCATCATCGTGTTAAATTATATTCGAAGAGCCGGACAGACGAACTTCCTCTAAACAGATATTACTCGAAATTTAATAAAAATGTGTAAATTAGTGCCGGACTACCGGACTTCCTCTGAACTCAAATACTGATACTCAAAATTTGATACAAATCTGAAATTTTTGTGTAAAATTTGAATACTAAATTTCATCCTTCTCTTTTAAAGTGTTTAGGAATTACCTTTGTCACAGACAAACTGAAGGACCGATATTTTCAAAAAATACAAAATTTTGAATTCGATTTTTTTTTAACGATTACGAGAAAGAAAAAATAAGTGGGGGAAGAGAAAGATTTTTAATTAAAAATTATAGAGGAGATTTATTTAATATTACATCTACCAAACTTTATTTATAAAAATTTTATTTACTTTTCCATTTTTTATTGTATTTCCTACTGCGTCAAAAGAAAGTATATTTTTTTAATTGCGTCGGTTTTACATAGTTTATTCTTTTCTTTTTATATTCATTATGCATTAATTAAATATATTATCATTTTATTAAAGTTTGTCCATTGCATTAAAATAAAAATTCAGTATGCTGTAAAAATTCGGGTAATAATGAACTATAGCTATTTTGAAATTTCATTGTACATGGATAGAGGCGGAAAAGCTTAATACAAAATTTAAGAGGTATAAAAGTTTGAGAAAATTCTGATTGACTCAATTCCTATGCGTTAATTACATGATATACGTAACTGAGCATTACATCTAGCATCGGAATAAGCTTTTTATGTTGTGCTTCTTCTTCTTGTGTACAGTTGACCACCCAACCTCCACAGAATGAAGCATTAGTTTACCTTAAACTATGATGCCACCTCATTTTTCTATTGTAAGATGCTAAAATTATATCACAATTAAAATGACCCTGAGTATGAGATGTTTATAAAATGTAAATAAATTGATTGTGGTGCTTATTTAAAACATATAATTAGTATAAGGAATTAAAAAAATAACCTATTTGAAAATATTTATTCCAGCGAAAGAATTTAAAATCATCGAAAAAATTTCTACATAGATGCTCAAAACATTAAATGAAAATTAACTATATCTCTACTAATTACAATTAATTTATTCAGAAATAAATTTTATTTTATTTTATGCAATTAATTAATTATAATGAATTGTTTATGTATACAATGATTTAAATATACATTGAATGTAATAACATAAGTTCAGAAAACCTATTCTCATAATAATAAAATTGCAAAAAATAGTTTCAAAAATTTAATTTTGATCCATTTAATTTTAAATAATTAATTAGAAATATTGTTTTTATTAAATTTTAATTCATTAAAAATATTATTGTTCTGAAAATCAATTCATTGTTAACAAAATTAATTCATTATTCCTTTAATAATTTTTTATTCTCCAACCAAAAGAATAAAAAAATGTGTATTAATAAATTTATAAACGATATATATATATATATATATATATATAGGCTAAATGTTTTTAATAAATGAAATAAGAATAATTTTACAAATAATAGCTGCAATAATAAATATGCAATTTCAATAAATAAACGATATACAGGGTTTTAAATAGAGCAACTAATAATAAAATTTAACATTACAATGCGTATTTAACCTGCTCAAATTCAAAAAAAAGAAAGGAGAATTTTGTATTATTATTTAAGTAGAATTTACTATGCAAGATTTAATTCTATGAGAGAAATGAAGTTCACGATTTTTTTAAAGTATATGTTATTCAACTAAACGAAGCAATTCTGAAAAAAAAGAAGAAAAAATATTTTGTTTCCAAATGAACCCAAATAAATTCGAATTATGAACTATATAATCATCATGAAATGCCAACGAATTCAAACAGAAAAAATTTTAATTATGCAAATTCCGCAGCATTTGCACGTCTTTTAAACAATATGTTTTCCTTGTTTCTGTTATTGTCTTATACTAATCTATATAATAATTAATCTATGATATATTTTCTAAAATAAGTTCATAGAATATTTGAAATCGTTTGCGGATGTTTCTGTTGCTTTCTAGATCAATGAATTTTCCGTTATTAACCTGTTTTATAACAGTATGAAACTACATTGCAACATTATGTTATTCTGAAGAATTGAAACAGAAAACATATGAATTATCCGAATTCCACAATGTTAATTTTGCATTTGTCATTTAAAAAATGTTATATTTACTTTGTTTATGCTTTCAATTTATATTGATCTGGCATACAAATTCTAAAAAAAAAATTAGCTGAATATCTGAAATCGTTTGCAAATTTTTTTGTTGTAGATTTTATTTTCAATATTGATGAATTTTCTATTGTTACCCTAGTTACTGAAAACATCAAATCTGTTCCGACCAAACTTTTGTTCCATGGAACTTTTTTTAAAGAAAAAAGGGTTATTAATTTCTCAATGATTCTTCTAAAGTACTCTAGGATGACAGAAATTTCTACGCTCTGCAGCAAAGCCATCATTATGACAAGATTTCCAATTACTGAAATCCACATCTGGCAACTGAAATCGAACTGAGTGACGTCATTGGAGACAAAGAAAAAGAACAACTAGAATGAGAATGCGGACTGAAATGAAGTGGAGCGTATAAAAGTCGGAAAAGAAGTAAAAATTGTGGAACATGAGAGTAGAAAATTCCTGTCGTAAAGAATATTAGGATCGAAAGCCACTTAAATGGAAATAAGAATATCAAATCCTATCTACCTGTACGTTCTAATTAAGGTTGTAAGAAGGGAAGAATGTATTTTCAATGAGCTTAGTCAACGAACTGAAATAAAATAATGAATGTAGCCCAGGATTTGAATAAATTATTTCTGTCTTTAATTAACATTTTGAATGGATTTGTAATAAAGAATGAAGATTTTAAAATAATCATTTTTAAGCTTGAGTGACAATTCTTTGCTTTGAGTTTCAAAATATTTTTTTAAAAGAATGATGCTGTTAAATTAGGAATACATTTAGTAAATGTTTTATTATTGTGATAAATACCCCACTGATGATTATGTTTCTGATATTTTTGCTTTATTTAAAAGTATACAGTGTCTCACAAAAGTGATGGGACACTTGTGCTTTACAAAAGGAAAATGTAATAAAATAAATAAATAAACATGTACAAAAAATTTTAGTGTGTTTTTTATATTTAAAGTTAGTAACGATTATTACTTCATATACATTTTGTCAAAATATTAAAATAAATTCAATAAATTATACAGTTATTTAGAAAGGAGCAAAAAAATGGCTCACATAAGTGATGGGACACTTACTTTTCCATCAAATATTTATCCAAAAATTTTACTTTTTAAAAGGTTTTAATATTTTGTTGGATTTCCTTTTACTTTTAAAACATGATTTAATCTTCTTGGGATGGATTTGACTAATTTTTCTGTGATTTCTGGAGTGATTTTACCCCATTCTTCTTGGAGCACCGATTTTATTTGTTGTTTTGAAGAAATGGTGTGTTTGCGAATTCTTGATTCTAATTCTTGCCAAATATTCTCTATGGGATTTAAGTCAGGAGATTGTGGTGGTGTTTTTATTATTTCAGGATAGTTATACAGCAGCCAGAGTCTAACGTTCAAAGCAATGTGCTTGGGATCATTATCCTGGTAGAATTTAAAATCGTTATGAAGGTTCAATTTTCGTGCTGAAGATTTCAAATTTTGCTTTAAAATGTCGATATACTTGTACTGATCCCTTATACTGTCAATAAAAACAAAATTACCGACTCCAGCGGACGACATACACCCCCATACCATAACTCCTCCTCCACCATGTTTTACTGTTGGCACCAAGTTCTCTTAATGAAATTCTTCCCTGGGTTTTCTCCATACCAAGATTCTACCATCAGAACCAAATATATTAAATTTACTCTCATCAGCAAGTATAACTTTATTCCAGAAATCAGAATTCTTATTTATGTAGAATTTTGCGAATGCCAGACTGAGTTTTCTATTCTTTTCACTTGTGAAGAATTTTTTCCTGGCTACTCTACCATGATATCCAGCAGATCGAATTACTCTTCTAATAGTCTCAGGATTAACAATTACTCCATATAATGCTTGTAAATCAGCAGCAACTTTAGGAGCACTCATTCTTGGTTTTTTTTTTTTTTTTTTAATAATTCGAACGATAATTCGCTTTTAATCCATTAGATAGCTTTGATGGTCGGCCAGGTCTTCTTTTATCCTGAATCATATGATTCTTTTTATATCGTTTAATGATGTTGAAAACTGTTGAATGACTCAAATTAACTGTTTCAGCAGTTTCTCAAATAGATTTTCCACGTTCAATATACAAATTAATAATTAATTTTCGAACTTCAGGCGAAGTTTCTTTTCGTTTAGCATTCATGACTGCACAGAGCTAAAAAACACAAAAATTGCAAAGCAATCTGGAGAGAAATATTGCAGACGATTTTATAAATTATTGCCAATTGCTTTTGAGTAAAAATAAAGCCCCTAAAAATATTTTTATTGCTTATTTCAGACGATTTTTGTTGCATATCTAATGGTGTCCCATCACTTATGTGAGCTAATTTTTGCTCCGCTCTGAACAACTATATTTTTATTAAATTAATATTTTAATATTTTGACAAAATGTATGTTATGTAATAATTGTTACAAAATTTAAGTATGAAATACACCCACAAAAAATTTGTACATGTTTATTTATTTATTTTATAACATTTTCTTTTTGTAAAGCACAAGTGTCCCATCACTTTTGTGAGACACTGTATATTCTTTTTAGTCAAAATTCTAAAAAAGTTTTTTGAACATTATTAATAAAGTATTAATTATTAATTGAAAATTATTAATAATTATTGATTCAAATATATTAATAAATAAATATTTTATTTTATTTTAAAGTCAAACTTTTTATATAGTTGAAATTCTTTTTATTTTACACTTTATAGTATTTAATTCATAATTCATTACTACAGATGTGTTTTTTTTAATCTTGACACAATCTTACCATGAATTTTGAGTAAGTTGGTGTCATTCGCGTGGAATTAATATTGTATTTGATATATAATTTAAGCACTGATGATTTTAGTCTAGACACAAAATTTTATTTTTCAATCGTTTTCCCTTACACATCAAAAATCACTTAATATTCTTGCCAACTAATGAGTTTAATTAAAGTATATTCTGTTAAAGTAATAAAAAAATATTATTGTGGCATATGCCGTTCAAAATATATGAGTGCTATATTTGACATACCTTATCTAGATGTAAACAGACAATATAAATGTACATATCGTCCTTTATTATTTATACTAGACACATGCATAAATGAAATGAAATATTTTGCTGGCTTCCAAGAAAATAACGATTTCAGTCGTAATTCTTATTATATTATAACCCTTGATAGTTGCTTTTTCTCTTAAATTGTTTGCTAGCAGAAAAACGAGTTTTACATGTCAAGGTTTTATAGTTATATTTTTATTTCAAAAGATTGTAATGATTGTTTTTATTATTGGTAGAATTGTTTTTGTTTTATTTAGTCCACTTACATAACATCACGTGACAAATGTAACTGCACATATTATCTACCATCTAACTGAATATTATCTTGGGTTGCGCTGTAATATCATGTCTTTTTTTTTATTTTAAAAGATTCTTTCTTCTGAGTGGTTGGCTCTCTTTTTGTGTTTCTTCTTTGCAGTTCGTGCAATCATTTTAAGATTACCATATTGGGAATGTAACATTTTAATTCTTTACACGCCAAAAAGAAAATCGGGGAATAATCATTCAATTATTATAAATATTTATTTATTGCTCAGAAAAATTTAAAAAATATAATTAAGTTGATTTTCTCCGAAAAAGTAATGTACTCCTAACCACTTGGCAGATATTTTTAACAATCGAATTTAAAATAAATAAATAAAATGTCAAATAAAATAAATGTAAATGTCCTAACCACTTTACAGATATTTTTAACAATCGAATTTAAAATAAATAAATAAAATGTCAAATAATTCTCTGTCTGGAATGGTACTTGAGATAAAAAAAAAATGAGAATACAAAAAGTTAATTATCAATGAGGGTGAATTTAAAAAATATGGTTTCACCATTTGAGTGCAAGGTGTATACATTCATAAAAATACAAAATATATTTATTATATAAATACTTTTGAGATTAGCAATATTGTATCTGTGTGCAGTTAATTTCTTAATAAGATAGATAGTTTTATATACTTAGTAATGTTTGTTGAATGGACTTCAGGTCAACGATCCCCGACCTTGTGGACAAAATTGGTGACGAATTTGGTTATAAAAACTAAAATTTTGGAAACTAATGGGATTTTAACGTTAATTCGATGAGGAGCAAAGATATTGTATTCTTCTAGAAACCTCTTTAGCCTGTTTAGAAGAATACAAAAAGACGAGAAACAAAGTTGAGAGAAATCAGTAGTAAATAACAACCGAAAGACTGAGTGAAGTCTTTTCTTGAGGCATCTACCTTCAGCGAGTTATCCCTAAAAACTTTGTTTCATTGAAGTTGTTTAAAAAGTATTTGCTACTTTGTGTTACTGATTTCTACAGATATATTTTTATTTTGAATACGCTTCGTCTGTGTTTTTGCTACTCTGCATTTGCGATTTTTTTCAAACGAATTTTTTGAACGTATAAAAACTGGTTTGACCAATTGGTTCGCTGGGAATACTGGTTATATTTTCCAATATAAATCTTTTATGTATAACTCGATGTTCCTGATTCCCCTTAAGCATTGAATTGTTATAAACATTAAAATATACGATAGGAACGGAGATACTGTACTCTTTTATTTTTTGGGTACATTTACTTTCTTGAGACATTTCTTTACATCAATGTATTATTATTTCATAGTGCCATTGAAAATGTAAACAGCTATAATCCATCTGCAGACTTCACGATTTCTATCGTGATAATATAACTTTAGATTCTAATTTCTTACACGAAATGCGGAACAATTTCGCAATTGAAAGAACGACTTAATTTCTGCATTTCAGTTCCAATAATAAAGTATTTTTTTAATGTTTTTTTTTTGTATCACAAAAAAAATATTCTTGTAATTATTATTTACTTAAATTCAAAACATATTTACATCGTTATTACAACAGAAACATTTCCCACAACCGGAAGAAATCTGACTATACTGAATTCGTAACAAATATTATCTTTCATAAGTACAACGTTGGCATTATTTGGTAAAATCTGGATTTGCAGGAATGAAACTCAAACATTCGAGTATCGTTTTACTCGCCATATAACCACGTGTTAGGTATACACTGAAGAGATTTCAGAAAATAATGGAAAACTCCATGGATGTATATATACATATATATCACGTGATCTTTCTAGTAATGATCACAATGGGGAACCCTGCCGATATGATGGGAAAAGATGAGCAGCTTGGATGATTACGCCTACCCTCGGGGTTGGCGCAGTGCGCACCTCGCTGAGACAAAGGGGGAACCCTGGTGTACTCCAGGACAAAAGATTTCCCGCCAAAGCATTGCCAGACCAACCAAGCGGAATTACGAGAGCAACGATGATGAAAGGAGGAACTACGTATTTGCTCGGATGAATATTGTGACAGACTGTATGCTGAAACGCCGCGGATGAATTATTCCATGGATGCGGATTCTTGCCCCGAGGTGGATTTCAGTGACGGTTACAGTTATTAGAAATGTGGAAAAGCTTGAATTGATCAAAAATTCTTTTTTTTTTTTCCTCTATCTCTGTCTCTCAAAGTTCTTTATTTTGGATAAGAAAAGGGTTTTTATGAGTCTCTTTATCAAAGTTTTTTTTTTTTCTCCAGCGCTTGTTATTATTTTTATCTTCCTTCTAAGTCATTCGCGTTCGAAGAATTTTTGAAGGAAACGATGAAGATTCTTTTTAATCTGCATGCATCGATAAAGATGAAGTGTATATTGCCTGTGGAAAGAGTGGGGAATTCTTTAAAGAACGGAGTCATTCTAGCGTGATATTCGCAGAAGAGCAATTCTCCCAAGATAGGAAGATTTTACATTTTATCAAATTAAAGAATATTTAAAAAGATGTACAATAATTTTGATACACCTTTTTTTAATTTTATAAAAAGTTTTAAAAAATAAAAATCGTACCGAGGTTCTTAAGAAAATGTATTGTTTTTAGATAATCAAATTCTAAAAAGTCCTTTATCTATTAAGTTGATTTTTAGATGTTTTTAACTTGAATTATTGATTTTATTAATTAGGAATCCCATGTATTTCTTAGAAATGCATAAAACGAAGTGGTAATGGTATTCTTAAATTAAATTTTAATCAATTAGCTTTGAACTTAATTCATACTGAATCAGTGGTTTAGAATGAACTCAAATTTGAGTACACAAATTGCTAGGAAAGAGGGAACGAATTCTCTGCTCTGAAGTATTTAATAGCCTGATGGATTTTCTTGAAATTCAAAATTATTCCTCCAGTTATGGTGTCTTCAGTAATATTATTTTATTTAAAAAAAATAGAACGTACTTGATTTCTTAAAACATAAATTTCAATTTTTACGATTGAATTCAACTATTTAATGTTTTCTTAACTGATTTCACAAGGATATACGTAGAAATTTTAGGAAGAGGTTTTTAGCAATCACTTCTCAGTACAATTATTGATGGTAATTAAATTGTTCGTAAACACTAACCATCGCCGTGAATTTAGTATTTTTACTTAATCTATATCTATTGTGTTATCTTTGGCGAGCTTTTCGGCGATTTTAACACTGACAAGCTGTAAATAGGATCCGGAAATTATATTTAAGTTTTCGATGCGTTTTCCCCGACCGATTGAAACAAAATTTTGACACAAAACTATACTTGTAGTCACACTTGTAGTCCCATATCAAATTTGAAACATTTGTTTTCGTTTTTGAGTTGTTGCGTCTTCTGAAAGTACAGACTGACAGATTCATCTACCCCTTATTGGATTTGACTCAAAATTTGATAGGTTTCCACACTACAGATTTTAATGATAATTTTTTTTTATTTTATCTATTTAGCTCTCTACGTTTTCTAGGTATCGTATTCACTTATATTTAAACCGACGAACAGATAGACTTCCATTTAAAAGATTTGATAGCCGATAATGAACTCAAAATTTGATAGAAATCGACCAATTTGGTATAAAGATCGTATATCAAACTTCATGCATCTATCTGAAAAAGTTTTCGAGTTATCCATGTCACAGATAAAATTTTTTGAAATCAGGAAGGTGTCAATCTAGGAGATTCATCAAAATATCTAGTTCATTTTTTTTATGATTACTATATTTCCTATATTCTACGTACATGAGGAAGTAAGAAAACTCCTAGTAGGAACAAACTGTTGATTAATACAAAATACTTAATGGTCATTTAATAACTGTGCTACGTCTGAATGAATGACTTATTCCCTCTTAAATCATTCATTCTTGTTGTCATCATTTTAACAGAAAATAAATCATTTAATTTGAAATGTAAGGAAGTTAAAAATCCTGTGAAATATATCTCCATAGCCTAAACTGAATTCTCATCGATTTTCTTAGAAATTTTTTTTAAACATATTATCTCAATTTAATCCACTCGAAAACTTCTGGAACAAAACTTACACTGTACCAATATCATATATTTAAAAAATAACCAGGAATTATATCTTGATACACCATCATTTTGACTTCCCATCGTTTTGCTTGAAAAATTTTTTAAACCATCTTATATGCCAACCATATCTCAATTCACTTAACTCTAGAACTTCTAGAACCAAACTTCCCACTGTACCAGCATCATATATTAAAAAAATAATCAAGAATGATATCTTAATGCCCCATCTATTTGATTTCACATCAATTTTCTTGGGAAATTTTTAAAATCATCATATGCACCAACCCTATCTCAACTCAATTAACTCGAGAACTTCTGGAATAAAACCACTGTACCAGTATTGTATATTTAAAAAAAACCTGGAATGATATCTTGATAAACCGTCAATTTACCATTTCCCCATAAGATCCTTCTCTTCGAAACCTGTAATGAAGAGCCATTTTTCCAACTCAGATTCCGGCGAGTATCTTCCTCGGTGCAGCAATTAAAAGAGATGAATTGTTCGCTCCCGAAATGACTAATTATTATTTTCCAATTATTGATGAACTCAACGGCTCTGCGGTAATTTGTGCCTAACCCATTGTTCCCGAATAAGAAATGATTCCACGTTTTCGTAAGAAAACTCATAATTGGCCCCCTGGGGTCCAAAAAGGAAGGGGGAAGGAAGGAAGAGGAATTGGAGGGGGGCTTGTTCACGTGGATGACCCCGATTCCTTTCCGTACGCTTGAACGATTTCAAATACTAATAGAAGTCGTTTGGAGGCTTAGCATCAAAGTCCTTTTCTGTTTTCGTCTTGAAGAAGAGGAAGGTAATAGTTTTGAGAAGAATTTGTTGGAATCGGAGTGCAAAAGCTCGCAAGTAAAATGTGATCTCTTTCTGGATATTATAATATTCAATGTCTGGATAAAATATTGGCCGGTTGTAATAACTTTTTATTTATTAAGAATTCACTTATATTTAAAAATAATATGCCGTGTAAACAATTTGCACGAAATAATTATAAAAACGACCTATGCCATTAATAAGTAGTTAATTCATGCTCTTGTTATGAATATAAAATACCTTGAGAAACAATAAGACATGTAAATAATCTGCGTTAAATAATTACAAAAATATTCCTTTACCATCAATAAATGAATTAATTCATTCTCACTTGATAAATATAAAATGTCTTGCACCATTTCAACTTTTTAATCTAATACTCATCTTGTAATTGCAACTCGAAACGATAATTAGATTTGTTGACTTTTAAAATGTGCATTATCATTTAAAAAATATATTTCATCCAATATGATTTTTCATATAAATTAAAGTAAATTATTTTTATTATCTTTAGTACAGCAAATAAATTAAATGAATGTTATTTAGAAGTTTTAATTAAAGTTAATTTGTTAAGCTTTGTAGCGAAAGTTAATTTAGAGTTCATCTTAAGCGAAAACTAATTAATTAGTGATAGTTTGTGTTTCAAGATAAATTTAATTGTAACATGGTATCGCAGGACTGCAAATTTGAAACCCGTATTCATTAAAGCTCCATCTCATACATGCATGGTGCATGGACTTGGTAAGTGTTAAATCTGACACTGTGGATGAAACTTCCTGAAAGATTTTTTTAAGGAAATTTCAAGGTTAGAAAATTTTTAGAAAGATATATCTATTGAGATGCCTTCTTTATAACCTGACCTCTTTTCAAAATTATGACTCGATTTGTGAAATAACTTTAGTGTTTCTTCTAAATTGAGTATTAATATAACGGAATTACATTGAAGAAGCCTTCATTTTCATGACATTTCTTTGGGGAAAAGCGACCCAACATATAACTAATTTGGAATATTCAAAAAAATCAAGCAATTATTCGCCTGATTTTTCTTCTGCATTTTAAGGCCAAAATACAAACATGCAACGATCATCAGTGAAGAAGGCAAAAAAATATAAATAAAATAATGTAAGAAAATTTTGTTGAGCTGAAATTTTCAGGATCATTTAATTTCCCTAAAATAATTTATATTAAAAATTGCATCCTTTAATAAATCCATTTTTAAAAAGTCATTTTTGTCTTGCATTGCATGAAGTAATTTTTAAATAATTTTATTTTTCTTGATTTAAAAAAAAGAAAGAAAAGAATATACTTTTTAGGAGAAGGTAATGTGGGAAATTAAAAAATTAATTAAATTTAATTTCTCATTTTTACTGTTTCTCCCTAAAAAAATGGCAATGCTCATGGGAAACATTTCTGGAACTCTCTATTGATCCAAATCTTCCACCCAATGCCTTCTACCTGCATTAGTTAATGGCCAGCTCCTTATTTCTTCTCTACAATCCTTCCATTGGAAACACAATATTTCATAAAAGCCTTCCATCCACCTACCACCCTATTTCCTATCCGTTTTTTTCCCATCTTCCAGAACGAAGCATGGTTTATTAATGATCCAATTATCCATACATCTCTGCGCACTCCAGATACTGTATCACTGGCCGGCTGCTATCCCGTTAGAACATGCGACCACACGCTCGCCCACCCCCTTGTTCCGAGCATTCGACATAATCGAATACATTCATCATCTTCTGTCCCCAACTGGGAAAGCGTCAACGCAGAACCTCGGGATCCATCACAGTAATTCCGGACGAAATTAGGCTTGCAAATGAGTTCTTCCGTTACACCCGGCCAGGTTACCATGATGACTGTCAGCAGAACAACCCGTTAACCACCTGCGACTCATCAAAGGGGTTATCGTTGGCACCCGAGGTGAGGATACGTCTCGCGGTGCAAAAAATGGATTGGAATTTATTTGCCTGCAATTGTTTCGTCTGTAAGAATGGATGACTGATTGGAGTAGGTTGTGGTTGAATGTAGATTCTGTTTTGAGGATTGCTTAAAAGTGCTGGAGCTTTCTTAAAAAGGATTAAAAGATTCTGAATTTTTTTTCTGTGTTGGGAATGAAAATTATGGGGTCACCATAAATTAATTTTCTTTGTTTCGAAATATCTGTAGTTAATCTATGTGAACGGAATAATATCAAATATCGTATAAAGACTGTAGTATCGGTGAGAAAATGTATCCCTTGAAAAAAATTAGAAATTAGAAATTAATTTGGCACTAACAGAATGACAAAATTTACAATGAATGATTGGAAAATGGAAAACGCAAAATGAGATTTTATAATTGTTTGACAGATAGAAAATACCTAAAAGGAAATAAATGGGATATAATATGAAATTCAGAGAAAATAATTTTTGTTTGCCAATATTAAGATAACCTAGTCGAGGAGCAAAGCTTTAAGGGTGCTGAATTTTCTTTTGTACGAGATATTGTATTGGTACGCTGTAAGTTTATGTATGTAACTCACTACCAGATGCAACATAAAAACTTTTTCAGTATATTTGTTTAGCCGCTTACATTTTACTTATTGGCATAAAAATTATTAACATGATTATTGTCATAAAAAGAAATCATTTCTACATCCCATTGTGCTTAAATTTCTTAATAAATTGTTAATTGTAGTAACTCATTTGAAACGATAATTTAAAACGATACTTAAGGGAAATTTAGCCAATAATTAAAAAGATAATTTTTAAACAAATTTTAAAAGTTTAGCTACGCATTACACATTAAGGTTGTTATTACACATTAAATTAAATTTTTTGCGTTCTTTCAATTTTAGTTTCATCAATGAAAAGATAAATTTGAAATTATTTTTAATGGAGACTGAATGGTACCAAGTGAAAGGTCATTAACAAATTTGGTTACTATTAGTCCTCTGGCATCAAATTTGGCAACAAAATAAATTTTACCAAAAAATACAAATTATGCCTGTATCTTTTTCATATATATCCGCTGATTTTTCTATAAAATTCCATATTATATCGAAAAATGTATACAAAAATGTGAGACTAAGCTAGTCAACCAAGTTAATTCCCCCTTTCAAGTATTGATCGTAGAACAAGTCTCTCTAGTTTTTACTCTTTCTATTGCCTTTTCCACTCTTAAGTTGTAAATTTCTGCAAATATTGCTCCTTGTATACACCTCGGTTGTGTTTCTACTGCCAATGTCTCATATTTCTTGTTGAATAAAACGCCATCCTCCATTATGTAACGTACTGAACTTCTTTAGTATATACTTATAAACCCATTGAACGATTTTATTAACAATGAATTAGGAATATGATTTAAAAATTTAATTAATGGAGTATTTATATCAGAAAGACAGGTTTTTATAATTTTTCCTCAGTCCTTCGAAAGTTCTCTTGTTTTTGAAAATTATTTGTAAAACCGTGCTTTTACAATGTCCAAAACTTGTGAGCCTTTTAATGTTTAGAATTATCAATAGCTACAAGTTAGCTCTGACAATGCTTTATGGCTATACACAGACAAATTAACTTACTCGCTCTATAAATAAATTTACTCATTATTGAACAAGTATCAGAAAGGAATACTCTTGCTTGTTAGGATTGCGTCATGTCGGTCGTGACCTTGCATCCAACAAACCCATCCAATCTCGCAGCACGAGTTTTTTACCACCGTTTCAAGTGTAATCCAACCATCTGCCTTAAAAGAAAACGGCCCGACCATTTACATCCAATTAGGGCGAGGAATCAATGCGGCCCCCATTGCTTCATTTGCATACGGAATTGAGTGGTCTTTATGTTAAGCCTAACGGGAGTTTTTCCTACGCCCTGTAATCAATTTCGGAAGAGGCCCATAGCGAAGGGCTTTCAAGAATAAAAAGGTTGCATCTTTTATTTTTGTTCTATTTCTCCCCCTGTGAGCAGTTTCGGGATGAGTTTGTCTTGTGTTTGTTGTTGGAGGTGTTCGAAATTCGTCTCTGGTGGGGTTGGAAGCAGGTGGAAGTGTTCTGATTTGCATTCGATAGGAGCTCCAATTATGCATCGGTTGATTAAATTATTTCCTCTAGGCGCTTATCTAAGGCGAGGTAATCGCGTTAATTTTCGTAAACAGTTTCGAGTTGTGTTTAACGAGTTGCTTCTGCATTGAGTAAAGAGTAATCCAACTCGATTTATAGTTCCAGGTTATTTGAAGAATAAACATAGGAATTTTTAAGTTAATAAATCAATTCTTGTTCGTACAAAAATCGTTTGTCAAAATATTTCTATCAACATGGAAGTATATTTAATTCCTATATAAAAAAGGGTTGTTCATATTTTCTTAGACGATTTTGTTTCAATGGAGGAAAAAAAAATGTCTTATGTAGAAAAATTTATTTTCACAACAGCGTTTCTGGAATCATAAGTTATCGTCTGCTACCAAAAAGATAAAAAGAATATCTTAATGTGAAAATGTATTTAGTTACAATATAAAAAGATGGCAGCGTCTACTCCCATATCTTTCAATGCTTTTGTTTCACTGGAGAAAAAAAAAAACCTCTCTTGGTTGAAAGATTTATTTTCACAATAGCATTTTTGGAAACATAAGCTATCATTTGCTATTTAGAATTTTTTTTTAAAATCTCAAATGTGAAAGTGTATTTAATTCCAATATAAAAAGATAAAAACGTCTATTCTCATGTTTTTAGATGATTTTATTTCACTGCAGGAAAAAAAAATCGTCTGCGTTGAAAGACTTATTTTCACAACAATAGCATTTTTGAATGCATAAGTTATCGTCTGCTACATGAAAGAAAAAGAATTTCTTTCATTGTGAAAATAGGTACACAAAATTGCATTTGTAGTCATTAAATCCTATACCAAATTTTTTACATTTTAATCATTCCTTAAATATATTTACCGAATCTTATCTATCTAGCTGTCTTCATTTTGTAGTTATCGTATAAGCTTGTATTTGAACAGCCAGAAAGAGGAGCATCCTCTCAACAGATTCTACTGAAAATTTGGATTAAAAACCGTATATCAAATTTCAACCATCTAGCTCAAAGTGTTTTCAAATTATCTCTGTAACAGATGAACAAACCAATGTTCATTTTCCAGAATTGTGTTCTTTGAACTAAGGGATGTGTAAAACTTGGAAGTTCATCAAAATTTCGAGTTCAAATTTGTTGGGGATTTTTATACTTTATTTTACAAATACAAGAAAGTAAAAATAGAAATTTGACCCATTAGATGAGTAGGAATGTAAATATTTCAAAACTAGTCTTTCAAATACAGTAGAGTAAAAATTATCCGACCTAAATGAGATCGTAATTTATTCAGGTAACCCAAAATTGTGTTAATGAGATAAAAGTTAAAATCATGTCTTTTTTTCGATAAGGATTTCCAAAACTGTTTATTTGAAATTATATGGTAAAGATTGAAAATATTACCATGTATCAAAATCTTAATAAACTTTTCAATTATTAATCAAACTCATTTTATTCACAAATATAATATGAAATAAACAATTTAATAAACCCTTAGCATATTAAAATAAAGTCTTTTCTCTATTAACAAAGATTTCGATTATCTGAATCAATTACGATCGCAGATAGCTCAAATAATCCCTGCCTTCGTCATGAAAAATCAGCTTTGTGATATTTTTATTTCTCCTCATCCTCGAGTGCAGAGATTATTCATTTCAGGGCCCAGAATTACCTAACAGATTACCTAAACAATCCTTAACCCTTAACTGTGGAAGTGAAGTCTGTGAGACCGCTAGCGAATAACTTTCGCTGACAGTTCGCATTAAACTGATTTTGATATCTTAGTTAAAACATAATTAATTTTTCTAAGGATAATGTATTTTGTAAAACTTATAAAATATAATAATATATCAATAGAAATAAACACAAAGTTTAGTGGCTAATTTTTATACTAGTTTCTTAACCTGAATGTTTAAAATGCCCTCGAAAAGTGTTCTATGAAAGTCACATAAGCCGATAAAAAAAGGGTCAATTTTTTTTTCATATAATTGTTGAATTTTACCTTATATTGTTTTCTACGTACCTTTACATACTGGAAAAATAAATATGATTAAAAAGTATAAAGTAATATGTTTTATGTATTATCAAGAATATTATTTATTGTAACATGTAATTTGAGAAGAAAATGTATGTTCCGACGCACTTACTTTTTCAATGATAATACCTTTTGAAAAATTTCTAAAACATATCTATATATCAAGAAAAATATCTGCAAAATATATTGGAAATTTTTCATACTGATACATTAATTTGAAAATTTAATTTAAATGTTAATGAAGTGAGGCCTAATAGGCCGCCCCTCCTCAGTTAAGTCTTAAAATTTCACCTCCTCAGTTAAGGGCTAAAATTATCCGTAATTCATTATAGCCAAATATTTCTGTTGTATTAAAAAAGCCAGAATTAAAATTATCTATAAATTCATACATTGCTAATAAAAAGAATTTTTCTATTATTAGAATAATCAAAGCACCCTAATTTATTCCATACATAGATATCGCATTTAAAAATTGTATTTAACCCCTGTTTTTAAATATATTAAACTATTATTAATACTTTTAACTATTTTAAATCTAAAGAGTTCCAATTTGTAACTCTTAAAGTATCCGACTACGTTAAAAACACTGACTATAGATCACATTGGAGATTTTTTATTGTTATTTCTTGTAGTTCTGATTTTTCTCTTTCCAAAACAGTTCCTTTTTTCTAAAAAAAGGAAGGCCTGACCTATCATCCAGGAGAATTTTAAATAAATCCTATTTTTCAGCTAAAATTTGGCTTTAACTTCCATTTTCATAAAAAATCTCTACCATTAACATGATATCTCTAAAACTAATAGAGGTATTTATCTTTTCATAATATAAATACCTCATAATATAATTATAAATAAAATAAAATAAATTATATAAAAATTTCAGCGTATGTTTCAAATAATATGGACAATGAAATGAATCAAAAGTTTTATCATTGGAGAAATACTTATTCATTTATAGGTATTTTTAGAAAAAATAAGTTGAGAATTTAGGGAAAAAAATGCATCTATACGCATATTTTTACCCATAATTTATTTCCATCTCAAAATGTTTCTTACATTTTGGTCCATTTCATTCATTATTATATTCTATAACTTGTGTACAAAGAAAAATAGATACAATTTTGTGTGGAATGTTAACCCTTTTGGTTAAATTTCATTAAAGTTTACTTCAAATTTTCTTTGTCTCAAAATATATTATATTTTCAAATATTTTTTTTAATATTTATAAAGTTTATAGTTGACAATACATCTAAAAACCCTAAATAGTTTATAAAAAATTTTGTGTAGAATGTATTAACAATTTTGTGTAGAATGTTGACCATTCTGGTTAAATTTCATTAAAATTTACTGCAAATTTTCCTATTTCTCAAAATATTTTAGATTTTCAAATATTTTTTTAATTTATTTATGATGTTTACAATTGACATCTAAAAACATAAATAGTTTTTAAAAAAATCCAATGTTTCAAGCATTTTTCTTCGAACGTATTCGGATACCTTAAGACACTTTTCAAATTCAAAACTTATTCTTTTTAAATACTTCATTTACAATCTTTTTTCTCTTATTTTTCCAGATTTTCAAAGGCAACACGAACACCTATTCGAGCGTGAAGCGAATTGTCGACCCTCCGATCATCGCGACCAAGATCCGATTCGTCCCTTATAGCATCCATCTGAGGACCATCTGCATGAGGGTGGAGCTCTACGGATGCATCTTTCACGGTAATGAAGTTTTTATAATTCCATCCAATTTTTACTCTGCGCTCCACTTTGCATGCTTCATGCTCGTTTGATGAATAATCTACGATCCTTTTATCAGACTCTGTAATCGATTTTCCACTCAATTCCTTATCTACTAGAGTTCTTAAAAACTTAAAAATAAACTTAAAACGTACTTAAAAAGGAAGTGGAGATGAGTTGAAATGAAAGCATTATGTTGTAATAATGTTTGGAGCTGGGGATTCAAAACTCCTATAATTTTTTTCTGCTTATAATATCTTTGCATTTATGTTTTTACTTTGGAATGGCAGATTTATCGATTAATGGCCTTTGTATCCTATTTATGGAATTATTGCCAGTCCCTCTTATGGCTAAATAAAACACCTTTTCCTTTTCTTTTTGGATGTAACGAGTCATTATATGTATCCAGATTGTGGTGGTAAGTTTATTAGCCAAATGACATCTACGGTACACAAGCGATTGCTTTTGTCTAGTGGCTGTGTTACGAGGCTTCTAATCAAAAGGTCCTGAGTTCTATTCCGGTCCAACACCACCTACCACATTGGTGACCTCGGACAATGAACCTTCAAACGCAAACTTCGTGGCGCCCTCTACCGGTAGCAAAAGTCACCATAACAAAAGTTCGTCACCCACCATAGCTCATGGCGCTATAAAAACGTTCGTCGCCAACCATAACTAATTGTGCGATAAAAACTTTCGTCCCTAACCATAACACCTGACGCGATTAAAACGTTTGTCACCCGCCAAAAACACTTGGTATGATAACATCATTCGTTTCACCTCTGATTCATTGGAGGGGGTATACTGTGATGGTAAGTTCATAAGCAAGATAACATCTACGGGACAAGAGCAATTGCTTTTGTCTAATAGCTATGTTACGAGGCTTCTAATCAAAAGGTCCCGAGTTCTAATCCGAACCAACACCAGTTTCTCAAGACTTTTGAATAGGTGCACATCATTTCAAAAATGTGTTTTATGACTCAGAAAAATCATAAATTTGAAAAAAAATCATCAAAATCTTGAGGTGCAATTATTATCTTCTTTTTACACAATTATGTTAATTCACTTCATATTCAAGAAGTTAGAAAGAGAAACATTTACTGTTTACCCTGCGGCTCGAAAATACCAACTCACTTGGGAGGAAGAAAAAAAACGACTCTTGGATTCGCGAGAATATTTTCCCGAAATTCGAACAGAGAGTAGTTCTCAAAACTTGTCAAACATCGTTATTTTGCTCCTGCGGAGAAAGAAAGCAGGAAACTGTGACTGTTTGTCACTTGTTCCTTCCGAACCTCGCAAGCTCAACTTCCAACTGCGTTTCAAACTTACTTTTCTGAAAGAAATTTTAGGACGTAACAAGCCATTCTTTTCTTCTTTTTTTTTTCCCAAAAGAGTCAAAAATGTGTCACCGTTTCCGAGAGGGATTATTGATCGGTAAATATAGAAAAATGTTGTTCATGCAATTGAAACTCTAAAAGCATTCATCTGAATGCTCCGGTCTTCTTGTTTCGAGACTTTTACCTTATTGAATATTTCGAAACATTGTACCATGTTATGAGTGTTTCAGTCTTTTTTATAAGACTTTGTCCTTCTTGATTGTTTCAGTCTAGACAAAAGTCATTCAGTTTCTGGATGTTGTTCTTAAATGTTGCGGTCTAAGGTTTCGGGAGCTTGGATTATAGGAATTTTTCGATCCATTTATCTTATGAAGGTCTAGATTACAAGCATTTCGGTCCTTTTGATTCAAAATTTTACCCTTAAGGATATGTTTAGGTACTTTTATTTTGAGGAAGTTCTTTTTATGAATGCTTTCAATCTAGTTGATTCTGATCGTTGTCTTAAAATAAGCTTTCAGCCCACATGTTTTTATATGTTTTAATTTATAAATATTGCGATACTTTGGTTTCAGAATGGTATTCTATATCAAAGTTGCGTACTTTGATTTCGGGATGTTGCTTTTTATCAAACATTAGGTGCATTTAGTTCAGGATGCTCAACTTAAGAGAATCTCCATTCTTTGCGTCAGAAATTTGACCTTAAGGGTATGTTTAGGCACCTTTATTTGGGGGGGGATGCCTTTTATGAATGCTTTCAATTTTGTTGCTTGTGGTCATTGTCTTTGATTAAGTTTTCAGCCCACTTGTTTTTATATATTTTTTATAAATATTGCGATACTTTGGTTTCTGGATGGTATTCTATGTCAATGTTGAGATCTTTTGATTTCGGGAAGTTGCTTTTTATCAAAAATTCGGTCCATTTAGTTCAGGATGTTCAAATTAAGTGAATTTCTGTCCTCTGTTTTAAAATTTTGATCTGAAGAGATCCTATTATTTCAATAAGGTAGTGTTTTAAAATATGTATTTAATTCCTACCCTATGCAACGAAGGTGAACTCAAAACTCACCATATTGTCCATACATACGATAATATTCAGATAATAATACTCCATCTTCTTACAACAATTAATTTTTAATAAACAAATTAATAGAACGTTTTTTTATAAATGGAAATATATGAGTTAAATATTGCTTATAGCGCTTTATATATTATTACCAAAATATGATCATTATTTTCATTTGCTGATTTATTTTTATAAAGTTATTGTAGTTTTCACGAACTAAAATACTTATTTATGATATAATTAGGCCACTTTAAATTAATCGAATACCATTCAGAAAAATTACGGTTATTGCCAGAACAGATGATCACAATTTAACTAAATAGCAGTCAATATTCAACTCTACAATTTGCAAAACAACAGTTTAGATACGAAACCTCGAAACCACACTTTCTCATGTTCTCCGTTTTCAGTTTCAAAATCAATTCTATCCAAAGTGAGACAGCTATGATCTCCGATCTTTCAAGGTACTAGAGAATTGTTATTATCCCATATCATTACGTTTTAGCGACAGAATCTGCTACTGTGAAATCCTTAAAACTCTTCAATCTAATTGGTCCATTAGCAACTCTCATCCTTTACTCTAGAGTTCTCTCTTTAACCACTTAGTCACGTAATATCACGAAATGTCTTCTCGGAGTTGTAGGAAATAGGAGGGAGGGTGAAAATAATTCCTGGTGGGAGGAGGGAAGAAACTTGCCCCGGAGGGATGGTTTGCAATTATATCTGTGCCACTAAAGTTATGATGGTGATGTACATATCTTGCTGTAGTAAGTGGACTTAATATGGTAAGGTTTGGAATTATATGTAGAATGAAGAAGTTGTTGACAATTTTCGCAATTGAACTTCTGTTTAATGGGGTCAAATACTTGTTAATCGTAAAATTTAAAGCTGAGCTTTCTCATTCGTTTCAGTTTTTTAAATAAAATATAACTATGAAGGATTAAAAAAAGTAATTTATTAATCTTATTACAAATAGTGACTTTACCGAATAATGTATTCGCCCAGTTATTGACTTTTTTTGATGTTAAACATTTAATATGGAATGCATTTCTTTTTCATTATTTTTTAACTTCATTGTTTGATAAGGACGGAAAACGTGCCAGCTTCCTGGCATAAGGTAGCTCCTCTTCTCCATGATCTTGGCGTCCCGGGTTCTAGTCTCGGTTCAGACATGGTCATTCTTCTTCTGTATTCTATCTGCGGGGTGTGTGAATGGGCTGTAAAAAGGGGCTGTGTTGTAATATCACAAGGTAATACTCTATTTCGCTACCAGGGCATCTATGAACTGAGCAGAGAATAGCTTTAAAAAAACCCGAAAAAAATAATAATATAGCTGAAAGTTCAAGATGAAATAAGCAGGCGTTTTTTTTTTTTTTTTTTTTTTTTTTTTTTTTTTTTGCATCCATTGCATTTGTTTTTCAGAAAACAAAAAACCAAAATTCAAATCAAAACACGTTCAAAAATAAATCAGTTATTAGATAACAGTTAACATCAGTTATTATCTTACAGTTAATAAAACTAATATTAAATAAAAAAGTGGTAGACATGGCAGGTTATGCGAGCGAGAATGGCGAATGAAGTGATACTCTTCACCCTATTTGGATTTACTGAAAAAATAAGAGACGCTCTCTCTGCTTAAATTGCTGACTGATAACTGTCAGAGGGCTTGTAAAGTGCCATAAGTCCCTACAACAGAACAGAAAGCATGAATTTTCTTGAATCAGTTTACTATATATTATTGATGATGATGTTGTGTCCATGTTAACACAGAAAGGGGATGCAGTGGCTTCTGAGGATAAAGACCCTGAACACCCGAATCCATAAGTCTGACTTCTTGCTCATATAAAGATATCGCACACATTCGCTTGCATAGCCCCTTTTTTTATGTGTCATCAGTTGGTAATATAAAGAGATATCCATTTGTAGATTTCAGTTAATTAACATTTTTGTTATACTACATTTACATTGTCTAATAATATCTTTTAACAGTACTTTAATTATAAATTTGTGGCCAAAAAGAATATTCTGATTTTGTTTTTTTATTTATAACTGATTAGACGCCTTTGGAGACCAACTGGTTCGCCAAGAGTAACGGGGTCTAAGATTTTCAATTAAATACTTATGTGCCTTGCTCTCTTTATAATTTCTCTGCCAGATATACTTAAACTTCTAAAGTCACGTAACACTGATTTACTAAATTAATGATATAGATGTTGCAAACGATCATAGAAACCTTTGTATTGTATTTCTTTTTTAGAAAACATAACAATTAATATTTATTTAATCTCATCCAATCACGTGGTGAATGTTACATTTTTTTTATTTAATTTGCAGTCATAGTTAATTTATTTTTTAATTTGAACTTCTGTCAGTATGATTTCAACAGTTTAATAAAAGCTATTTTTTCCCCTTTGCTCGTTCATTATTTATTTTAGAAAATGTCACATATTATATTTCTTTTATTTTATCCAGTCACGTGCTAAAAGTTGCATTTCTTTAGATTTAATTTGTAATGATAGTTGTTTTTTTTTAGTTTGAACTTCCGTCAATAGGATGGCAACATGCTGATAAAACCTAATTTTTCCCCCTTGGCGTGCTCGTGCAGATTAAATTTTATTGTTTTGTCCGAAATATATTGTTGAAAACCTGGTTAAAATATTTCTTTAAAAATTCGTTAAAAATAGAAGCTTAAGTTATACATTAAAACAAAGATACCATTAGAAAGCTAATTTTTTAATCTTTAAATTGATGTAAAAATCATGTTTGTGCGATAATATTTTCGGAAGTTATAGCAGAAAAACGTCGAAATTTCGCTTAAATTTTAATTAATTCAAAGTCTGATAAAAAATTCGAAAAAAGGGCTCCTAGGTGCACATTCCCGACCTCCAAGATATACATGTACCAAAATTGGTAGCTGTAGGTCCAACGGTCTGGCCTGTAGAGCGCCAAAACACACACACATTGAGCTTTATTATAAGTATAGATTATTCTTTTATTCTCCTTCTACAGATGGACTCGTGTCGTACGCTATGCCTCAAGGCGAACGCCGTGGAGTAGATGTCAACCTTTCGGACAAGATCTACGACGGCATCAAAGACGACAGCTATCTGCACGGGGGATTAGGACAACTGACGGACGGACAGAAAGGGGACGATAACTTCAAGGTCGACATCCAAGGCTATGGGAAAGGTAGACGTGCGTCATAATATGAAGAAATTGGCATACATATTATATTAATCTAAATTGATTCAAATTGTATCGTTCATTGTTTCTAAGAAGAAGGATGGAGATTTCCTGATGTTCATTTCTGTAATACAATACATTTAATGGTTTAAAATTCTTACCATGCAAGCTACTAAAAATGATTTTATTTAAAACATACATAAAATTATAAAAATACATAGACAAAAAGTACTTTTCATGTAAGGATGTTTCGTTGGTAACATCAACATGTTAATCATACTGCATAGAGCTGCCAAATGTCTGAATGTGGAGTGAGTGAAATCACTATGTGAAGTGAGAGGGGCGTAAAAAAAAGAAAGTTCTTTAATTTACTTATTTTTAATTTGCTGCTGTTTAAGCAAAGATTTTTTGAAATGAAAGTCTGTTTAGAAATTCTCTTTCTGGAGGTAAAAACAAACACATCCAAAATTTCGAACAATTGCAAGGAAATTTATTTTTTAAGAAATACACTGTTTAGCTTAATTTATTAGTTTTTATTTTATTATTCTGAGGGTATTAGCCCTAAAATAATATTTTCTTTCCTGGATATTGTTATAAAAGTTTATTTATTTATTTATTTATTTATTTCGTTTTATTTTAAATAATCTTTTCTCCCTTATCATTCACGCTCTTTTGTTGGCATGAAATAAATACCATTCGAAAGAGTTGGTTGGAGCGACATCTGTTGACATTTGATAAAACTATTCTTTATTTCATTCCGAAAAAAAAAATTATAATGAGATTTCACGTAAAATTGATATCCCTATAATTTAAATAAAAATTAAACTATCCATTCATTTCATAAAACATTGCAAACATCACAAACGCACTATTGGGAAAATGGCTGCATCTTCTCTAAAATATTAAAATGAGTTAAAACGCGCTCTAATGATATTTATTATGAAATGCATTTGGTATTTATGCTATTAAATAGGTTAAAGGCATCAATAAACATCTACCTTTTTACAAATTTTGACTTTTCTTCTATCAATAACTTACTTATTTTGCGTTTATCTGTTGATTCTAAAATATCCTATTTAAAGACTAGTTACATTTTACTTGCATGGCATTTATATATATATATATATACATACCTAAACGTCTAATAAATATTCAACTAGGATATTACATCACCCACTAGCAAGATTTCATTACTGTTCCAATTAAGTCACTGGACATATGCATCGTATTTTAACTAAATATATCAATAACAATCAAAGTTTATAGTCATAGTCATATCATTGACCTCCACTACAGCAACACTGGCGGGAACTGTGGTTGAGTCCTAAAGGCCATTACCGACCACAGTAAAACCCTCCCCGTAGGAAGTGCGTCCCATCATCAATGGGAGGTCCAGAACCCCCACCTTTTATTGTGCCCGCCGGGTTGGCGAAGATCCAACCACCATACCGAAAGCATCTCATCCTCATTTCGAGGTGCCCCCAGGGGGTCAATCAAAGTGTATAAATAAAAATGTTTATAAATGTTTTCTCTTTTCAGGTTACGAGTGGGTAGGTTGGAAAAACGACAGCGGAGGTATCAGCACCCTCTCCAATGACATCCTGACCGGTACGGAGTCCCGCCCCATCGAAATCATCTTCACCTTCGACACGGTCCGCAACTTCACGGCCGTCTACTTCTACTGCAACAACATGCATTCCAGAGATGTGCAGGTGAACTACATTTACATCATCAATTCGTGAACTTCATTAACTCTGCTTTTTATTCATTCATATCTTGATCTGTCTCAATTAAGACGTAGGTACACTGTTTAAAAATTTTTTATTATTAAATTACGAATTAGCGGAAGAATTTTAATTAAATTTTGATTCTACACGCATGGTGCCATCTAGTGGCTAAATAGAGAACAATTCATTTCAAGATTTCGTCACATTTATTACACCGAGTTGTGTAATTTATTTACAGCGAAAATATAAAAAACAATTAGTTCTATTTTATTTTTTTTCATTTATTTCTTAACGTGTCACAATTATGATGTCAATACATTGTTTTAAAATTTTTATTGTTTAATTACGAATTAGTGGAAGAATTTTAATTGAACTTTGATTCTACACGCATGGTGACATCTAGTGGTTAATTCGAGAATAATTCATTTCAAAATTTTGTCACATTTATTACACCGAGTTGTGCAATTTATTTACAGCGAAAATATAAAAAACAATTGTCTATGAATATAATTTCGATAAAGTACGGGCTAAATATCAGTGAATTTAAATTAAATTTTGATGCCATTTGAATGGTGCCATCTGGTAATTAATTTGAGAATATCATACTTATAACACTAAAGAGTGGAATTTATTTAAAGTAAAAACATTGAAACTGCTTTGAAAAAAAAAGTTTAAAAAACATCTCTTAATAGTATACTACGAATTAAGTTAATTTCTTAATCAGATTTAAGTATCTCAAAACAAAATCATAAAAACATGATGTACTGTAAAAAAATTCTGTTGAAAAATTAGGAGACTGCAAGATTAAATTCATTTTAGAGTAATAGAAATGAATTCCTTACCATTCATAAGAATAAAAATATACTACGTTTGTGAGGAAAAGTCTCATATACATGATGTATTTCTATCAAAGTCTCTCATTTTCACAATTATTTACATCTGTATTACTTTTTAGCAGTATATTTAATTTAAAAAATTAATTTTTTTTGCGTAATTATTGAAGGTTTTTTTTTTAAAAAGTTTTGAGCTTTTATTATTTCTTTCTCGTTTGTTGAAATTTTGTTATCAGTTCTCCTCTCACAGTCTGCTATGTTAAATTTCAAAAAATTTTGCTGCTATAGAAACTTATTAGCAATTCAAAATTTCCATATATTAAGAATGCTATCCATTTTTTTAGAATTGATATGCATTTTAACCATCTGACTACTCATCTCGCGATTTTCAAGGCCAACTGAAATGCAACGAAATCTGCTCATCCTCCGATTTCTACGGGTGTGTGTTTTCTTCCTTTATTGAGGACAGCATCCCGTTTTTTTTGTTTGTTTGTTTGTTTTTGTTTTGTTTATTTGTTGTTGTTTTTTAATTTAACCATTGAAATAAATTATATTCAGTATTAGAAATTTTGTTTACGTTTTGGCCAACAGATGTCGTTAGTTGTTCTTTAAACTGCGACATTTGAAAGCACGTGGTATTATCGCTCAAACTTTTTGACTTAAATGGGTTTTTTTTAATACATAAATGGCTGTTAGAAAACGTTCAGAGTTTAACAGAGAGTATATTCCTGATGACTAATAAGATTCTGAAAGCTATTTTAGTTTTGATAGAGATAGTGATATGATATAGATTTTTCGGATCACTCCTCAAATAGTGATTACTGCAATGCATTGCATTAAACCTGCAATGCATTTGGCAGTGATGCAAAATTGATATGAAAAGTATTCCTCTCCTTAAATTTTATACTTTTTATTTTTTATAATACACAATAAATAGAAATTGACTGAATTTTTTTTTAATTTTTTGTTGATAACATCTGGAATTGGTTTTTCTGGAAACTTAGTTTCTCAGTATAAAAATCCATATAAAAATGTTTCCTAGAAAGAAAAAATGCATTTTTCGATTCTCCAATATGTATAGTCTTAAAATGTGAACACAAAAAAAATTGAAGCGATTTCACTCCACAAATTAAGCAGTTAAAGGACATGAAAAACTGTTTTTCTTTCTGATAGGTATTCTCTTCGGCTAAAATATGGTTCAGCGTGGGAGGTCGCTATTTCCAAAGCCAGGCTGTCCAGTTCTCTTACATGCCTGACCTCTTCTTCGAGCACTCTCGAAACGTGACCATCTTTCTGCACCATGGCGTTGGCAGGGTGGTCAAGGTGGAGCTGCATTTCGCCTCAAGATGGATGCTGCTTTCGGAAGTTAGCTTCGACTCAGGTAATCCAACGGAAAATCTTATGCCACATAATTATGATTACACAGTATTCCTTCTCCTTCATTTTAGTAAATAACAACAAAACATCAACGAAATTGTAGCATATAATTAAATTACTTTACAAATAACTCATATTTATTGTTATATTTCTATGTATATTTATTGTATACTAGCTGGTACCAGGCGCGTTGCTGAAGCAGAAAAAATAATTTAGGAAATTTAAACAGTTATATAATATAGACAGTTATTTGAAATATAAAATAACTGTCTTGTTTAATTAGGAATGATAGAAAGAATAACATTTATCTCCGAATAAAATAAGAGTAATACTTTTTTTATTAGGAAATGAATACATTCAGTGATATTGAAAGATATATAAAAGAGAAGTGTAAATAATATTCACTCTATTTTATTAACTTTATTATTCAAGACTTTAAAATTAAGAATATTTTTAACTTTTTTTTTTACTTTTCTATCATTAACAGGAACAATTAAGTATTCCAAGTTTCATCGTAATCGGATGAGCGATGCGGCAGCGCATAAGAGACATACAGACAAACATTCATTTTTATTTATATAGATAGCATAATTTTACTATGACTGTAATCATACCGTAAGTGCAAGAAATAAGTATTCAGAGTTTTAGCTTTTAAGTAACTATTACAAATTTATTGCTACAAATATAACTTTGATTGAGGCAGAAAACATCCACTGTTTCATACATATTATTTTGATATATAAATAATTGTATTCTGATTTTTGTTTATTTTTATTTTTTGAATGAAACTAATAGGGGAAAAATATCGTTCTTCATAATATAAGTTTTTAAAAACAAAAAATAGAGTTTTTAGTGCAAATTTCTTAAGGAAAAAATTTTAGACTCGAAAAATATTTCAAATATTGACAACATTTTGTAATCATTTAAAAGCTAAAAGGTCAGAAAATATTTTGAAGTAGTAAAAAAAGTATTCGATATTTTGAACGATTTTCGAAGTTCTGAGTATGTACGCACACCTTAATTCACGAACTTATACATTTACTACTCGATTTCTAAATAAATTGTGTTTACTCTCATAAATTGTGTTGCTGTATTCTTTTACTTTGAATAAGAATGTTACACTTATCACCATATTCCATTTTCATAAATAATAAAAATCTTTTTAATGAGCTATTTATCATATATTAATTAGCTATTATATTTTTTTGTCTATGAAATATGAGATACATGTCAGATACAAATCTATTATGTAATGTAGTTACTTTTAAAATAATATCATGATCATTTTAATTCAAAAATAAATTAATTTTCAGGCTTACAGTATTTTAATAGATGAATAATTATTTTCTTGCTTTTAGATGGCAAAATAAGTTATCCAATTCCTGCCTGATTTTAGTAAAGCATAGCTAGAGAAGTTCACCAGACTACTTTTGTAATAACTTTTTAGAAGTATAGATGGCGCCATGACTGATTCACTATTCGAATTATTGTTGTTTAGATTCTTTACAGAATCTTTTAAATCTTTTTTGACCACGCATAGGCCTTAAATTTTATCACTTTACACGTTTTTTTTTAAAGAGGGAGGGGAATAAATATTTAGGAAGGGAAAAAAGGTCAATAACAAATGGAACAAAACTGCCGAGCTTTTTTCACTGCAAGATTAGTATCTTTGCAGTGAAAGCATTTGTCATTACACTGCAATAGAAAACAAATTAATACGTTATTGAAATGTGGATGTAAAAATTAAACACCTTTTTCTAAATATTTACAGAATGAATTTTAAGTAATTTATAATTGCCTGCTTATTTTTCATTTCTTTTTTAATCCTTATTAATTGAAATTTTATTAATATTTTTTTTCAGTTCCTGCTGTTGGTAATTTCACGGAGGAAGAACCACCAGCTGCGCCACCTATAGGTATGTATTTAAAATACAATTATACTGAAACTTTATCATAATTTACATTGAATGATATTGATCTTTCCATTACGATATAATTAATTAAAAATTATTTGAACCGAATATAGTCATTGTTCAAAATGTATTTTAATTGTTTGTAATTTTTTTATAAAGGACTAGATTGATCTGCGTAGTAATATTCATTGCGTATTTAATATGCAAATTATAAGAGATGCTACAGATGCTTAAAATATTTATAAGATGGATTTTTTATGATTTCACTGATAACTATATAAAATTACCAAAGCTTCCTTTAATATACAATTTTATGAATACATGGTTTATAACTAAATGGTAGTTCCAATTTATTAAACCACTTTTATTCCTTTTCAGTCGCTATTGTAATTTTTAATAAATATTTTTTAATTCTGACATTTTACTCTTCATTTTTTTTTTCTGAACGATAATAAATTACAAATTACAATAAATAGCTACAATAAAATAACTACAAATAAATTACAATAGATCTCGACTAATCTTTCATGAACTAAAATAAAAATTTGAAATAACTACAATAAAAATTTGAATTTGCTCCAAAAATAAATTCAGAAAAATAAATGTTTAAGTTTAAAATTATATATATAGATTTATTTATATTTTAGCTCTGGCAAATAAAGCAAAATGAAAAATATTAGTAAATTTAATACTAATTATAATAATTTCAATAATTAAATCATTTTAATTAACAAACTATATTTCCTTTAAAAACAGCAATTCAGCAACAAGCGCAATATAATAAATTCAATTCACATTCATCATTCTTCTCATTCAATATAATCATTCTTTTTTTTAAAGACAAAAAAAATGTTTTGGATTTTTGACTGAATGTTTTATACAACAATAACAACCTCGAACTAATAAAATTCACAAAATGTTAATCATTTTCGTCACTGAAAATACAATATACGTGCATATTTAACTAAAGAAAACAATTCAGAAATACAAGAAGTTTCATTTAAGAATTTAAATTCATCAAAACAAATTCAAATTACTAATGATTTTTCAATATTATGCTAATAACAAGATCAGAGAATCAGAAAAAAAAATTGAATTACATATGCATTTGAATAAGTCAGATTTTACTTAACTATTTCAAACTTGTTCATGAAAGAAAAATTAAACCTTTTTTAATTAAGAGAAACAGCATAAATATGGTTACGGTTGTGGAATGTATCAACGTGTGGTTGATGGCGTTTTAATCACTTAAAATGTAAATGTTTCAATTGTCATCAGTATCGTACATTGAGCGAGCTTTGTTATATTTTTCAGTGAGCACAGCTTTGAATGAAGACGCCTTGGGTAACCAGTACGTGGGCTTGGTCATCGGTGTTCTGGCTGCCGTCATTCTTCTTCTGGTAGTAGTCATCTTCGTTATAATTGCCCGAAATAAAAGGCGGAAAAATACATCTCCCCACAATGTCTTGAGACCTGGAGAGAATAGGGTCACCATAAACATGAAGGTAAGTATTCTTCGCCATTCAAGATAATTGTTGATAAATAATGGTAAGTCAGATGGGGAAACTGTAAGCAATTCTTTATTATCATGTGAGAACATGATCCTGTTTTCGTTATAAGGCAACAAATAACTTTGAATAATTGAAGGCATCTTTGAATAATTGAAGGCAACAAATAACTGAAGTTCAAAATCGCGTAGGTAGTGAATAGAGCATAAATGGCAATATTCATCAACGTCTTTTAGTCGCATTTATTTTTTTACCTTCTTTTACCAACATTGAATTGTTATTACATATGCATCTTTGAAGCAGATGGAATTTTAAAGGACTGACCTGCTTTTACCAGTATTGCATTGTTATTACGTATGCCACTTTGAAAGAGATGCATTTTTAAAAGGTTGACGCAGAACTATGACATCATAGCTGTTATGTTTATGGAATGTAATTTTTTGGCTTAATATAGAGGCTGTAGGATTCACTTGCAAACATTTTAGTGTTCTTCGATAGGACAAAATTTTGAAATTATTGATTACTAATTCCAGAATAAGAACTGTCAGTGATTAAGAAGATGATATTTTAGATACTAATTTGAATGGAAGTTAAAAGAGAACTTCCTCTGTGGAAAGAAAAGAATTGTATTTTTCCGTTATACGAGCTCAACGAAAAAATCGCAAAAACATTGCCAAATAATAGTTGGTCGAAAAAGGCTCGACCAAAAAGTCGATAAAAATGCAAAATTACGTCAAATTTTTCATAGTTGCACTTGTATACACGTGTTACACTTATATAGTTCCGTTGTGGCTGGGTGGTCGGCTGTATACAAGAAGTTACACTTGGTGACTTTGGTAGCGTTTTGTTCACACTGGCGACATTTTTTTTTTTTATCATTCTCTTCGCTTGGCACATTCTCGCGTTTGGGCTACTGGTGACATCTTGCGTCCGCATATCGGGGAAAATACCAAGAGAACTTCTGGACTTCTCTCTTTAAAATTGAAAACAAAAGAAAAAATATTTAATTTCAAAAAGAAACAAGAAATATATACAGTACAATTGTTATTATCTTTTATAGATTTTCGATAAGAAATACTTCAAATTATTGTTTCTCTTGTGACGATTTGTTTAAATTGTATTTACAATATAAGAGTTTAAATTCTGACTTGTTCCCTTATGGTTTTTTCTGGCAGTTTTTCTGTGAATTATACATAATATTTCATGTAGCTTTCAAGATCAATGAACTATGTGTTATATATTTACTTTTATTAATTAAAATGTCCTATTTCAGGACCTTGGTTTGACCTTCAGCTCTTGCCCCAGCCATCTCTCCAACGGATCCGTGTATGGCCAAGTGGCAGCAGATGATCCAGACAAACTTCTGTATCAGGAACCTCAAGATATAAAAGCAAACTACTCAGGGGCTTATTGTAATGGTGAGCGAGAACAAAAAGCATTTATTTTTTCATAATCAAACTAAAATATAAAATGATAAGAGGATAGACTACTTTATATGTATTTTCTTACGCTAGAAAATTCTGCCCCTTTTATTCTATTCATTCTTAAATTCTTGTCAGAATACTTGTGGTGACATCTTAATAAGCCAATAATAGCCACTAGACATCAGTGTACGCTTTTGTCGAATGGATAAGTTACTGGACTTCATACCCAAACATCGCAGGTTCGATCCTTGGCGGAATTCAACCTACACCTTGGCACAATTCTGCCAACTCTACCTCCAAATACTTATATTCCTTCAGAAAATAAATTATTGCCATTCTCATTTATAAAAGAAATATCAGGATTTCCATATATAGAAATTTCTGTAAATTTTATTTTGGGAATTTCATGCCGTTTTTATATGTATATCTTAGTCAGAGTACATACATATCCCCACGCCATTTATTTCTGAGAAATTTGATAATTTTAAAAACCTCAATTCTATAGAATTTTTATTGTATTTGTAATTTTGCTTTATGTCTCTACAGAATGTTCTAAAGATTTTGTTAATCAGAACTGTTTCGGTAGATCAAAAAATAATATTTTTATTTTTATTGTGATTATAAAAAAGAGAAATTGCTAAAACAACAATAAGGGAAGAAAACATTTATAAATCTTATTTTAAAACTTCATTTAAAACTTTCGATTGAGGCTCAAAATATTATTGGGCGAATTTCAAATCTATCGTTACGATTCAGAGACCTTCTGAAGCATTTCAAAAGTTGATTTTTCGAAAAATGAATTGAATGTGTCCTTTGAATTTAGTTAAACAAGGGTCTTTTTTTATGCATAACCTTTTAAAAAATAATATTAACACAAACTCTCTGTATATTTGTGTAGTGAATGCTGAATTTTAAGTTGATCTTCCTCATCAAAATTGTTGGTTCAATTTGAGCAATTTTCGATTTTTTTTTGTTCAGTTTCGTTTGATTTATAAACACCTTTTCTTATATCATTGATGATAACAAGTATGAAAACAGTTTTTACAGACTTCTTCTCAAGTTTAAGAATCATTTATTTGCTGTCCAATTTTTATTAAATTTTCTTCCAAATTTTTTTATTATAATTCGGCCAGTTTCAATTTTATTCTTCTGCTATACATTAGAATAACAAATATCTATTCTGTATCCAGTTTTAAGCAATTTTTTTAAAAAAACAGAATAATAATAATTTTGTTTCATGAACGTGCTCTTCATACAAAAATTGAATTCAATTCGACGCATTTTTAATTTTTTTACAAAGTGTTTTAAAAGGCTTGTGATTAAACTCTTTATATTTTAACTGATTTTTTATCATTGAAAACATATCGGGAAATAAAAAGTTTTGATATAATTATTATTTCTTTATTCCCTGGTAACTAAATTAATGTTATAGGCTTACACTTCTAGGCTGGAATGTACTTTTTCATGGACTGTATTGTGATCATTAACATTTATTAGGATTTAACTTTAATTCCTGTCTATATTAATTTGTGTTGACAGTATCCATCAATTGTTTGGTACTTGTCTTGTCTTTATTAGGTAATTTTTAGATTACCTCCAAGATCGCCAACTCTATTGTACATTGCATTCCCAGATTCATTTGGCGATTTAAAGATTACGCCAAGATAACGTTAAGTCACTGAGATTACATCATGTCAGTTACTTCACTTAGAGATATTTCCATTTTTTTTTATATACATCACATGATAAAAAAAATTCCTTTGTTTATTCTAGATCGCTAAACTAAGCATATGCAATTTCCGAACTAGTTACAGGATAGCTTATTGATAAATGATATCGTCTATCTTCTTTCAGGTACAACCATCAGTCGCGAATACGCGATACCAGAAATCAAGAAAGCTGTACCACCCCCCTCGAGCAAGGCTTCTTCCTTTAGCCGAGCTGCAGGTCCCAACCGCCACTACGCAGCCACCGCTGTACTGGAGTTGCCCAACATCCAGGGCGTGAGCGGGAACACGGTCTACGCCGCCCCCAACGTCGACGAGGAGCTGTTGCCGCCCGTGCCGGAGATTCCACGACACAAGCTGCATTACCTCGAGAAGTTGGGAGAGGGACAGTTCGGAGAAGTAAGATTCTCGATATACACTGTAATTTAATTCGTGTCGCAATGTCTTTTTGTCAAGATATGAAAAGTAGATTATGGCGATATGTAAATTTCGAGAAGTTGGGAGAGAAGAAATAAAATTCCCATTTTACACTATAGTTTATTTCATGTCGCAGTGCCTTTTGGCGAGATATGAAAAGCAGATTATGGCGATATGCAAATCTCGAGAAGTTGGGAGATAAAAAGTTTGTAGAAGTAAGATGCACTATAATTTATTAAGATGTTCACTATAATTTATTTCATGTCGCTGTTCTTTTTGGCAAGATATGAAAAGCAGGTTGTGGCGATTTGTAAATCTCGAAAAGTTGGGAGATATAAAAAGTTAGGGGAAATTAACATTCCAATGAAAATATAAATGCATTGGATTCCTGAACTGAAAAATAATTGTGTGTTCTATGCGTTGTTTCATATTGTTCGATTCATAAATAACACAAAACATTCACATTGTAATGTAATAAAAGACTAAAATGTTTCTAAATGAATATATTACTTATTATCTAATCCAGGAATTACAAAGCATATCGAGAAATTATTTTACCCAATTTGAACAAAATTATACTCTAGATTTTTGAAAAATGATCTGTGAAAATTAGCCTATAAAGTAGCAAAATAGCATAAAAACGTATAAAATATTAAAAAATCAGTATAATTTTCCAAAAATTAGACTTAGAAACCAAATTTTAATGTTTTCATAAATAAACCTGTTCGAACATTAAGAATGTTAAAACAATATTCATAATTTCGTAAAAAATAGACTTTTTAACTTAGTTGCCTACTTTAGTTAGAGAAAGAAAATGACAAATCATATATGTTCAATGAAAAGAATATGAGATTAAATACTGACCAACTGTTGTCATCACTAAATTCTAGTTCCATAGTTATGAAACTGATGCAGAGCAGAGAACTTTCCAGAACTGATAAATCTCTCCTACACCAGCAACAATTTTATTCAAGGAGGGAGAGAACAACATCAAATATGACATACTGATTTGCTGTTTTCAAAGAGAATGGTTAATAATCACACGAGCACTGATAAAAGATGCAACATGTGTTGCTATCTCAAACAAGTCCACCAAATTTGACTTCATTTTCTTAATCTGAGAACACAAAATAGCAATTCCTATAACATAAGTTCAATGGAAGGAAATTAAGTAATGACCAACTGTTATACCCATTAAAACTACCGTTCCCTTGTTACAGGTCCACCTGTGCAGAGCAGAGGGCATTCCAGAACTGGTGGACGTTCCCTGCCACGGCAACTCATCCACCCTGGTGGCGGTGAAGAGCGTGCGTCCTGGGGCCAGTGCCGGCACGAAAGCTGACTTCTTCAAAGAGGTACGCATCCTCTCCCAGCTGAGAGACCCCAACATCGTGTACGTGCTCGGAGTGTGTACGCAAGGCGAAGGCCCCCTCTGCATGATCGTGGAATACATGGAGAACGGCGACCTCAACCAGTACCTACAGCAGCACACTCCAGAATCGGCGGGCACTCTCACCTTCAGACCAAGCACGGCTTCCAGCAAGACACTAAGGTAAGGCCACGGGGTAATGTTTGGTCAGGAGAATTCATACAGAGAACGATTTAATTGATTTCTACATACGATTTCGAAAACATAACATTAACTTTGAATGTAAAAACAGAAATTGAAGCAGAAAAATTTTGTTAGGAAATGTGAAGGATTTACGGAATTATTGTGCACCATTAAGAGTCACATCAGAGAAGATTTCGATATGATGGTTGATTCTAGTTACACATGTGGATACGGAAATTATAAGTGGGGGGAGTAGGCTGTGGTGGCCTAATGGTAATAACCTTTATATTCAATGTTCAAGATTAATTGCAACATTATAATTAAGAATAGTTTTGTATGTTACTGGGCCCTTTGACAAGAAAATTCTGAAATCGAGGACTAAAATCCTTTTACTTTGGCGCAGCTTGCATATATTTGGCCCTTGTGCCATTAAACCTGAAATAATAACAACAAACAGCCTTTCACAGAAGTAGCAGAAAAGTTAGATACAGGATAGTCATACAGCTGACCTCTAACCCGGCCTAAGGCACAATGATAAAACTTCACATGACTGACTGACCGGATCACTGCTACAGCAACTCTGGCGGGAACTGTGGTTCCCACTTGTGTTGGTTGTATGTGGTTGCAGTAAATCCTGTACCCACAGGGTTTCCTGTGGGTTCAGGGTAAGAAACCATCCTTTTAATGGAATTACTATTCAATATAATCATTCTAAAACAGCCCTCGTGTTAGCAGGGGGTCTAGGAAATCCAACAAAAAGCTCCTGGATTCGGTACCTTAGGACTGCAGATTTGGATGACTAAAGTTCCATTATCTGCAAACATAATGCTTGGACTTAGTGAATATTAAATCAGACATTATTTTTCAAACTTCCTCTTGATATCGAGGTCACGAAATTTGGTGTAGTTGATGTATACGCAAATACTTTCTTTATCATATGACCGCAATGAAGAGGAGAAGTTTCCTATATGGTAGTTGGTTCAGGCCACCCTTGTGGGTGCAAAAGTGATGGAATTGGCTACCTCCTATCAATGATGGGACATACTTCCCAGTGTAGATAATTTTTGACTTGCCAGCGTAATGCTCATTAAATGAGACTCAATTAATTATGAATTTAGCCGTCGATGATAGGGCGCACATTTTTAGGAAAGAGTTGTTCCCTGATCGGTGGCGGCCCTCAGAATTCAATTACAGTTCACACCAACGTTGCCATTGGGGTGGTTCGGTCAGTCAGACTTTTCAATATGTCATTCGACAGGTCGGAATAGATAGTTTGTGATTGTGGTGTTATGAATTCTACAAAAACCGTTTATTTACTAATAAATAAAAAATAATTATTTCGAAAACTATATTAGTCACATTACTGACTCTCCGTTCCGTCCGAAAACATTCTAAAATAACTACTGAATGACTGGAATGCCTAAAGCAGCAGTGGCAGGAGCTATGGTTGAGTCCTAAGAGCCATCACCGACCACGGTACATCCCTCCCCGTAGGGAGTAGATCTCTTCCTCGATAGGAAGAGTCAGATCCCCCTCTCTAGCGTACCCACCGTGTTGGTGAGATCCATGCCGGAAGCATCACATCCCCAACTACGAGATGCCCACACGGAGGATATAAAAACTATATAAAGAACAGTTTCGTTATATTATTTATAATTCCTTGTAGATTTTATTTCTTGATGTATTCTGTGAAAATAATTTTTTTAATGAAAATACTGCATTTATCATTTCCTTCAAAGAATAACAGAAATCTCAAATAGTAGCAACAAAAAAAAAGTTTCTCAAACCAATCTTTAAGTTATATATTAATTCGTGTATGTAAAACCAACTGTTTGATAAATAGAGCGTTTATGATTTCGTCTGTTATATCATATTACAGATAAGTTTTAAAAAAAGCATTTAAAAAAGGTTTTATAAATATTACATATTCAGAAAAATTGTTTGTGTAAGAAATTAAAAGATGCGATAGTGTTTTTTTTTTTTTTTCAATTATCAGTACAGTGGTATCACTTCAATAAAAATATCTTATCTTTATCGAAGAACTGTCTTTGAACAACTCTTATCAATTTAAGATATTTACATGTACCCTCAAAACTTGATAAAGGACTCGTGTTTATTTTCTGATAAAATACTTAGAATAGCCGTACAGTTTTCTAGACCACTCTTCTTAAGCGCTGTAAATTGAGAAAAGTCATTCAATTTGGAATAAACCACCGCCTCATATTTCGGGGTCATGAACGAAATTTTAAAAGTGACTGTGACCTTTAGCTAGAAACAGACTAAACCTCTAGCATGACAATGTTTTTGACTTGAATGATTCATATTTTTATTTTATATTTAAATTTTGCTTTTTGATTTGCTTCGACATGGTGTTGTTCACAACTAAATGTAATGATACGCAATGCTCATGTTTATAAATCCAGTAACTGAAACAAAAATTTTATTGTAAAAAGAATTCTTACATATTTATTAAAATTACATATTTATATATTGGTTAATAATATTATGTTATATATTAATTTACATTGCTGTATGTTTTTAATAAACAATTACATATTTTATTAAAATTAATTTAAAAATATTGAGAAATAAAACTGGTATCACTGAAAAAGTTATTTAAGAAATTTGATGTCAAATAGTTTTTGTTAGATAATATGTTACAAAGTTATAGAAGAAAATATTTAAATTTTAATCAAAGAATAATTTAAAAAATTCATTAAAATTTTGAAAAACCTTTTCTTAAAATACATATTACTCAAGAAGTAACTAATTATCAAATTTTCGACAATAATTGCAAAAATATATCTTGTGGAGTGTTTGCATGATTTTTAAATACGAATTTTTTAACATGTCACATAAAACATATCGCAGATTACAAATAGTAAGCCAGCCCATAAGTACTGTCATGTTAGTCTTGTGTATCATTTTTTGACGAATGATTTTAATGTGAAATATTCAATAAACATATAGCATTATACTTAACTGGCGTATTAATTATCAGGTTCTGATATTCGATTTTTTAATTATACTATTATTAAATTATTCTTGATAATGATAAGGTAAAATGATAAAAAAATATTTAATTCGTACATAAATTTATTTTATATAAACATATGTAAGAATTCTTAAATATCTTTTACCCAATGGAAATCCAATCTATTAATAGATCTACAAATATTATCCATAATCATATGATGTATTAGAAACTTTTTATGAAGATTTATTGACAATTAAATTAATATTTTACATTAATTAAAAACTGTTAAGATTTAAGAATGATGCCCGGTTACTCGCCAAATGTATCATAATCATGCCATTAGAATCATGCCCGTGAGAAGTCCAACTTTTGTGGGTATTAGAAATGCTAAAAAAAATCTTTTAGGATTGCAGTAGAAATTATCAAAACTGCATCTGGTGAGAAAAGCGTTGTAGAAATGCAATGCCACAAATGCTTAAGCAAAAAATAATTACCCCCATATTTTTAGTTGATTCACAAAAGGTATTAACAATTTACAACTGCGTACCGAACTGGAAAATCCACTTCCAGATATATTTATACATAGAAATATCGTTTGTACTTTTAGAAAATCTTTAAAAAAAATACTACTAATATGCAACTACATAATTCTATTGAAACTGCCATTCATTCCGCAAAGGATAAAGGTTAAACAAAATCAAGCCAGTGAAAAAACATATCCAATCTAACATTGATGGAATTTGCATTAATTGTTATAAGTATCAACACTTGGAACAAACCCAATCGAAATACTAACTCCCGTTGAATTTGTATTGTAAAGAAAAACCAGATTCCATCATCACAAAAAGATTAAAAAAGAAGAACATTTATTTCTGTTTGCAAATCATAATCATTACATAATTTTGTTTACAAATCATAAATCATTACAATAAGCTTATTTTTTGTTGCCTTCCAGCTACGGTTGCCTGATCTACATGGCCACCCAGATCGCCTCTGGCATGAAGTACCTGGAATCCTTAAACTTCGTGCACCGGGACCTGGCGACGCGGAACTGCCTGGTGGGTCGCAACCACGTCATCAAGATCGCAGACTTCGGCATGAGCAGGAGCCTTTACAGCACCGACTACTACAGGATACAGGGGAGAGCCGTGCTGCCCATCCGATGGATGGCCTGGGAAAGTATACTGCTGGTAAGAGTCCTCATCAACTAAATAATCGTTAAAAATCGTTAAACGTATGTTCCTAATAAAAATCGTTTTACGTATGTTCCATACTTCCACCTAATCCACCAAAACCTCTCAACCTATTTTGGAGCAATTATTATTTACTTACTAAAAAACGGGATAGCCTGGTTAGTGGAGCGTTGGACTCATGTCCATTAGGTTGTGAGTTCGAACCAGCCAGATGAAGACTGCACGTGTGTGGTGGTGACTGACGCACATATAAATCTGTCGTGGTTATGTCCTCCATGTACCAATGGAGATGTTGGTTCAGAGGTGATCATTCTTCGATCCAGGTCTAAATTACGATCTGTGGATGAGTAAATGAAATGTATGAATGAAGTCAGCCTCGTAAAATGGGTTGTGACGCGTGAATCGCAAAATCGTATTCTTGGACCTAGTTGATGCTACTAATACAAGAGACGCACCCTATCACTGTCTTCGTAACAGCGGGTTTCTCTAACGGCAAATGCCATAAGAAACAATACTTACTAAAAAATTGTGGTACTGGACAGATTTACAATATTTATTACAAAAGAATGAGGACTATTCGATTTTATAAAAAAAGCTTAAACCTGAAACTCATGAAAATATTCGTATGTTTTTCAAATACTCTAATTTTTTGATATTTTATGGAACTTCTAAATAAATTCTAAAATATTCTGCATGATTCTAGATCATCGTAGAGTATTTTTTAAATATTTTTTCGATTCGGAGACAATTTAAAACTTTATACAATGTTAAATAAATTTTTGAAAATTACTGTTATTTCATATTTTAAAATTTCTACTATTAAGCTGGGATATTCCAGAAATTTTGTAAACGCACTGGAACATTTCCATATTATATTCCAACATTATTAAAAATTTAGAAAACTTCAAAAAATTATCTTTTTTTTTTTACTTTAAACTGCAAGATTTGCAGTATAGGTGAGGTAAGTATAGGTGAAGTCTTTTAAATGCACAGTAAAGTAAAAATCTTACCACCCTAGTAGCACCCAAATATTGTATGATATTTATCGATGTTCTCAATATTGTTTAATATCGTACAATATTGAACAGCCTGTGGGACAGGCTGTGCTACCTGGGTATCGATAAATATATTTCATAACACAGATTTACAAAACAATACCCAATCAATTCTCCTCCACACAATTTTAGCATTATCATCATCTCCATATGATAGAATAGCATGTTTAACGAAAATAAAAGAATACAATTTTTTCCCTCTTCCTAGGGTAAATTCACCACAAAAAGTGACGTCTGGGCCTTTGCTGTGACCATGTGGGAAATCCTCACTTTTGCGAGACACCAGCCTTATGGAGAGCTGACAGACGAACAAGTCATCGAAAACATCGGTTTCCTATACCACGGGGACAAGCACTACAGGCCTTTACCTCAGCCACCGAACTGTCCAAGAGAAATCTACGATCTGATGCGCGAATGCTGGCAACGAAACGAGATAGACAGACCGAACTTCCGCGAAATCCACTTGTTCCTCCAACGGAAAAACCTTGGATATGCACCTCAGCTTTGAACTATGGGCGAATCCATCAACGAATAACATTTGCCAACGATCGCTGTTTTGTCTAGGAACGGCGAGATTCCGAATGCAGTGCTGGAGCGCTGACGGGCACCAAGTTTTAGTCCAGACGCTGGGCACCAATCAACTTCTCACACGAGCAATGAAAACTAGCAAACAAACCGCTTGCATATTTGATTCACAACAACCGCTGCTGGAATCTGTTCATTTTTTGACTTATTAATCAACCAGAGGTAGTTGATTTGCAAAGCCAAGAAAAGCGAAAAAGTATATGTAGTGCCGGAATAAATCCAAAGATTCTCTCAGACTTGCTGAAGGGCATTACAAGAAGTATTGTCATTGGAATTTTTTTCCAAGTACTAGTTGTGTGTGGACATTGCATTTAATCAGGAGCTTTTATTTGTGTATGGTTCAAGGTGCAAGAACAATTTTGATCATATATGACATTGTACATAGAAATTAAGTTATAGATTCATCGCGGTTGCAAATTGTGTACTGATATCGTCTCGATAATAGGTGGCTATTTCGTACGCTTGTAGTCCGAATGTCATTGAAGGAACGGGTATTTATACTTACGAAAAAAAAAGATTAATGTCTGAGTGAATCACGATTCATTTCAATTATTTTGATGAACGAATAAGTTTAATACCACATACCTACCAGGATAGTGAGGATTTTCAAATTAGAATTTATTTTATTTATTCTGTCAGCATATGTCACTCTCAAAATCAATAGAAATACTTCATCAAAATAAACCTTCCAAGTGTTTATTTATGAAATGTAGGTAATAATAACACATTTCAAAACCACAAGACTGGATGGAGAAAGATTGCAATAATTTATGTTTCGTGAATCTCATAACCCATCGAAGATTTCTCTGGCTTGAACCTCATTTATACCACTGGTGTGTTCCGTTTTAAAAAATAAATACTGTCTGAGCTTTAGCTTCTGTGATCAAGAATTGCACTGTATATCACTACATTAGAAAGCGTGTAAACACACGTTCCTTAGGCCAAATGCTATGATGAATCTCAAATTGAAACTTGGAATGGACGATGAATTCCTAACTGTACATAGCTAAATGATGAGATAATGGTATATAATTTGATGATAAAATATAAGCAAGTGTTCATGTTATAGAATAGTTAAGGTGACTTGAAGGAAAAGACTTGGAAGAAGACTATTTATGCTCTGTTGTATCTGTGATTTTCTTTTACTTCCTTATTTTTTAATTTACAAAGTGCAACTTATTCTTAAAATCACGAGTGTTCCGTATTTATTTGGAAATACACAACCCAACCTACTCGTTTTTTATAAATCTTTTTATGTAACTGAAATGCTATATTTAACAACTTTTTAAAAAATTCTTAACTCGTTTTCATAATAATTAGTAATGGTTGTCAGAATTATTTAAAATAAGATCGTGTACCTATTTATCCAAGAAAATTTATTTTTAACAGTTGAAAATGCAGAGGAAAATATTATAACTAAATTAATTGGCTAAATTAAAAAATATAAATATACCATCACTCCTTCAATTTTAGTTGTCTGATTGTCATTTTTTTTCTCACCCAAAATTACAAGTTTGATTTTCAAACAAAAAAATATCAAAGAATGTATTACTCTTTTTTCGAACTGTGTTCAAGAATACAAAATCAATTTCTTTGGTTTTATATATTCAATATACTATATTTGATAAATTTATATCAGTGGTATATATTGTGTCGTTGAACCTAGTCAATATGATAAAATATTATAAATGGATTTTTCTTATTTAGAGCAAACGATAATTATTATTAGTATTCGTTTTCACCAATTAATTTCTTACCACATTTTTATTGATAAAAGTAACATTACAAAGTTATTAATCAAATTCGAAACAAAATTATATATGCGGTTTAGTTTGCCATTTTCGATTATGAAATAATGTGTTAAAAGATGCGCTGCCTGGTATCTAAACAGATTCTTTCCAACTATAATTGTGTCCTTTTTTTAAATTTAGAAGAAAACTACATATTTGGAAATCAATTGAAAGAAGAGAGCAATAGAAAATTACTTTAGAGCAACTAAAGCTAAATTTATTAAATTAAATTTGAAATGCCCATTATGAAAATATTGTAACTATTATATCTAAATAGATATCAAAGAAAGTTTTCAGCAAACAACCCTTAATAATTGAAGTTTTTCAAATATATACCACATTCAATTATCGATTTATTTTATAAATGATGTCATATGCAACGAATATTGTTAACTAATAAAACACAAAAACTGAAAACAAATATTTTTTTTTTCTATATTTTCTATAATTCTTACATTTCAATTCATTGGATTAATCAGTCACGTTTCAAATGGCAAAATTGTCGTTTGTTGGCCACGTAGCCAAGTGAATTCAGAGAACAGAACACATGGCGTCAAACCAGATGGCGGAATTCTACATTATTTGGCGATTTCTCTCTGCCCTCGGCTAACGGAAATGTACCTGCCGTTCTTATTTAATGTTTTTAATCTGAATGCAAAACATATATTACAAACTCATAAAAATTGCCATACATTTGTTTAGATGTTTTTTGTTTGTTCATAAGATACAAAAATAAATTAAGAACCATTGGTCATTCTCTCTATATATATTATTTTAATAGACAATATTATATTATTAATAGACAATTATTATTTTAATAGATAATTTTTATTTAATATATTATTTTAATTTTATATATATATATATATATATATATATATTATTTTAATTTTATTTTAATAGACAGAAGACTTATGCATTTTTTTCTACCGTTACTATAGATATTACGTTCTATTATTCTAAAAAGGGGTGGCGGGTATCATTCTTATACATAATAATTCTGAAATATTAAGATATGTTTTTAAAAATAAATAATAATGATGTTTTGAAAAACCAAAATTAGTCAGTACTTGCACTTATTAATATAATATCCTAAACATTAGCAAAAATGTTTAAGCAATTTGGAAGACAATAAATTGATATTAGATATTCTTTAAAAGGAGTGATGGATTTTGTACTGTCATGAAAAATCAACTTTCACGCTCTACAATGTTCTGAATAATTGTTTAAAATATTATTTAAAAAACAAACTCTCTGTTTTTGTTTAAAAAATTTTTATTAGTTTTTTTTAATCAATTAATTTTCAAATGCTTATAATTGTAAGGAAATTTCGTGCAGTTCATTATTTTCGAATCTCACGTGACAATTTTTCATTTTTTTTTTGCAGTAAAAATGATTTTTTTGTACACATGTGACATAAATATGTTTGTTGTTGATCTAATCTAAACCATACTCATATGCTACACCAAATGCAATACCACTGAAATTAATAGGAGAAACCCACCAACACCGAAAACTCTTTCTTGAAAGTGGATAGTTGTAACATCTAGCTAAAAATCCCAATGTTCCAAAATGTGGCATTTTTATTGTGACACGTAATTTATAAATGACGATCTGTAAATTCATAGACATCACAAACGAATGTAGAAATAAAAACTATGTAAAAAAATGACTTGTTTTTTCTTTCTCTTAAAAGTACTCTGGTTTCCACTGTTTTTTTTTTTATTGTTTTGTGATATATAACAAGAGTTAAGAGTTTTAAGTTAAGAGTTTTTTGAAATTTGAAGATTTTTTTGTGAAGTTTAAAGATTTTTCTCATAAAAATCGAATTGTGGAAAACAATTTAAATGCATTTTCCTTTTTAATTTACATTCTCCGTTTTAGAAAATCGACAAAATTTTAAAAAAATTTATGTTTCAAAAAACGAATTTGTTTTCAGATGCTGATATGAAATCAGATACAAAATGTTTTCTATATAGTTGCATGAATTGCAAAACTTTTTCATAATTTTTTTCAAAAGACTTCTAATATGCATTTATTTTAAATAAAACATATCTTATATATACTCTTCGATCATATTGCGATTTTGGCGACTTAGTGATCGTAGTTTGCGCCAAATAATTGTTCAGGATGTATGAAGTCTCGAGGCTTGGCATAGTTTGGCTTCCGAGATGCGAAAAAATTTACCAAAAATTCAATTTATCACCTTACTAGAACTATAAAAAGCGGACAGTTTATTTGAGGGTTAGACGAGATACTCAACTCTATATATTCGCAGTGTCCTTGAATTCTTGAACAGAATTTCAAGGCTAGGTGAAAAACCTATAAAAAAGCATTTTTTATATGCTGTTGGAAATGGAAAGTTGTTGTTACCATGCATAGACGACCACTCTTCAAGCACTGGTTGAAGTAGAAATGACGAGTATTGGCGGAATAAGCAAGTATAAATAAGTATAAGCAATTCAGAAAAATGCTATTTTTCGAGTCACCGATTGGCTCTGATGAAAACCTCATTGCAAACTTTTCAGTTGCAACGGTTCAGTTGAAATACAAGGCATCTTTAAAGGTGTACGCCATTCACTTTCTAGATGCTACCAAGCTTGTATCGATGGCACATTTGTGCGCTTACTGCAGTTTATGTAAGTTAAGAATTGTCTTTTCATTTTCTCATAATTTTTGTTTTTTCTTCAAAAACCTACTGCATTTCCAACCCGAAATTTCTCTTCAAAAAATACTTTAAAAAATATATATATTAACTATTCTTAAAGTATCGATCAGAAATTCGGACACATCCTATGTATTAAATTGTATGTTAAAAATTGCGGGTAAATTTAATAATTTTTAAGGTCTATTACCAAGATTACCTATTCTAAAAATTTGTTTTATGTATTCACTGTCATCCTGTATATATAAATAAAATTTATTCATAGATTAAATTATTTTAATTCACGGAACGAAAGTCATCATTTTCGGACATGATGTATACAATTTGTATAAAAGCTTTTATTATTTCAGATGCTTCATGATTTATTTGCAATATATATTAAAATCCTGATCATTCCCCATCAAGATTATTTACAAAGTGATATGAGAAGATATCAGATATCAGAAAGGATACTGGGTTAATTAATCCTTTTTGAAAGTTTTTAAACCATTTAAATCTTTTGATTTCATCAAAATTTTATATGACGCTCTTTCTATTTTAAGGTGTGATTAAACTTGAAAGGATTAATAATAGAATGTGAAATTACTGTTATTATCTCTTTTTCGCCTTGCGATATATTCTTCATTTCAAAAGAGATTCTTTAGACAGTTATAACCAAAACACTAAATAAATCTCATTTATTTCAACTAAAATGCTAACACAATTTGTTTACAAAAGTTTTTTTTTAAAAATCCCAATACTGTATTTTTTTTTTTACATCCAGAGTTTAAAGCTTTGTGCAAGTCAAAAAATATACATTCTTGCAATTAAATGGCAAATCATCGTCAGGACGTTCTCGAATCTTCCAGGTTATTTCTCCAAAACCATTATTTTTCAGTGCGTCTTCTATTTCATGTTCCTCCAAGGATAAGCAGTGGAACTTATTCCCTCCCACCTGCCAATATGTGCACTTGGTGGCACTAATTAGAATCATTTTCCCGCCTTTTCGGAGCAGGCGATTAGCTCTTCCAAGAATTTTTGAATATGATTCCAAAGTGACAGCTGCCGTTTCAAATGTCAGAACTGACAGAATGAGATCATAAGGTTCTTGACTATATTCTTTTGGAATGACCTGATCATTTAAAACATCAGCATGAACGACTGCCTTGACTGCAGAACGGATTCGTGCTTCGATTTCTGGTACGGCAGCATCGACATCCCTGTAAAGAGGATAAGATATATTAATTCAGAAATTCAAAAAAGTCTATATTGTCGGTTGATCAAAGGGTTGAAGAACTATAATATCAAGTAAACTAATTGCATTAACTTAAGTAAGTATTGTATTTTTTATATTTCCTACAAAGACAAGCGATAGCGTATGCAATTTTCTAAAATTTCCTACGACTAGGATTTTGAAGTCCAAAACATGGATTAGCAAGCCATTGAGGTAGACCTTGCAATCAAGTAATTGATTGATTGAAATATATTAATCAATATATTTTTTTTAGTTTCACAGATATCCTGTAATTTTAAGAAATTAGATGACAAAAATATTTATTAACTGAAAGAAATTTTTGATGCCACTGACAAAAATTCTTCTTGAACAAATCTTTGTGATATGAAACTGATTTTCAAATTTTTGCTTTATGAGTTGAATATTGCAAACAATGCAAGAGAATACGTTCTATAACATTTGAGCTAAATATTTAACAAAGAATTCTTCAACTGAAAAGTATGCACAATCTCTATCTCTTAAAATTGTTCAGATGTGTATTTATTACGCAAAATTTTCAGAAAATTGGAAGTTAAAAATACTTATTAAACGATAATTAAAAATTAAAATTTAATTAAAACAATGAACGTTACAAGATTTATTTTTTTAGATAATTTATATTCCTTTATTTTTCACTCTTTCTTGAATGATTTATATAAAAAAATCTTCTGCTAGAAGATTCTACTTTTCTATTTCTCTTCTACTTTTTTAAATCGTTTGGTTTCATTTCGCAATTTGATATTTATTTTCATTCTGCATGTATTTCGCGGAATTGTTGTTATTATTCTGAAATATAAATACCAGCGGTTTGCTTAGCATTCGCAGAAATGCAAGAATGAATAAGTGATAGATGGAATGATCAAGTAATATAGATGAAAGGTGAGTGCAATATATGTTTATTTCTAATTTTCTTAGAATTCTTGTTATCAGATAGTATAGTTGTTAATTTGTTTTTAAAGTCGAATTCTTACCAATGTCCATTTTAGATGCAGCAGATTTTACCATCTTTGTTAAATAAGATACCACTTTTTTCTAGTACTGAGATTTTGAAATTGATTCTAATTTCAACAATGGAATTTTCTTAGTTTATAAAATTAATTTTCAACTTAACTATTAATCTCTTAAATTGGTTAAAATAATTAGTCACATTAAAAAATTTCACTCTGGTTTGAGATAAAAATTGTTTTTTATTTCTTCAAAAAAAATTGAGAATTTGTGTGATTATGTTGTTAAATGATTCAGTAGTAATTTTGACAGCAAAATGTTTTTTCATTTGTGATATAAATCGTTTGGAACTGTCATTGACACAATTTGAAACATTTAATTTATTATCGTGAGAGACCATGATATCGCTTATGTTAGGGGGTTTTCAATAATTGAAGGCAACAAATAAATGAAGCTCAAAATCATGTAGGCAAGGAATAAAACATACATGGCAATATTCATCAACAACTTTTAATCGCATATATTTTTTACCTGGTTTTACCATATTGCATTATTATGTACGCTTCTTTGACAGCAGATGCGATCTAAAAGGTTGACCTGCTGTTACCAGTATTTCTTTATTATTACTTATGCTTCTTTAACAGCAGATACGTTTTAAAAAGCTTTACGTAGAACTATGACACCATAGCTGTTATTTATGTTTGCTTCCGTCACATGTTTTCTTAAAAGATAACGATACTCACAATGTTTTTTGATAGTATTATAATATTTTTATTACGTTTATAGTATTGGAATCTGGATTATTTATTGATCATCAAATCCAAATTTTAAAGAATGAAATACTTTGAACCAAAATAATTCACAAATAAAAGGGAAAACAAATAATTTCATTTAATTGCTAATAACAACACCCAAATAATGCAGAAAATATATTTAATACTAAATTCTCTTAATAAATCCACAGATAAAGCACATAATATAAAATATATTATAGCTCCCTATATTTTAATGATGAATCTTGATTGAGACGTCCTTTTAAAAATTGACATGGATTCCAAAAGCAAAAATTCTGCTAACATTCTGAAGTAAATCAGCTGTCTTTTAGGTTTTTAGATCTATCGAATAAATTGTTTTTATCCTAGTTTAGAGTACCCGATTTTGTTTTCAATATTGTCGTCCCCCAAAAAGAGCAGAATAATTTTCCTAATATTAACTTGCTTACAATTTTTTTTCACTTGTTGAATAGTACATTTACTGTAATAATTTAATAGATAATTAAAATTAAAAATAATCTACAAATAATCATTCATTATCGAATTTAATTCAATTACATTTAATAACTGAAAGTATTATCACTACTAACAAAACATTCAGTGTTTTTTAAAGGGAATTATGAACAGACAATATTTATTCTTTTGCAGCTTTTACTGATTTATATCTTTCTAATTAAAATCGTTTGTTAATGAATTTTGTTCAGAACAAAAAATAAAAAAACTAAATCATCTGTTTCGTACATTTGTTTTTATTACAAATTTAATATTATTTTACATTCTAGCAGAATGCTTTTTTTTTTCTTCTTTTCTGGAATTCTCGTGATTATTCAATAAGTCTGGGAGTAATTAAGAAACCGTTGTCTGATGATTGGGAGAGTTAGATATTTTGAAGCATATTGTATTTCTGGATTCGGTTGTAATTTCAAAATATACAGAGAGAGAGAGAGACGTGTGACAGAATGATGTTTCTATCTTTAAAAAGATCTACTGTTTTAATGGGAATTGTTCCCTGCTCAAACGAAGAATTAGTCGAACCAAATAAGGATATTTATTCCTTCAAATCTCTTAAGAAAAGCCTCAGTCTTCAATAGTGAAGCTGTTGGAAACAAACGCATTCATTTCTTCTTATACTATTCTTATATTCTCAGAATCCCTACTTTAATTAATTTTCAATTAGAATTAATTAAAAATTATCCGAAATTTCAACGTTTTTTCGCCATAAGTATTGAAAATATTACAGCACACAATTTATTTTTAAGTCGAATTAAAGATTTTAAAAATTATCTTTTTAGTGAACTAATGTTTAATTTCTGTTATTAATGAATTTTAAAAAAAAGTAATTTAATCATATTTTTCAACAATAAAAATAAAACAAGCTGCACGCGCGCGTTACGAGTGAAATGAAAAAAAAAATCGATCAATATGTTGAAATCAGATTGGCTAAAACTCAAATTAAAAAATAAACTATTATTGCAAATTAAATATAGAAAAATGTAATTTTCAGCACGTGTCTGTAAGAAATGAAATAAATAGGAAAAAGGATATTTTTCTGGAAAAAAAATATAAAGAAAAGTGTTTGTGACTTATTCTGTATAATTAATTAATTAAATCAGCTTTATGTAAGACAAATAAGGTTTAAGATATATCTTTTCAATTCAAGACCCAATGATTAATTTGTAAAGCATTAATAATTAGAAATTTTTGTTGAATAATTTTTGAAATATTACATAAATTATGGAAATTATTCTGTAGTAAACATAAGGATTCTCATTTCAGCACTTATATTTTTTTTAAATGCTTGATCTCTCATGATAATGAATAAAAAAACAATGTTTTTATATTAATTTGCACTTTAATCATTTCCACTTTAATCATTTCCACTTTCATTTAAAATTGAAATTTTGCTGAGGCTCACATATAATTAGAGACATCTAGTACATTACGAGCTTAAGGCCTTTATGACTATCAACATTTAAAGCTTAAAAATATTTTGATGAAGTAGCTATTAAAAGACAAGTTACATAAAGTATTTAATTGACAACGACGTTACATAAAGCATTTAACTGACAGTTTTAAAGCGAATTAAAATTGGCTAACCGACTGGTTGCTAAAGGCTGCTAGCTACTAATAAGTTTGATGGGGGTTTTTTGAACAATAACCATTCATCTCTAAAACTAATAGATATGTCCATTAAACATGAAATGCACAATCTGAAAGAAAAACTTCTGTTAATATCCAAGAATGCGATTAAGAATTTCACTCACTCCTTTCCTTCGGCCCGCGCAACTCTCTGTAAGAATATGGTCCAGTCCAAGGCATCCGGGTCGTTCCGCAGCCACTTACGAAGTTGTTCGCAATTACTCTCCACGAACTCGCTCTGCACGATGTAAGGAAAATAAGCGCTAGCAGTGGCGATGTTGTGAACGGTTGGACCGCTTCCGATTTCTAACATTCGGGTACCAGAGTAATTCCCTGAAAAAATAACATAAACATTGAACCACTTTGGAATAATTAATGTGCTCAAATATTACTAATTAAGTAAATGAATTCTCCCCATGGTTTTCTTATACGATTCCACAATGTTTTGTTCCATGCTTAGATTGGCCAGGTGGTAAGGTGGTGCCCTCTCAGCTGTCGTCGTATTCGTCATCTGACCGTGGTTCAGAATTACGAGATCCACCCCAAAATAGTTGTAGTGTTGCTTCAAAACTAGACGTTAATATAACTAAACAAACTAAACTCCATGCTTAGCTTTATTGTATAGTAATGAAAATAAGGTATACCATTTGGAATTTTTCAAGACCGATTGTGTACGAAAGATGCATGCGCAAATCTGTAGTTTTTATGTAAAAATCAAACACTCTGAAGTCCATTCCTCTAACTGAGTTTGATTTCGTTTAATTTATGAATGCCCTTAAAATAACACTAGTTGGATCCCTTCAGTCCTGACGAATTTCTCTAAGGAAGAGTAAGAGGGAATAGAGCATTTCTGTCATAATCTGTGAGAATGTAAATTTGTGTACTCGAATTTGTGTACTTTAGTATAAATTGATTACTATTCAACTTACAATTGAGAATTGTTCGACATTTCGAGATATTAATAAGAACTATTAATTAGAAACTAAGACTTAAAATAATATGCAATTTACTTTTTCTTACTTATGTATAGAGACCCCACTGGGGGCACCTCATAATTGATGATGAGGTGCTTCCGACATGGTGGTTGGATATCACCAACAGCTGGGTACAATAATAGGTGGGGGTCTAACTCTCCCATCGATGACAGGAAGTACTCCCTACGGGGAGAGTAGTATCGTGGTCTGTGATGACCTTTAGGACTCAACTACAGTTCCTGCCTGTGATGCTATTATGGCGGTCGGTCATTAAGTTTTAACGTGATTTATCCGTGTGCTTTCATGGCGGGTCGGAGGTTAGTAGTAGGACTTATACCTATATATAGAAGCAGAGTTGCGAATATAGAGATTAATTATCGACAGAAATTGTATTTAATCATGCCTGCCTAAATGAATTAGACATAAGACATTCCTGATATGGACAGCCATGCCATGGCTTTAATCACTGAATTGAAATATAGAGAAGGATTAACTGATTAGATCTATCCTATGATGTAAACTTTGTTTCTTGAAGGAGATAGTATTTATTTCAGAATGATTCCTTTTCGTGAAATAGAACCTATCAAATCGCTGTTTGATAGACACGAGAATGAAATGAAACGTCTACCTTGGTCTACTCAATCATCTGCCTTTCATATAATCGAACCATTCTGACTTAATTAGAGCGTTCAGTCTGGAAATCGATATCTTCCACCGGAACTTTCATAATACAATCAGAAAAAGTAGTTCAATATTGCTCTAAACACTTCATTCAGTACTTGTCTTAGGTAGTAACAATTCATTCAGTACGTGCAAAAATTCATTCGGTATTTGCATTATTCGATTTCCAGGCGACTCCAAGCTGCATGACATGACAAAGGTGATTCCACGCTTTATTATTAAAGATTCTTGTATTCGTTTGTGATCATCGTCACTATTTTGATAACCACATGCATATATCTTTCTGAGCTTCTATCATTGCAATAATGAAACTTCTTGTTATAGCTATTATTTTACAAATAGAGAAACAAGTGTGCCTCTCAAAATAAAACAGAAATCTTTACAGTGTCAAAGTTGAAAATAATGTTCGAACAGTTAAGCATCTAAAAGCAGTTGTAATGTCCATCGATATCTTACTTATAGATATGTTTTACAAAGTGGTTGATGCAGTTGTGACAGTGAAAGAAAAGAAAGTGTAGAGATTTAATATGATTATGCTGTTAAAAGTTTCCAAATGTAGATTAAAGATACAATATAAAAGCAATGCATAGATACAAAATTGTAAGAATTGAAAAGAGAAATCAAACTAACCCTTAACTGGAGGGTGCAATCTAGCTAGGATTGTCCAGGAGCCAAAAACCCCCAATCCAATCCTTAACTGGGGAGGGGAAATTTTAGGATTCAACTGTGAAATTGAAATCTACGAGACCGCATTTAATTTATATTGAAACTATGAATTTATAATGAATGTATTAGTATGAAAATCTACCCATATATTTTGCAGATATTTTTCCTGAAACATAGATATGTTTTATAAATTTTTCAAAATATATTATCAGTGAAAAAAGTAAATGCTTTGGAATATACATTTTCTTCTCAAATTATATGTTACAATAAATAATATTCTTGAAAGAACGTATTACTTTTTATTTTTTTAAAAATATCTATTTTCCCAGCATATAAAGGTAAATAGAAAACCATATAATATAAAATACAAAAATTTTATGAAAAATAAAAAAAAATTGAAGATATATAAAATTGATCCTTTTTTTTATCGGTTTGTGTGACTTTCATAGCATATTTTAGAGGGTATTTTAACCCTGCAGATTAAGAATTTGTATTAAAACTCAACCTATAAATTCTGTATAAATTTCTCGTGGTATATTAATATATTTCATAGTTTTTTCAAATACATTATCGCTAAAAAAAATAATTATGCTTGAACATGCATATCAGAATCAGTTGAGTGCGAACTTTCATCGAAAATATCTTCTGTTCAATTATCTTTATCACTAAAATCACTTTCTGCTTCATTTAAAGGTGTCTGGAGCGCTGCTTCATAATAGAATCAGTAAATCGGATAATATTTCAAGGCTCAAGCTTTAACGCCATCTCCTAAGCTTTGTTTATCACTGGGACACTAACAGGAAGTGCGATCTTGGAGACGTTGTTCAAAGAAATAACTGAATTATTTTAAAAAGCATCCACTGAATTAAGCGGTTGATAAAGTGCGCTGGTATTGAAGGTCAAGAAACAGAAAGCTACAGGGTCAATCTATTCGATTGAGCTAAAAATAGAATAATTGTGACCGAAAGTCCATCGCTAGCGGTCTCAAAGACCCACACGTCCCCAGTTAAGGGTTAGATCTTGAAGCTGTTGAATAACGCAACGTATGTGACAATAGCTCCAATCATTCCAGTGATGAAACTTCTTCTAATTGGGGTTATTTTCCAAATGGATAAATGCATGTCACCCTCCAAACAAAACAGAAATCTTTGCAACGTCAGAGCTGAAAATAACGTTGGGGCAGCTAAGCTTCTAGCAGCTGCTGCAATTTCCATCGATGCTTCACTCACCGATGTGGCTGATGCAGTTGTGATAACAAAAGTAAAAAACGTGCTTAAGAAGAGACACAGCAATACGTTAGTGTCATAAGTATCAAGATCAGAATTGAGGATATTATACAGAAGATAATATAAGATCACAGAATAATAAAAGGTGCTTAGAAGCATAAGAAACGAAAATTCACCATCAATTGCTTCGACTTTCGACTTTATTTTACAGTATTTTTCTAATAATACTTCGTATTTCGTTCTAACGTTTGATGTTAATTTCTTTTTAAAAAGTGACAATTCTGTTCTTATCTGAACGCAAACACAGACATAAAGTACTGAAAATGTACTCATAGGCAATAAATAAAGAATGACTGTCAGTGCAATATGTATTGTTCTTAAGATTATGTACACTTCGGCTACATCTACTGCAAAAATGTCAAATCTGGGTCCACCTGAAGTTACGAAAGCACTAAGAAAAAGTATGACAGCTTGCATCAGTGTGGTAAAAATTGCGAAACTGTACAATAAAAATTTTGTTCTTTTGTTTCCTATTTCCATTGAACTGAGTTGAGCAGTAATCTTCCTGAAGCTATCTAATCGTACGCACAACACAGATCGATAAGTAATTAATATGATAGCAGTCACTGCGTTCGCAAGAGTCATGATTTGTATATAGTTTGAGGTCATCGTTGTCAAGAACAAACATAATGCTGCGCTCACGTTGAACACTAAAAATGCATATTTCCCAGCTACTTTTAAAGAATGGTTTTTATTTCGTACTTGACATGGAAAAATTAAGCTGACTTTAAACAGTAAAAACACGTATTGGTATATCACTCGCATTTTTAAACCAATCTCAGTATCTCAAAAATTCATTTACAATGTCAAGTTGTATATCACCAAAGAAACTTTTAATTACTTAATTTTCCAGTAACTACCAGGACAAACAAATTGGAAATAATACACGTGATTCAACAATTACTTGGATAAAATAACTGCACATTTTATCTGATATCTAATTGCTCACTGTCCTACGCTCTATTGTGACAATGTTTTTCCATCTTTTGCAAGATTAGCAATTGATTGCAAAAATTAGTCTTGCACAGTTCTATTGACACATATATATTAAAAGAAATTATTGTTTCAAGATAAAATTCAAAGTTTTAAAAAAGAATTATATTTGAAAACATTTACATCATTAACATAAGAACAAGATCATTTTCAATAAAACCTAGATCGCCCTAAAGTTTGTAAAACCCGATCATTTCTATTGCCATCAAATCTCGTAATAATATCTTTCAAAAATCATCTGACAGTACGAAATCATGCGACTCGTGCTATGGTTGCTAACATTTAAGCACGTGATGATATAGTGACACAACTCACCCCCCCCTCCAAAAAAAAAGAAAGGAAGGAAGGAAGGAAGTTTTCGATAATAATGGTTAATTCTAGATTTCTTATAATATATGAAGATATATTCCTAGAAAACATTTATTATTTATTGCTGCTACGTAACTTATGAGTCACAAGGCTCGTAGTTTTGAAATGATTTGTCAATCTATACAATATTTAGCAATACAATAAGTCATTTCATTCCAAACAAGAGATGCAATGACATGAAATACAAAACTTGTTCAAAAACGGGAAATACTAGCATTTAAATTATAATTTACAAAAAATGTTCTCAATTGCATTTTGGTCTTACAGCACAATGAAAGCCAAAGCTGAATATGCTTCGATTAAAAATTAAGCCTATTTTATAAATATTTCTTTATCAAAAACGATCAAAAGGAAATAATATTCGATTGCTTTTTTTTCTACAAAATACATGAAATAGTTCCTTAATCTTAGAAGATAAATGATTACAATGATATGATTGATATAATTAATATGGCTTATAAATCATATCAAGCATTTATGATTAATAATCCATATGATTGATAGGAATTGTCATGATTTTTCGTACATAAAAAAAAACATAATTACTATTCCAACTTTTATCAAAAAGCGAAATGATAAAAAAAAATCAATTTTGCTGTAAAGAATTTAATATTACCTTAGAAAAGTCTGAACTTTCAATGGCAACCATTAATGAAAAGAAATAAGAAATGTATCCTTTCTTCTTCAATAATGAAAACTGAGTACAATAAATCAAATCATCTTTCTTATTCTTTTGTGGACAAATAATTAGAATCAATACATACTCCAATTTGATACCGAACAGCTATTTTTCCCAGTTCCATTTTTTTTTTTAAATGATCGAAAATATTGATTCGTTTTTAATATTTTTTTCTGGTTAAGAGGTTTTTTAATTTATTTAGTTTAGTAATATTTTCTGGTCAAATCCACTCTTTCATAAGTCAATTGAATGTGCAGAAAATAATATATTGAATGAATACGGGTTTTAGTAAATGTGAAAGGGATATAGAAAAGAGTACAAAAATGACTTCCGCATATTCATTTTAATAAAATGTAAATTTTATGTGTGTGTGTGTGTGTGTGTGTGTGTGTGTGTGTGTGTGTGACAAAAAATTTTATATTAACACTTTAAAAGCGTTGGATCTTGACGAAAGTATGCTAGGTAACGCGTATTAAATCGTAGAACTACGACTCCCATCTTCAATGAGTTAATTTTAAACATTGTATTAAATAATAAACATATTTTTAGCCTCAAAAAAATGGAATTCACAAACCATAAACTGGCTATTTCCTTTTTATACGTTATAATTATAAAAATAATTCGTGTTATTGCTCACAAAGTAATTTTAATTATAATTATAGAAATCTCAGCGATGATAATGCTTAGAATCAATTATAGGTTGTCCATTAAAGTATTTGCTACTTATTACAGTTAAATCTATACTTCTGATTTTAAAACTACTTTAATTCCCTCAGGGGTCTATAGGGCTATCTTAACCTTACTGGCTATTCCGACCCACCTGAAGGCATACGGCGCAACAGCAACACTGATGGGAACTGTTTGTGAGACCTAAAGGTCATTACCGGTCACGGAGTAATCCTTCCTTAAGGAGGTACTTCCAACCATTGACGGGAGGAGGCCCCCTCGTTTCGTGTACGCACAAGGGTGGAGAGAACCGACCACCATACCAAATCTTGTCATCTTTAATTACGAAGTACATTCTATGAGACCACAGCTAATAAAACCAACCGATATTATACTTATATGGAGTACTCAGGAGCGAGACCTATAAACTCCAATCCCACTCCTTAATTTTTCTAGACAGGTACGTTACACATAAGCTAACATAATACTAATGTGCTTTGTTAGTAAGGAGAAAAAAAAAAGAACAAGACAAAAGATTAATTTTAAAATAATAATTATACTGTTAATAACAAAGTAAAACAAATGAATACAGATTATTTGGTTAGTTAGACATTATATATTTAGTATTTACGCGGGGATCAATTAACTGCAATTTAGATCTTAAGAGAATAGTGGGGGACAACTAATTAAAAAAAATGTGTGTGTATTTTAAAATATTAGAACAATATATAAAATACGAAAGAAAATTCATTAGTTACTATTAAAAATAATAAATTTCATTCTCAATAAATTGTGAATAGAAATATAACTTTAAAAATAATCCTAATTTTATGCAACTTCATTAAATTATAATTAAGATTGAATATTTTTATAGATATGCTTCCACTATGTATTGAACTTATAAGACTTATTTTAAGAACACAACAACAAACAGAAAGGTTTTATTTTATTTATTTATTTATTCAATTTAACTTTACAAATAGTTTCATTTGTTGATTATTTTCTCCAACAAAATTTTTAACAATCATACGAAACACACTTTCTATAGATTTTTGTAAATCAGTCTACATGTTTTTGATTCGTATCATGTTGCTTCTGTTAGAATTGAATTTTTTAATCTATTTTTGAATCTCACCCTGATGTATATTGATTTCTGAAATTTTGCACAGTTTCATTTTCTAGATTACAATAAACAATAATATTTTCAAAACATAATCATCAATTTCTCTGTAAATTTGATTTTAATTCCGATTCAATATAAATGGTGGTATCAGAGTGTAGTGAATATTTTTAATTTGTTTATAATGAATTATGAAAGATATTAAACGAAAATCCTTTACTGTAAATAATTTCATTAAGTATTATCTAATTAAAGCTGAGAAAATTGTTAGTCTAGAAATATATTAGCCGTAGATCAATTAGCCGTATTCCTTCATGGTCGTGACATGTATTTTAACAACATTGAAAAACTGGCATTGAAATTACTTCATATTTGCAATTACTTATCATTCCAAGATACTTATCGGTCAATCGATATTTCTCTAACTAAAATAAATAAGTTACTAATATGATGAATGATTGCTAACATACATCTCGGAGCAGTTTTGAAAATAATTATTTCGGACAAATTATTCCACGAAGTATGAAAGATAACATCAGAGAAAAGCACCGTTAGCTAGAGAATATGATCGTTGTCCTAATTACTTTCTATACTATGGTTCCGAAATAATCTTTTACTTATTTTAAAAGATTGAAGTTCGTTTTCTACAACACACATGAACTTTATTTATTTGGTTGAATTAGATTTCCTTGGAGTAAAATAAATTCTAATTTTTAATCAGATAAATGATTGCTAACTTACGTCTTGGAGCCGTTTTGGAAATAATTATTTCGAACAAATTATTCCCCGAAGTAGGAAAGATAACATCGAAAAAAAGCATCGTTATCAAGAGAACATGATCGTTGTCCTTATTATTGTCTATACTATGGTTCTGAAACAATCTTATGCTTATTTTAAAAGATTGAAGTTTGTTTTCTGCGACACACATGAACTTTACGTATTTGGTTGAATTAGATTCTCTGGGAGCAAGAGAAGTCCTAAAAAGTTCTGAAATAGTATTATATAATTCTAAATTCCACCTCAGATACGGAGATGAGAAATTACCGTTTAAGTAAGCAGGTTCTCGTTTCGCTGGTGAATATAATGATGATATGGAGTTATTTCTCCTCAGTGGGTGGTACGAATGGGTTGCACCGCACTTTTTCATCTTAATGCCTGATTACCCTGTCATGGCGTTTTAATCCTTCATTTTCCTTCGGATGCCTTGGCAAGACAAGAGGGTTGGATGACTTTTGCGTACAACACTATACGTACCAGTCATAAAACTGTCTGACAAGGGACTCATTCATAATGCAGTAGTGTTATTGCTAAGAATCAGTTTTAGAAAAGACTGCAACACTTTAAACGTTATCTGAACGTATCAGATTTGGCGAGAGTTAACATGATATTTAACAAATTTCGAATATTTAATGACTTGTTGTTCACTACAATTTCATGCGTTTTGATATTATCTGAATACTTCTCGCTTTGTTTTTTATGAAGCATGAATTGCGTATCAATGATTTTATTCAAAAAAAAAATATGATAAAAATCAGTGAAGAACGATTTTTTTTCATATAACAAAAAGTAATAAATAATATAAAAGTAAATAATAAATAAGTAAAGTAAAAGTAATAAATAATATAATATAACAAACGTAATGAAATACTAACGCATTTCATATCCACTTTGAAACAATAATCTAGATTTTAGATAAATACAACGATTTGCATTAAACAAAAAAATTTTGGTTTCATTAGTTTTTGTTTTATTTCTTCTTAATTCGTTTGTTTAATTCAGTAAATTCGAATACAGAAATGTATGTTATTTAAATATAGGAAAGATAGAAATTTTAAATATAGATGTGGGGGGGATTTCTTAAGTATGAAGTACAATTAAAGGATTTTTTTACTGTAAAATGATTTTTAACTATTTTTACTATAAATTTTTGAAGGTTGTTACGAAAAAAGCCTCAATATTTCTTTTAATTTTTGATTAATTAAAATTATAATTAAAAATTCAAATATATTCCAAAGTATATATTTGCCAAATTTGATAGGCAAATGGCCTGGTGTGTACAGATCCAACATATACACACAGAGACGTAAGTTTTTTCCTTATTTTAACGCATTAAAACTTAGTTAAATACCAATACATTTTCCTTCCAAATACTCTTGCCCATAAATACCATGTATTTAGCAAACCTAGACTAATCACAGCCTACCCCCTTTTTTTCAAAGAGCTAGGCAGGATTAATTGGCCTTTTATGGCTCGTACGCGAATGGCAATACGCATATGTCCTACAACCGGGCAGGAGTGGCTCCATTTGTAGTTTGTGGTAATAGAATAATAGAACGAATTATCATTAACACAATGACTAACAACCACACCGAATTCATTGAATTTTTCACAATGTAATTCATCTGGCCATACCAGTCAGCGTGTTAATTTAAGATTTATTACAATGTACCATTGTGTATGTAAAATTGATCATTGTCATTTTCCTAATTTTTTTTTTGAATTATTAAAATTTTTAATCATTTTTTCAACATTGAAAATATTATTTCCGGTTAAAAGCAGAAAAATAAAATTTCTTCATTAACTAAATTCATATTGTTCCAATCTATATAAATAAAAATGAATGTTTGTCTGAATGCCACTTATGCCTTCCTAAACCGTTCATCCGATTGTGATGAAACTTGGTCAGCTTATTGCTTACATCTACGGGATAGTTATAGGCATAGTACACTTATCTAAAATAAAAAAATAAAAATTCGGATCTCAACCGAATCTATTTAACCAAAGATAAATCTCCAGATAGTCGAGAAGACATAATAGATTCAGTAGAAATGCTAAATCCAAGGAAAGGGTTAATATTGTATAGCTGATGAACACAAATGTCATGCAAGTCATTCTCATAAGTAACAACTTTATTACAGATTATGAGAGAAAATGTTGGGGAGACCAATCCTGGGGTTTTTAAATTTTAATTAAATGTTAGCGTTTCTCGCAATAACTTCCAAAAATATTATAGAACAAATAATTTTGCACTATCTTAATTTTCAAAAAAAAAAAAATTTCAGCTATATTAACGATCTTATGGTATAAATATATTTTCTATGTTCAATGAATTTTGAAAGAAAATATTTTAATCACATTGCTAAAAGAGAATTCCGAACGAATATTAAACGAATCAAGATATACAATAAATAATTTCTTTCATTACCATTCTGAAAGAACACCAGCTTTACGATTCTAGAAGAATACGCAAATCTAATGCATAAAAAAAGATATTTATTCGTATTTTATGTACTGTCGTACCGTTCATCCTATTTCGATAAAAAATTGCCAAATTATGAATTGATTGTACTTAATATATATTTTTTTCGGCGGCAGCAACGCGCCGGGTACTAGCTACTTTACTATAAAATGCAGAAATAGTAAAATTCTTTTTTTTAAATATTAATTTGGATTAAAATTTTCCACTTACCAGATGAAAAAAATTCGTGCAGACACTTAAACCAAAAATCATAATTATTCTCCGCTTTTTCTGCTTTCAGGCCTTGTAGCTTGAATTCTTGGAATGTTTTGGGATCCAAGTTTTTCAAGTAATCTTCTTTGATCTTTTTTTCTTCTTCCATTGCAAACACTACTTCAAAAATTACGAACCGTTCGCTAACAGTCACTTCTTCAGAATACCCCGAGTTTCGGAATTCGAAAACAAGATTTTTTATCAATTTCGTTATCTCTTTCTAGAAAAAACAAGCCTCAACGTATGCGCCATCTATGTAAGACCGAAAGTTTCAAGTTACAAGTGGATCGTTATTAAAGACATAACCTTTTTTTTTCCCCGGTTTGTCAACTAAGTTTTCAGAAAGAAAAAAATTTATCTGATGTTTATTACAGTCATCACAAAGATGGCCTTACGATGATATGATGTAATCAAAAATCTTTGAAAAAAATACTTATTAGAACAAAAATAACTGTATGATTTATAGTCAAGCCTTTTTCGTAATTTCAAAAACCTGTAGAGTGAATATTAATATTAAAGTCAAAAATTTAATTAATTAAAGGTATGAAAAAATTATTTAAACTTGAATTTTTTTGCCTAAAATGATAGGAATTTTAAAAGTATCATTAGGTCTTCAATAAGTTCTTAAATTAAAGCAATAATCTAGAAATGATTTTATTATACAGGCACAAAAAACATTACATAGAAAACAGAGAAAATTTAAATTATAAAATCAATTTTAAAATCAATTTTGCATGTTAAAGAGCTGAAAAAGAAAATTAAATGCAAGTTTGAACTTTTAATCTGAAAAATCATTATATGATGACGCTATAAATTAAAATCTATCTTTCTTTTTAAAATTTTAAAAATTCACCTTTAATTCTAGCAAAAAATAATATTTACATAAAAAAATATATTTAACATCATTCCAAAAACAAACGCATGTAGACATCATAGCTAAAATTATAAATAAAATATAATTAAAAATATTTTTAAAAACTTATTGCAATTGAACGGTGATGAAATAAAAATAGTACGGCTTAAACGATAATATTTATAGTTTTAAAGTTGCTGTGCTCTATGCTAAAACGTTACTGAGGAAAAACGTAAATTTCTCAATTGTCTTTTAATCAGAAATTTAGCAAATAAATAAATGAATAAAAATTGAAAACATTTTATGATTTCAATCATTTTGTGAAACGAATAGTGATTCATTTGTTCTTAACCTTTCTTCCAAATTTCTGTAAGAATTTGTTAAAGCGTTTTGCTAACAATCTCTCTCTTCGATTTTTTTTCTTCTTCCCGTAATGCGTTTTACAGCGCAGCCAGTTAGCCGCACAACTCATTCCAAACGCCCCTGTCAATCACTTTTGAATAAGTGTCTTTCCGGATTACTTCGTAAGGAAATTTTTCACTTTTTACTCTCTCGTATACATAGTGTAATGACTTCATCGCTATCGATCAAATGAGGGAGTTGAATTCCAGATAAATTATTTATTTATAGCCTTATAATTTTGCAGAAGAAGAGTAAGTTCTAATCTAGGTTAAATATTCGCTATTTACACAACAGTTGTAAGTTGAAGGTCTATCATTGAAACAGTTCAGGGAAAAAGTCCTCCATTCATTCAAAGAAAAACACCCCAGAGAGTTAGCCAGAACCACTACCAAGTAGAAAACCGAAAACCTAGTCACAATCCAGATATATCTCTCTCCTCTCCGGGCCAACCAGCACTTTTCTGCTATCCAAAGTCCATGTCCTCAAATTCCATTCGTCCACATCAGCTTTTTATCGGTCAATCATCCAGCAAAAATTTCTCTCAATTGCCGCCTCAATCTTTCGTGGCGTCGGTCTGTCCATCAATGACGCGTCCTAGCTATTCCGCTCTGGAACAAGTATCAGTGATTCCAACACAAAGGGACCTCCTGGAATCCAGCTGAGGGACACCTTTTCTTTGAAGGAAGCGATAGAATCCATTCCCACAATGAACTTCAAGTGTAAATGACCAGATGCGAACAATCAGAGATAAAGAGTTATACCATCTCGAAAGCTTGCAGATTTTAACAATGGAATGCGTTAATCGGGGGGGGGGGCAGCTGTCGGGAAATGCAGCTAATCGTGAATAGGACAGGGGAACTTTACAATAGTAAAAAGAAAGCAATGACAATCGTCAAAAAATCAAATAAATCCCTAATTATCAAATAAATATGATTATCACGAATTTCCAAGTGATAAACATCAAAGTAAGAAATCCAGTTTTTAGTTTATTCGCGTACAATTACTCTACTTGGAAAGAGCACCAAACATGGCGTTTAAGCCGTATTTTAATGTTATGATGAAATTCAAAGTCATTTGTCCTAACATTCAATCGCATGCTTTTGCTAATAATACAATTCAGTTTTAAAATTAAAAAAAAAATTTTTGAACTCCGGAATGAAATTTTAATACGTCTTTATTTCATTGAATACAAACTTCATAATTTGCACACTTAGTAATTTATTTTTACACGTAGTTATTTCATTTTTCATGGTATGTGAGTGTGTTTTACTAGTTTGACTCGTAAATTTATAGCCTTTAGCATTTTAAATTTGAATAAATTAGTATTCATTGATAAGCTTTGTAATTTTTTTATCATTTTTTAGGTACTAAAACCAATTATAATGAATGTGGCTTATTAAGTATATCTTAGTATTATTTCAAAATTTTTCCCTTAAAAAAATGTTGATATAAATATTAAAATCAATAAAAAAGTATCTGGTTTTTGAAGAAGAAAGAAGCCTCAAATATCACCGTTGTTGCCTAGGAGCTTCAATATAATTTAATCAGTCCTGTTCGAGCTAGTGATTCAAAAAACAGATTCCATGACTAGATTCAACTTTAGCAATAAAACAACGCTACAAAGGCTTTTTTTTTATTTCCACTTGATAATCATCAAAGTAAGAACTCCAGTTTTTAGTTTATTCGCGTATAATTACTCTATTTGAACAGAGCCAAGCTTAGCGACAGCCATTGGAAAAAGAAGAAAAAAAAAGGTGTAGAAAACATTATGAATTCATTACCAAAAGTTTTGCACAAACATATTTTTATTCTGCATAACATATTTATCATCTTGAAGAATGTCCCTGCCAATAATGTGAGATGGGACTTAACGTTCCTTTGAAGCCCCCCATTAGTCTAGAAGTTCTTTCTTTTTCCATTTAAAGAAGGAATATGGAGAAATATCATACACACACTCCTAATTCATGATTTTAGAATGCTGGTCGACCAACTCGTTGTCTGTGAATAAAGAGCAATAAATAAGCCAACTTGTACACCTGCTTTTCTAGGTTTACCAGACAACAAATGCTCAAGTGACGTCACTTTCGCAGGCAAATAACGACGAAAATGACGACAATATTTTACCGTGTGATAAGCCTTAAGATTCCAGCATCGTTCGAACGATTTGATCAATTCACTGAACAAGATCTTCTATAGCAATAAATTTGTGCCCTTATCCTCCTTTATGGAGAATGCGGCTTAGAATCCAATGAGTTTCATATCATTCCTGAAATGAAAAATTGGCTAGGATGACCAAATAGTAACTCCATACTTATAAATAGTGTTAAGGTCATTTCACATCATAGGCAGCCATGCTTTTCGAAAAACAGTAACGAAACATGATCCAACAATATGACAAATGTCTGAATCCTCACAACGAATACGTCGATAAGTAACCATGTTTGTACATAGCTTTTGATAATGAATTCGTTCTCAACAGTTCTGTTTTTTATGGTCCATCGTAGCTTTAAACTAGAGAAAATGGTTTCCTCAAAACTTTATCGCAAGCTTTTTATAAAGATGTTATTTCCACCTGACGCCTTGTATGGTAGGATGGGACGAAAAAAAAAAACAATTTTTTAATTTTAATTTGGAATAGTGAGGAAAAGTGGCTTTTTGATATAAATAAAATAAACTATAAATATGAAAAATATTGGAGTAGGTCTCGAGGTGCCACAAGGACGTTACAGTTTCATAAAATTGAAATTTATGTTACATTTTGAAGTTTTTTTACGAAATAATCGGCCTATGATTTTTAATTTGTAATAGCATGGAAAAGCTGCCTTTTGATATAGATCAGATAAATAAAAAATTATAAATAATATTTTTACTTTACGTCAAGAGATTAGCAAGTTGACACAAGTTAAAATTTGGAATTCAACTTTCTGCTCCTGAGATTTTGATGAATCTTCGTGTTTAAGATTTCCTCGAGTCTGAGAAACACATTTTTGGAATTATTTGTCTGTCAATTTCATAAGACCTTATCACACGGCAAAATATCGTCGGCACTTTCCGACAACGAAAGTGACGTCACTTTTGTGACGTCACTTCAGAGTTTCACATGATTGGTTCAATTTCGTTTGCGGACAATATTTCCGACGACATTTTCGAACTGGTTAGAAAAAGTTGTCGATTAGGAATCTTGCTTGACCGGTTTTTGAGGGTAGAAAAGGAAAAGTGCCGGCGAAATTTCACCGTGTGATAAGGCCTTAAATGGAATTTTTATTGTGGCTTAAAGATTATGTGTTAATGAATTTTGAAATTTGATATGAAAAAACAAAATTTCAATGAACAACAGTAGAATAAAAATTTTAAAGAAAACACAACTAAATATCATTATATATCTGCTTTATTTATAATGACTGTAATCTGAATCATGGAAATCAAAGTTTTGATCTGATTCTAACTTTATGGCATCCACCCACCTTGCTTTTCGACCTTTGATCAGCCACATTCCTGGTTTGATAGGAGAACCAGCTACAGCCTCTGGAGAGAGAGAAAACGCATCACTTAATTTATTTTCAAAGCTTCCACTTCATCGTTATTGCTTTTATAATTTTTTGCAACAAAAAATCATTGAATAAACTAAAATAAAAACATTTTTCTTGTAATGTACAAATAAAAACATTCCAAAATTTGATTCTTAGTAAAATTGAAATTAATTTTTAAATAAAATTCACTCACAACTTCCCATTTTATTTGCAGCTAATTTCTAAACCTTTAGATATAATTATATTGTTCCAGCTGGAAATAATATAAAGAATTATTTTTATATTGTTTGAATCAATAAATGCAGCTTTAAATGCTTAAACTGTTTTTATGCATACATACCGCAGTGCTATTATTAACCATATTTAGTAAAATATTCATAAAAGTTTAAACAAAAATAATTTCTATTCTTCTGAAATAAAAATAATTCTATTATTTATTTTAAATCAATTTATAGTAGTCTCGATTAACATACTATAGTTTGAATGGTCATCCTCAAAGGATATTATGAAAAAAGTCATCTAAAATAATGATATTAAAAAACTTCATAACATAAATCAGTTTTAGACATAAAAATGTTTAGCATTTTTGTTGTTATTGTTTAAAATATAAATGAGGAAGAATATTTCGCATTCATCAATAAATTCAGATAGTATATAAAATATCCAGATACCTTACTTTTTAAAAATATATTTATTGATCGATAAAATATAATACTTTAACCATTTAATGCATTTTTGCACTTGGAAAATTAAGCTTAAATTTTAGAAATTGGCAAATTAGAGTGAATGCTCTGTAATTGAAGAATATACTCTTTGGATGACGATCCCGGTATTTCTTTCATGATTTGACTGACATTTCTTCATAATTATCAGTAGACAAATTTTGTAAAAATTAAAAGTTTAACACTTAACAAGTCATGCCTTATTCAAGCAAATAAAATCAGGAAACAGATTTGTTAAATTAAATCCTTTTGGAAATTCTTGTATTTAAACAACTATTATGAGATGAAAAATGAGGTATGTTAAGTAAGAAATTAAATGGCTTCAAAAATTATAAAATGTTGGGTGAAAAATAATACATTTACAGACAACTTTCCAACTGAGCAATTCTTCTGTATTGGCTCAAAGAATCAGGTTGGTTGATTGATATTAATATATATTTTTGAAAACTAACAAATTTATCTGAATCAAGAAGCATCTTTATTCATATTTTGGACATTCAACCAGAATATGTCTGACAGATTTAAAAAATCCAATATTTGGTTAAAAGTGACAGATGATAACATTATGTATATAACATGTGTGACTTATAAGTAAACTTGTTAATATCGTATTTAGATTTCTCTCGGGCAAGATAAACCTTTATAAAAAAGATTTTAGAGATTATTTATTTGATATAGCAATAAATCACGTTTTATACGTGATTTATAAATATCAAAAATGAGAAGAAATTGTTTTACAATTTTAACTGAACTCATTGAATCGGTGAACAAAAATCTTCTAAAATATAATGTAAATTATGGAACATTTTCTGTAGCACACACAAAGTCTCAATCTGTATGAATCTAATTACTATCTTTTAAATTTTTTTATACTTCAGAAATATACTTCAGTTCAACATAAAAACTGTTAAATTAGTTGAAATTTAAGCTATTTTCATTTCAAATTAAAGTTCGTTTCAAGATATGGTGTGATATGATAAAAAAAATCAAATGTGATGCGAGATAAAACCAAATTACCAGTTAAAGATTTAATTAAGATTTCTCACAAAAGTTTGACAAGTCAGTTACTTGCCAAAGGTTATCTAGTAACTAATATATTATTCCTTCATTTTAAAATATTGATTTAAAGTCTCTAACCCGCAATGATTTCATTTTCATTCAAGTATTTTTTATGAACTACAGTCATTCATTTTCCTTCAACTATTTTTATGAGTAACAATCATACATTTGCATTTATCAATTAAATTCATCATTTCATTTTATTTTCATTTAATAACTTCAATAAAAATGAAATAAAAGCTTTTTAAAATACATTATTTTAATACAGTTTAGAATAGGTTATTTATAGTGGCATCTCTAGCATTGTAGTCATAGAGATGCTATAGCATATCTTACACTATGCAATGATACATTTTTGTTTAACTTAAATTTTATCTATGTTCATTAATTTTGAATAAACTTATTAATTACTTAATTGATATAGATAAATCACTATGCAGTAACTATTTTTTATTAAATATTTTTATAAATTTCTTATGTTTATTTCAAAATATTTACTGCATTGTAGATAAACATTACAAGTAATTCAACTACAATGAAAATAAGAACATACAAATAGAAGTGTAATTTAAGGATTCATTTATGAAAAAAATAATACTATGATATTTTGATAAATTTTTATTGATCAATGATTATTTTACACCCTGCATTTAATTATTTCTAGCTCAAATTTATGGTTTAAGGGGAAAATATTTTCAATAGTAAAACCTATTAGACTTGCCTTCTACTACCTCTGAAACTGAAAAAGGTATTTTATTCAAAACAGTAACTACTTGCATCCAAAAATTGTGAACCAAACAGAATGCATATATATATACAGGAGGAGAAATTTTTGTTATGTCCCCAGTATACTATTTCATACAAACTCAGGAGTGAAATAAGTGTGAACTGTGGTAGAAATCTGTCTTGTATAAAAATTTCTCTACTACAGTCTTTTAACTAGATATTGAAAGGAAATAATAAATACCTAAAAAAGGAAAATTATTACTGATGCTGGTTTTATGAAATACTGAAAAAGTCTTTCATCTACATGCTGTGAGAAAGACAGTACTACAGTATCTATGCATAAACAGTCTTTGTTTATAGAGCAATGTGTACACTTCTTTTTTTTTTTTTTTTTTTTCAGTACAAAGCATAAGTATTTTAAAAGGGCTTAGCAAGTACAAAATATTTACAAAAACTTGTAGAAGCACAGTTTGTTTTTTATTATTTAACCAAAAGTAAAGAAAAGAATATTACATTCTTTTTTAATTATTATTTCAACAATCTGTTTTTTTACAATGATGGTATGAAAATATGATTGTTTACTTTATATACTTATGATCAGAGTTTTGAATTGATGAAAGATAAAATGATAGTGATTCAGGGATGAAATTCATATTACAAAAGTAAAAATATATCATTCACATATGTATCATTATTAAAAACGTATATTTAGATCATATATCTAGACTGGTGTATTTATATTATATATCTATATAAAATAATTTTCCATTGTTTTTTGTGCCAAATTAAACTAATGGTGGCGAAAATCCAAATATACAAAAATGCTAGAACATGTTATGTGGATTTAATCCTTTTATTTGGTAGTATATAGAAACAATTCATATAATATGGAATGCTTTTTAATCAAAAATTCAAATGAAGATATCAAAAAATGTCAATAAACTAATGTAGGAAATTAAAATGAAGATTAAAGCTTAAAAATTTTTTATCAAATAAAATAAATAATCAGCATTTCTTCATTATGATGGGAAAAATTCTAAATAAGATTACATACTTGGTCGAGAGAAGTCTTTTCCCCACGTTCCTTGAAATGAACTCCATTCTTTAAATGCAGGTTTATCTTTCTCACAAAGAAAATGACCATTTTCATCAGTTATGGGAAAAGTATATCCTTCCTGTCTTCTGGGAAACTAAAAATATACAAATTATTCAGATGAAATCATAGAGAAAAACACCACCATAATGTGTTGCTTTATATATAAAAAATATAAATAATAAAATTCATGTTTGTCATGTTTGAAAAAAAAACTTTCATTTTCCTGACAAATTAATTTCAGAATACTTTATACATTTAAGTCTCTCCATGGTTGAAAGAAGATTAAAAGTTAGTAAGTTTGCAAAAAAAAGAAAATTTGATGTTATACAAAGAATATACAAAATTTGTTTCTTAAAGAATGTATAGAAGAAAAAAACTGATTCCACTAATTAGCTGAAATCTAACAGTTTTTCATTCATATATTCATGTATAATCATGTTTTTTTAATCTTTTCTAAAAGAAAAAAAAAAATACATTTAAAGAAATTTTTAAAAAATTAACTCACTTCTCGACATTTCTTGGGAACTTCCCACTGGCTGAGATGTTTAGGCTTGTATGCATCCTGATACTGTCAGAAAATAATATTATAAAGCAATTTTATAACACATTATATATCATGGAAATTTAAATTGATGAAACATATATGTTTCCCATTCTTTTCTTTTCTTTTGTTATAATTTTAGAATTGATATTTCATATTCTTTGATTTAAAGAAGAGATAATCTGGTACTAATAAAATTACATTAAAAAAATGCAAGATTATTCCTTAAGTAATTATCAAGCATGTTTGTGACAAAATAATCTTGAAACTGAATTTTAGGCTGAATAAGTAATTCATGAAAAATGAAGCTATTATATTGTTGTAAATATGTTTATGCTGGTAGGGTATAAAAATAAAGTTTTTTTCCAGTGTAAAACGAAGGAGTTCCCCAAAACTTTTATACTCTCAAATAAACATGCTATTTCCCCATCCCTCTGCATATAAGGTTATGGACCTTAGGCAAAAACTGTGTACAGTGTGAAAAATCAGACTTTTATTTTTAGTGCTGTGTAATTTGTAGTTTAGGGAAGGATATCAGTGCTTGTACTTTAATTTCTTGATATTGGCAAGCAGTGCTTGGAAAAAAAATTGATATTTGACATGAGTCTAGCATATCATCGTGGTCAGAAAGGAAAAAAAAAATTAGTCAATAACATGCAGTTGATACAAAAGTAAAATAAAATCATATTTATATTTTGGGCACCTCTTTGCTAAATCCATTACACCAAAATTTAATGTTGAACTATAATTGTAGTCACAGTAATAACATATCAAATTTGATTTATTTAAATTATTGTATTTTGAAGTTATCATATTTGCATACAATGAAAAATACAAACTGAAAGTTAGTCAGCTCTACACAAATTGGTACTCTTTCAATGCTAAACTTATGAGCTAAATTTATTTATCCAACTCTTCAAATTTCGTAGTTATCATGTTAATTTGTATTTGGAAAGCTGGAAAAACTTCTTTTGAATGGATTTTATTCAAAATTGGGCAGAAATTTATAAATTCAGAGTAAAATTTATATACCAAATTTCATTCATCTAGTTTACAACATTTTTCAATTATCATGTTTGCTGACTGATAGAGAAACAAGCAGAGAAATATAATTTTAAATATATATTTCTTGGAACTGGAGATATGATGATACAGGAAGATTTGTTAAGATCTTGAGTTTGAATTTTTTTTTTCAATACTTTCTTTTTGTATATTTTGTACTTGAAGAAGTAAAAATATTACAAATTAATATAAATTTACAAATAATCTTAAATGGATATCCAGTCCATCTATTTAAGTATCTTATGTGCATGTTTATTACTAATAAACAGTACTGAGTATGATTCATAGAAAAGCAAGTCTGGAATTTATAAATACACATCTTTTATATAAAAAAATGCACTTTGTACCTATATGAGAAAAATATCTGACTCAACAAGAATTGTAATAGATTTATGCTGTAGAATTTCAATTTTAAGTATTATGTATACATATATTAAGTATTATGTATAGAGGATATTTATTTCATATACAAATACAGCATTTAAACAGCTACGTTAAATGGATTATTTTCAGGATATATATATATAATTTAATTATTTAATTTTTTCTAACAAAATATGTAAAATCTATTTTCGATTTTATTCGTTGACTCTTTTCAAAACAGTTTATTTTATCCAGTTTACGTTGTTATGGCAACCGAAAATATGATTAAACTAAAACTAGAAAGCCATTAATTTGTTAACATTTCGTTACCTGCTCAGCGCTAAAATTTTGTGACATCTTATAGACATTACTTTATAATTTATTATCCGAAAAAAAAAAAGCTTGAAATGTAAGTGAATCTCAATGCAAAACAAAACTCAAATTTTCCCTTACATCGAATTACGAAACTAGAAATTGTTGCCAAATAGAAGCAAAACAATACTGTTGACGACATTACTTTTTTTTAAATTTAATATTATAATTAAATTATTTATATCTCTGTTTTTATCTACTAGCGAAACTTTTATCAAAAAAATTTATATAAAAGTGCCTATATTTCCATCAACATTAAATATCACAAATTTATAATTTGAAAAAAAAAATTTTTTTTAACTAAGCTAAGAATAGGGATTGCGAAATGAAGTGAACTCATCAAAATATGTGCACATTTCTGTAATCAAAATTTTTTAAGTCTCAAATAACATCACAATTAAGTTGTTGACCACATAAAATCTCACGCTGTAGTCATATTAATTGTTTAATTTATTTATTCTGGAATACTCTGTTAAGTTATATTATCATGACCCTGTTTCATTTCGCAAACTGCATAGCTCTCGCCTATGCACCTTACTTCATGACTTACAAATGTTCCGGATTGTAAGATTATTCTCCTTTATTTTCATATTAAACTCCTGTACTATCAATGAAATTTCTGTTAGATTTAAGTCGTCTAATTTTAGAAACTGATGTATTAAGGAATTAAAAATAAATTAACATCACATTTTTTTTAAAAAAATATTATCAATATATTAAATTTACCTAATTTGTTTGGTATTTTTTTTTTTAAATATTTTTTAACTTTAAAATTTTTGCACTTTTTCCAAATTTTTTTTGTGTTGTAAATGTATATTTTTACATTAAGATTTGGCTAATATTTCATTTGTTTTCTCCATTTATTTTAGAGCCGAATATGGAGTATTTTGGAAGTGTATTCAAGCAGGAGCCATGTATTTATTTACACAACTCTGCAAAATGCTTCTCTTAGCTACTTTCTTTCCTGCAACTGACCTCACAGGTCTTGGAAGAATGGAAACAGTGACAGTAAGCTAATTTTATGACTTTATATATCTAGATGTTTATATGAATAATTAAGCTATTTGCCTCATGTATTAAATGTTAATATTTTGTATTTCTTGTTTTGTAAATATTGTTTTATAAATTATCTTTAAATATTAAGGGTTTGAAACTTTAAGTACTGCATAATTTTGAATAAAAATTATTTAAATATTTCTGTATGGATATATCGTAAATAGTGTTCCCTAGGGAAATTATATGCTACCTTCTATCTTGTAATAAATAATAATCATTCCACTTGCTTTAATTTAAAATTTTGTTTCTAAATTTTTACTCATTTAAAATTTTTTAAATTATTTCCGGTTGAAGTGTAGCACGGTGTAACATGATTTTTATATCAATTGAAAGATTAAAAAATTAGCTTTCTAATGGTATCAGTTTTTTTAATTTATAAAGTAAGCTTCTGTTTTTAACGAATTTTTAAAGAAATATTTTAACCATGTTTTTTTTTTTTTGAGCACGTGACTGGATAAAATAAAGGAAAACAATGACGGAAGTTCAAATAAAAAAACAAAACAACTATCATAGCAAATTAAATCTAAAGAAATGCAACTTTTAGCACGTGACTGGATAAAATGAAAGAAATATAAAATGTGATATTTTCTAAAAAAATAAATGCAAAGCAAAGGATTCTATTATCGTTTTCTATATGTATATCATCAACTCAATAAATCTTGTTTATTTACGGTAAACCTGATTGAATTTAGACAGGATATGCATTGAAATCCCGACTTAATGGCATATTTATGTAATCGTTTGCAATATTTGTATCATTAATTCAATATTTTTTTCATTGTAAAATGTGATATTTTCTAAAAAAATGAATGCAAAGCTAAGGTTTCTATTAAATTTGCAAGAGTACTTCAAAGGGAAAAAATTAGGTTTTATCGCCATTATTTTGACGGAAGTTCAAATTTGAAAAAAAACTATCATCGCAAATTAAATCTGAAGAAACGCAACTTTTAGCACGTGACTGGATAAAATAAATATAAAGTGTGATATTTTCTTTAAAGAATGCATGGCAAAGGATTCTATGATCGTTTGCAATATTTAAATCATTAATTGAATAAATTATCTTTATTCATACAGGATTGAATTTATACAGGATATGCATTCAAATTTCTTTCCAATGGCCAGTTAGTAAAATATTATTAATAGGCATATATATTGTTTAATACTATTAATTTGATCTAAATAAATTAAATAATTACATTTTATGTAATTTGAGTCAAACAATGCATTTATGAATAATGAGTTTCAGATTTCTTCATATTCTGCTCTGTGAGCCATATTTTACAAAATATTTTTATTAATATTTTAAATAAAAGTTGCTACATCAATCAGTCTTCTAAATCAATCAATAAAACTGACTGATTTAAAAATTAAAGAATATTATTTGGAAAGCGCATTCTTTTAGAAATTTCCGTCCATCATCTTAAAGAAAATATTAATTTCAGGCCAATCAACTCAACTATGGTACAACTATGGAACAAATATAATTTTAATTGGCTTTTTTTTTCTGTGTCTTCAAAATCCCTATGTTAAGCAAAATTGCTTGTAAATTATTTAAATAATACTTGGGAAATTAAATTAATTTGGTGACAATATGGAAACACATTTACATCTGTAATTTTCTCAAAAAACATTATACATTTTGATGTATAAGAAATCATTTGTTATAAAAACATTTAAATTCCACTAAGCCATCTTTTTCTCCATCATTAAAATTTATACACGCTTAAAAGGCTTTTGTTTTTGTACTAAAGATTTAGTGTTGAGAATCAATTGATTTATTTCTATACAATATAAAATGGGTTAAGTATTCTGCTATTGAGTCAATGGTTTCTAACACTGATTTATAGGTTAAAAATTAAAGCAAATTTGCTGTCACTGAATAATTGCTCTTATTTTGATATAATATTCCTTTTAGTTTAAGGTATATTGTTAATATTTATCAACTATTTTTCATTTTGTGTTTTTAATTCCCCCTATTAATGGAATTATTTTTCAGTTTTGATGTGAGTATCTTAATAAATGACTTACATAGAGAAAATCTTACTAAAGGAAATAAATTATTTCAATTTTATTATTATTGCAATTATTTCATTTTGTTTTACAACTTTCATGAGTAAATCTCTGACAAACAGTTCAGAGATATTACTGCTAGATAAAAAAATCTTATCTAACAAACCAAGAATCTTTTGTTTATGTATCAGTAGGTCACAGTATTGAAGCTTGTTTTAGTTTTAAACCAAATAAGTGAAAATTGCTTATTTTAGCTTTTATTTTCTGACCATTAAATTTTATTTATTTTAATCAATGGAAAAATGTAAAGAGTTTTTTGAAAATGCTTGAATTATTTCTTATATGCAGATAGAATGCAATCATTCTGAAGATTCTCAACTCATCCAGAAAAAAAAAATCGTTGCATTTTATTTATTTTTACATAACATAGAAAAATCAGGAAAAGGCCAGAAGATCAAACAGCATATGATGGTTATCTAATTGTAATTTTCCATGAGATGGAGGAAAGCTTATTTCATCTATGAATATACTAGCTGGTACCTGGCACATTGCTGCCACAGAAGAAATAATGTTGGAATTTGAAATAGTTACTTTGTTTAGTTAAGAATATTTATTTTCTTGCTTGCAATGAACACATTCATTGAAATTGAAGGATATAGAAAGAAAAAACATAAATAGTATTTATTCTATTCTACAAACAAATATTTATTTTTATGTATTTGTGTATTCATTTAATATCATAAATCATGGTGTTCTTTCGGAATGGTAGTGAAAGAAACTGTTTCTTTCATTATCATTTTCCCGTGATTTGTTTAATATTTATTCAGAATTCTCAAATTTAATATATTTATTAGAATAATTTAAATTATAATTTTTTGCACAAAAGAAAAGGAACAAAATATATTAATTTTACTTTAAAAATATTTCTTCATAAAAAAAAAAGTTAATTGAACAATTTTGTTCTTGAAATGTATAAAAATGTTAGAGGTTTTTAAATTGTGAGGATTTTCTGTACCATGGCACATTTTTTAAGGGAAGGTTTTAGATGTACTGATAATAATTAGTTTATGTAAATGATTAAAACATGTATAATAAATTGTTTTAAATGTGTCTAGTTAAAATTTAGATTAATTTTTTTCTGATTTGCAACTAATTATAAGGTTGATAAACTTTCTCTTAATTGATAAAATTTTTAAATGAATGTTCTATAAAGGGAGTAGTTGGCAATATGGTCATAAATGGTGGTGAATTTGTTGTGATTTTAGAGAAATTAGATATTTTATTTTAATATTAAGCAAAATATAGCTTTCAGAATTTCCTGGGGAAAATTCAATATTCTATTCTGTTCTGTAAATCTAGTTTGATGTTCTCATTCTACATATAGATTCTTCAAATATTTATTAAGCAAGAAAAGGGTTTTATTTTTACTGTATCATCCCGAACTATTTTGATTATTCTTACAGAATAACTATAGTCTTAAATGATATGGAATGTTTTGTAACAATATTGCCATTTGCTTTTATTTTATATTTTAAATATTCTTAGCTCTGTAATGATTTCTTTTTTAAAAAAAAGGTAAATTTTATTCATAACTCTTCACTACCACTAGCTATGAATCTGTTCATTTACTTAAAAACTATTTTTCTTACTTTCTAGGAATTTCTAAAAGACACAGTAGATGTTGCTGATTTAATAGGCCTCCATATAGTGATGACTAAATTTGCTGGAAAAGGTGAAACCAAGTTTCTGGTTGCTGGCTTAGGTTGGGCATCTGCAGAACTTCTGATGACAAGATTAGTTCCTCTTTGGGTAGGAGCTAGAAGTGTGGAATTCGATTGGAAATACCTGCAGATGAGTTTTGACTCAAATATTAGTCTGGTGAGTCGTCTTTTCAAAACTCATGGTATAAACTTTTTTGGGTTGATGTTAATTTCCAAAATTACCATAAGTTTCTGTATTATTTGTATATCTATTAAGTCATTCTACCATCATTCTTTATAAAGGTTATTGAATTAGATCTAAATTTTTCTTGGAAAAAGTCAAATATTTGTTTTATGAATTAAAAAAGATTGTGTTTTAATATTTTTTATTATCTATAAGTATATTAAAATCAAACAAAATGTCATTAGATTAACTAATATTTCTTTAAACACATAAGAATAGTAATGAATCCATTTTTTAAATCCTGGCTACAAAAGGTATAAAATGAAATTTGTATGAAAACAATGAAATATATATTTTTTATTTTTAAAATAAAAATTAAGAATGAAACTAATTAAATTGTGTTAAAAACAAGGCTCATTAATGATTTAATTCAGTAAAATTATTAACTCCATTCTCTCACCACCAACTACCTCCCACCTAACCTATTACAAGAATTGTGTCATTAATTTTGTAAAATGCATAAGCACAACTAATCAAATTCAGTGTAGAATTTATTCTACATTATGTTAAACAGAACTGTTTGTCAATGCATTTTTTTTAAATTTTATTCTTTTATTCTTTCTAAAAATATATCTTCTGCCTTGGCTGTCATATGATTAATTTTTTTAAAACTTTTATTGTTGTAAAGCAACATTCTGAATTTTGTAATGTTTTTAATAACAAATTTTTATACAAAAACAATTTACCTGTAAATTAAATCCCAATATATTTCAAAATAAAATTACATAAAGCTCATTTTAATGATTTGTTCAAAAATTGCTGTATTTATAATAATTTGAAGCTGTTTTATTTACTGGATAAGAAAGATTTGTAAAGACAATTAAAAAGTCTTAAAAGGTTTGATTAATAAACTTCTAATTTTAAAAGATTTTTATGAAAATTTTGGTTTTAAAACAATAGATAGCTAAGTTTTAATGGTTTAAAAAACATTTCATTTATTGTGTATTTTTCATAATGAAAATTCTACCAAAAAGGATAAGTTTTTATATTTATTTTGTTGTATAGTGAAATATATTTATTTTGCATGGCATTTACATTTAATTGTTTTTTTTTACTAGAAAGCATCATACATCAGAATTTTTAAAAAATATGAGCCAGTTACATTCTGAAAAATTGCTTACATTAATTGTTTTTATTCTTTTGTTTCCCCAGTTTAAAATTTCTTTATACTCAAATTTTACTTCATTTAATTTCTGGTTAATTTCAGAATTTTACATAACATACTACTCTTTTATATATTCCTTTTCCCTAGTATACTTTTCATAAAGGCTTTGACCACTATATAAATGGAATTTTTTATTTGATTGTTGATTTTGTGATATTTTAAAATAAAATTATTTTTAGTTGAAAAATGTCATATATCCAGATATATTTATCCAAAGACATACTTTATCTTGTTTCTTTATAGGAATAACCTTTCTTACAGTTTATTGTATTTGAACAGTGAAAAAAATAGTTACAATCTGAGTATTTTTGAATATTGCTATCTTAAAATAACTGGAAGGAAATAGCTAAATTTTTATATATTTATATATCAGTTCTTTTTTAATTCATTAGTATGAAAATTAGGAATTTTTCTATTTATTTTCTATTTATGAAGCAAGATATTTGTTATTTATAATTACATTGGAACTTTAAAAAAAATGAAACAATAGAAATCTTATTTTTATATTTACTTAAGTCATCAACTCTTTCTTTGAATGACAATCTTTATATATTTCAGTTACTATTATGCTGAGAGATTAAATATATAATTTAACTGTCAGTTGAAAAAAATTATTGCAGTACTTAATATCGATTACTTGTATAAATAAAACTATACATGCTTAAATATCCCCCCTCCACATACGCCCATGGCAATTTCTGACTTGAAAGTGTAGTTTGAGTTATGGTGAAACTTTGTGTGTTAGAAATAGGGGAAAATTATAAAATCTAATTTTCATTTTATAACCTTTGTATTTGGACTAATAGCACCATGCTAGTCTCATGGACTAAGTTTGCACTAATGTCTTACAAATATATATACATAATTAATTCAACAGAAGCTTTGCAAAGTTGTTAAATTGGTTAAAAGCCTCTTTTTACCACATTGAGTGAAAGGACAAAAATAGCTGTCCTAACAAGTACTTTTTTGAAAAGGTCCCTGTGTTTCCCTTATTATGTGATCAATGTGTGTCAGAAATCCCTTTGTAAATTTTAATAATAAATTAGCACTGTAAACAAATATTTTCCCTATTGGTACTTCATGTATACAGACGAGGGATAATTAATTTCCGTCTCTTCTCCACTTTTACTTGTCCATGCCACTTATACATTGACATGCCTGTATCGCCTCTCAGGGGAGAGAATAAAGAACTTTAAAAATTCAAAGTGCCTCATCTGCATCTTCACAATTGCCATCTGCTTCCAAAGTTTTAAATGTTTATTTATATATACATAATATAAAATCCTAGTATATTCACTAGTATGTGATGATCGATGCATCAGTGTCACAGATTAGAAATCTCTTCCATTAATTTATAACCTCCATCGATCTAAACTTCCATCAATATATAAATGTATATCTATACAGTTTGACATTTTTAAAAACTCTTGAATTTTGACAGTTCATTTTTTTTTTAAATCAATGTTAGAATCTTATGCCTAGTATTCAATTTTCTAGATCCATCATATTTCGACAGCCACATTAGTTTGGTTATGGAGTCGGCATGATTTAAGGAAAACTCATCTACCTGTTGTAATGGTTTTATTAGCTGTTGGATGTTACAGACCTGTCATAATTGAGTAAGTATAGTAATATATATAAAAGATATCTAAATTTTTAAACTTTAGTATTCCTTTATTGGCAATGCTACGGAGGCACTGAGTTGCACGGAGATTTTAAGCTTAGCATTCTTTTCAAACAATTACTAGTTGTGGATGCGAATCAAAGAAATTAAACCAGTATGTGTAGTCAACTAAATTTAAGCATCGAATTCATTTTGATTGCAAAGTAATTAATTTTGTCTTCACCACTGGTGCAACACAGTTTTATCCCATGTCATCCGATTATTTAGCCTTTCAAATAACCTAATTTATTGTGTTAAATTACCATATTCATTGCCAGAAGTATTCGTGAATTATATCATCTCAAAAAGTTTTGAGGAATAAAATGAAAAAAAAAAAAAATTCAAACCTTCTCTTGCCTTATTTTTCATCTTGAAAAATAACTATATGTAATTTGTATATCTTACTGGTTTCTATTATTTTAACCCTCCCCCACCCCCTAACAATTATTTCGTGATCTCATATGTATAGATATGAAAAAAATTTTTAGCCACAAATACTCATGAATATTTCATATGCAAATTAGTTTCTATTATTTAACACATGTCTAATAGAATCGTGCTCTCTGTTTAATATTTTAAATATTCATATATATTATATACCAGCCAAATTTTCCCAAATTATTTTGAACCAATTGATAAAATTCAAATATTATTTCATTATTATGTACATATAAGAATAGTAAAAGGGCTTATTTTCAGTAAATAAATCTAAAAATTGTAGAAAGATCAAATTGTTTATGGTTCCCCAAGTTTTAAACTAAAAGTGTTTTTCTTTCCAATTATATGAAAGAGAAGAAATTTCTGCCATACTTCAGTTTTATTATTTCATAGAAATTAAGCCACTGGCTAATTGCAGAACATTCTTTTTCCCATTGAATTAACTGTAATAGCCTTAACCTTAATAAGATTGCATTGAGCTGAGCAGCAACTGAAGCATAAATAAACATTACCTAGTAAACTTTTTGTGATCATTTATACAATCAAAAGTGGAAAACCAACTGTTTAGAGAAAGCACTTATATCATTTCCCTCATTTATTATCTTGCTATTATTATACTGGAATAGATGATTATTAATTTTTGTAAAATATGTTATTCCATTTATGATGAACTCTCGGATCAGTAAATATCTTTCAGTTAAAAATTTTTTTGAAGTTGCAACTAACTGAAATTTTTATTTCTTTCAGATTGTTTCATTCTATTCTTGGTTTGGGAGCCTGGTCTGTCTTGGCAGTTAAAGCTTCAGCATCCCTTTCTATCTCTTTATTATCAATGCATATCTATTATAGTTTAACACAAGGACTTAATTCATATTCATAAATAATATATTACATGTTTTTGTAGATATTCAAATATATTTTATATGTAAAAGTGTTTGAGATACTGTTTATTTTAGTCTGAATTTATTTTCAATGAAATTCTTGCTGGGAAAATTCAAAATTATCTTAAATGATTTTTTAAAAATAATTCAACAAAATGTTTTTATAAGTAATTTATATTTGAAAATGCCTGCAAAAGATAGCATTACAGATCGTTGCTATTTTTTTTTTAAAACTTATTTGCTTCTTGTAATATTAATAATGCTTATCAATATTATTAACTTATCAGTTTATAATTAAAACTTATGATGCTGATGCAAGATATACTATTATATTCATCAAAAACATCAAAATTACTTATTTTCGTACATGTACTTATTGCAACAGTACAATACCTAAAGTTTTCTAGTAGTAATAGATAATGAATATATGTACTATTTAGACAGATATATAAAGTGGCAGTAGTTATTATTTATGCAGCTCATTAAAGAATTTCAGGTAATTTTAAAACGTATGTAGTTTTATTAGCAGTAAAAATTTAACTGTCCAGATCTTTCTTACTGTTTTATGATTCTAAACACATATATGAAAATCTTAAAAGGATATCTATTTTTTACCTGAATCATTCAAATTTTATAAAATTAAGAACTTCATTAACTAAAGTGCTCTTTTAAGAAACAGTAAAAATTAAGCTATCAATTACTGTGTAATTCTACTTCATACTTTCCTTACCTGAAATATTTTTAATAAAAACTTACTAAAAAATTTAGTTATTTTATGAAATTTAAATAGAAACACAGGAAGTGTGTATTTTGAAATTTCTAGTAATATGTAATTAAAAAAAGATTCTATTTCATAGCTCTAATACCATAAATTTACCTTTGATTTGTCAGCTTCTGCTATAAAAATACATGATATTTTTAAGCCTTTCACAGCTAATTACAAAAATGTTAAAATATGTTTGAATTAGGAAAAAAATATATTTAGAAAATATTAAAAATTACTCAAGTTAATTTAATTCATTTACAAGATGTCAAATTTATATGTTAAGAATTGCATTACGTTGTACATTTAATTTCACCTTGTTTTGCTGGCCCAATGAAAACAATTGGGAAAAACTTCAGTAATATAAAACATTCCTTGTTGAGCTTATAAAATAATTTTCTTCCCTTCTGTCCAAAGCCAGGTAATGGGTTTGAATATTACACATCAAAACATTTAAATCTTCATAGTTGGGTCAAAGTGAAAATTGTCAGAAATAAGAATCCATGGAAATAAAACTCAAGAAAAAGCCATTCAGGTAAAAGGCTATTTCCCAAGATATATCACCATGTAAAAGGTTATACTCAGTAACAGAAGACTTCTAATCATATGAAGAGAGATCCAATATCTTGATTAATCAACTTGTCAATAATGCTATGAAAAATAAATACCTTCACACACTTAATATACAAAGATTTTTTTTTTTTCTTCTCATGATAGAATTGATGTCATTCAAGACTTCTATTAACAAGACTTGCAATGTAAATTAAATATGAAAGGAGTAATTTTACAGAACTGCTAGTTAAATATTCTTCAATTTTCATATTTGTTAGTTTTAATTACTTAAGGATCAGCTTATTTAAAATAGAAAAAGATGCAATCATAAATTCACTTATAAATTAATATTTCATCTTCTATCAACTTATCATGGTCTCATGACAAAAGAAATCATGTCATAGTATACCGATTTTTGACTCATCCACATCCTGAACCTTTTTAAGAGTAATTAGATCAATAAATATTAACTACATAGTACAAAAAGCTAACATAAATTTACAAAAAATTGTTACTTCTAGGTTAAATTACTTTTCAGAAAATTTAGTACGACCTGATTTATAAGATATATATTAACAGTCACTTACTAGAAATCTCAAAAATCCATATTCTATTAATTATGAAAACATTTATATTTAAGAATTTTACAAATACAGATGTCTTGGAACATTTAATTATAGGTTTTCAGTTTACATATATTAATATTTCAAGATTCTTAAGATAATTACAATGGATGTTTTTTATGCAAGACAGACAGATGAAAACTTAATAGATTCTGCAAGTTTTCCCAGTTTATAAAGTTACTAGAAGATATACTGCATTTTGATAACTTGCAAGATTAGGTAATGCATTTCATTAATAATAGAACTGGTATATATACATATTACATATATATATAATATGTATACACTGATAAGAAAAAGTGAAACTTAAGCAGCATAAATTGTTAGATAAACAGTCAAAAGGTAATATTCTTGATGTATCTGCAATATGCATACAAAAATCTTATAACTGGCTATTGTCAAATAAAAGAAAAATTATATATAGAGTTTACTACTTTACATACTACAGACAACTTTAATTTAAACTGAGATTTTAATAACTACATATTTATAAAATGTAATAGGCATAAGGTTATAAAATTAACAACTTTTTCTATACATTTCTCTTATAAAATATATTTCCTCTTCCACAAGAGTTTAAAACAACGATAAAAATTAATTCTATTCCGATAAAAAATTTTAAATTATCAGAAAGATTTAATATCTTTTAGAGTATATATCATTAGGTAGAACTTTATTCTAAACCTCTTAGGATTTCAGAGTTGACTTTATACTGAATCAAACACAATTGTAAATCTCAATTGTATTCCCAGTTAATTTTGTCTTTCATATTTATGGCTTCATCAAAAAAATCAGACCGCCATGTCGCTACATTTGAATTCATAATCATCAAGACAAATATCAACACTATTATACTTTTTCATCTAAAAAAGATAATCTCTCATACATTATTTTTCCTCACAAGCATTCAGGCCACTACTTTCATTATTAATCATTATTTACTATATATCAAATCACTTATCAGCTTATCTCTATTTTACTTAATATTAAGAATTGCAAAATTACTTACATTTCACAAAGTTCTATTGTCAAAATTAAGAAATACATTATAAATTAAATGGCAATTAACATAATAGTCCACATTTTAAAAAAAAATTCCATTCACTTATTCTCATAATCTGCCTTACACTAATCATCATTTTTAAATCAGTGTATGGTTATAATCATAGAACAAATTCTTTATTAAATTTATCTTTTCTAATAGTAGAATAATTAAAAGCTACAGTTCAATCTCATAATTACCAATTAACTGCAGGCCAATGCAAACAAAATCAAATCAAAAAAAGAAAAATTTTAGTATTTTAAATTCCTTCTCTGGCATGTAGTTAATATGTAGCTACCCACCTTTTCTCTTGCAGACTTAAGAAAATAAGATTGCAACATCACTAGATTTAAATTCTAACCACAGAAGCAATCTTTATTATCTATCAATTTTATTCAAGTATTGACAACCAAAATTTTAAACTGTCTCTCATTATTTAGATTTCCTCATATTCAATCAGGCCACTACTTTCAATATTAATCATCGAGACAGTGTCAGCTTAATTCTGTTACCTAAAATATATTTTAACAAGATACAGCAATACTAGATGGAAAATGATACATTATCAAGATGTCAACAATCAATCATCAGAGTTAATATCTCTTCATTACTGATGTTCATTAATGCAATTAACATCTCGTTCCAAACTGATTTAATTGCCTGTCAGAAAGAAAAATTATCATCAAGTTTCAGACCGCCACATCGCTACATTTAAAATTTCATCATTTAGGCAATAATGCTTATTTATGCATTTACAAATAAAATTCAATCTCTCTCATTATTTAGATGTCCTCATATTCAATCAGGCCACTACTTTCAATAATAATCATCGAGATAGTATTAGATCAATTCAACATAATCCAACATGAATATATAAATATAATTCAATAAGATACAGCAACTTAAAATAAAAAATGTACTCGACAGTTATTTGCATACCAATAACTAACAAATTGATTTAATTTCCTTAAAAACAAGATATCAAATTTCAGACAACAAAATTTTAAATTGCATGATCAAGACAATTATTTCTGTCCAAGTATTTGTAACAAAAATTTTAAATTCTCTCATTATTTTGATTTCCTCATATTCAATCAGGCCACTACTTTCAGTATTAATCATCGAGACCATATCAGCTCAATTCAATGCAATATATTAACTATTTAAATAAGATAACAGTAAAATTAAACAAAGACCGAACAATTAATACTTTTGCATTAACTGGATACTAGAAATTCAAGGATTGTACATTAATCAGTTACCTTATAAATTAAATTCACTAATGTATCAGAGAGCCTAATTGGCTCAATTACCTTTCAGAAAAAAAATTATCATCAAGTTTCAGACCGCCACATCGCTACATTTAAAATTTCATCATCAAGGAGTTAGGAATTTTTTTCAATTTCATCATATTATACCACATGCATTTCACTTTTGTGACTAGAATAGTCAAAATAAAAAAGCACAATTATTTAATTGAATAGTTATTTTCATTGAATAAGTTTAAGTCAAGCATTTCTCTTTTCTAACGGTTCCTTAACTTCTGAACAACTTTACAATTGCATATTAATTTAATTAGTCTAAGAATATTTTTTTTTACTTCGATTTATTTTTGAGGCAATGAAAATTACTATTAAAACATTTAACGATTTTTCTCAATTTAATAATGAAAATGCATGATTTTTCAAATTACTGTCTTTCCTAAAAAATTAACAAAAAATGAGGGGAGATTAAATATACATTCCTGTAATCCTTAAAAAAATTGTGACCCATTCTTTTAATTTTTATATTAATGAGTTAGTAATCTAAACTCAAGAAAAATGGAGATATTAATTTCCGTAATCACATAAAAATTAGAATACCCATAACCTGATACCCACCATAGCAATTTTCAGTACTTAATACTTATATCTGTTCTCATAATCTGCCTTACAATTGTCTTCACTTTACAATAAGATCTAAATTATAATCATCAAACAGTTCATTCGTAAAATCAAGACCTTTCCCTGTTAGCAAAAATTTGAGAAAAGCAATTTGAACAAAAATAATTGCTTCGAAATATATGTCATATACCTATCAACAACAGAAAAATAAAGTTGCCTCTCATTGCAAATTTATCATCAGTAAAATTTCAGACCGCCACATCGCTACATTTATATTCTAATCATAAAGGCAACAGGATCATGTTTCAAATATGATTCTTACGGACTTAAAAAAATTAAACTTTTTTCATTATTCAATAAAAACAACCATATATTATTACGCTATACTCCAACAGTTCTCATAATCTGCCTTACACTTATCACATTAAATCAAGTTTGAGGTTATAATCATATGATCAGTTTTTCAAAAAAGATTGCTGTTGCTGCTCAATACGATAAAAAAAGCTCACAATCAAATTACAGATGATAATTTGCATAAATCAAATAATAAATTTAGTTAAAAATTCAAAGAAATATATATGTATAAAAATTCAAGAAACGGCTAAAATAGCTTTGAAATAAGTTAACTAAAAAGTCTTAAGATCAAGGACAAAACCTAAATCCATTTTCATCACTGTCAATTAAAGTTCCAACACTAATTAATATACCAATAAATCTTAATTTAATACTTCGTAAATATATTTCGGTATCATTTTTAACTTAATACAAAAATTAACTGATTTGAAAGTAAAATTAATACAAAAGGAACCGGAGTCACAATACATTACTTTCCACAGTCAAGTCAAGGCAATGCGTAAAATCCGCATACACCACACGCATGTCGTACTTTTTTTAATTCATCCAAGTCATTTCACTTCTTTCGTGCAGCAACTCATTGCCATATTGAAAATAGTTTGAAAAACTGCGGATGAATATTAGAAAAAATGTACGACCATTATATTAAAAAAAAATCAAATTATTTCAGAAGTTATGGAAATTTCCATTGCTACAATAACACAACAAATAATTTGTACAAAGTATAAATGAATTATGAATCTTTCAGCAAAACATTCCACAACATAATAGCACATTCCTTCTAAAAGTTGGGTATTGAACATTTAACTAACTTTAATCTTTGTTTTATTTAACAATAGTCACCATTCACGACCAGCTGGTTCGCCAAAAATGTTGGTTTTAATTAATTTCAGTTATTTTGATTAATTAGATAAATTTTCATGCCTGGGATTAGCCTCACTTGTCAAAGAACATGTTTTTTTTATTATTATTATCGGATACTAATCTTAAAATATCATAGTTTTACTAAACAAATAAATATCTGGTTAATCTATCTACATTTAAAATGAAATCAGTCCAATCTTAATCGACTCATCGGTTGATCTAGTCGTTTCAGACGAGTAGCTAGTTTACCAGGAATGTTGGTTACATTTAATTTTGCTTATATCCCTTAGACATAATTTCATGTACACAGTTCTGCGAAATTATCGGATATAAAAATCGTATTATTTTAATTGTCTTGTATACACTTTGTTTATTGGATATATGAACCTTTTTAATATAAATCAATAAACGTAAACAACGGGCTCAATACAAGTTTCGTAATATTGCGACAATTTTTTTTTTAATCTGTTTTATAAGCTGCACAGATACAGATATATTAAACAGAATACTTCTTTCGTAATAATCGATTCCTTTACAACAGAAGAAAATCAAGTAATTAAGCATTTGATAAGGCGATTAAAATATTTGAATTTTAGAGTAGCAATGCAATCAATCTTTAAAAATTAAGCAAATAAATAATGTTTTTAAAAATTGCCAAAATTTAGCTAAATTTTCTATAGTTATTAAACTGGTATTATTAAATACATATTTTTTTATATTTTGAAACGATGTAAAATTCATTACATATTCGAAAGTTACCGAGAAAAAACGCCAAAATTCAGTTTCATTTTTAATTAATTAAAACTTTAAAAAACTCGCCCCTGGGTGTACATTTTTACCCTTCAATGCTTACAACTGCCAAATTTGATAACTTTTGGTCAGGTTATTCAACCTATACGCACCGAATTTGATATGAGCGTGCCTTGGAGGGTAAAAATACCAATCTAGGATCAATTTTCTTGAAATTTTAATCAATTTAAAATTAACTAAATAAAAGCTAAATGTTAGAGCTTTTTCACACTAATCTCCAAAAATATTACAGTAAAAGATAAACTTTTTGCCATTTAAATATTCTTTTCAAAAAATGCCTTTTAATGATATAATCATGCAAGTTTCTGTTGATTTTTAGCATTTATTTATGATTCTATTTATTTATTTATTATTCATTTATTTATTTGCCTCAACATTGGAATGGATTCTAATCATGAAATTAAAAAAAGTTTTTCTTTTCTCATCAAGTATTTAATTGCGTAATTTTCTTCCATTCTTAAAAGCTAAGAAATACTGATTTCATTTAGCATTTGTGTAATTTACAAAACAAATAAATAAGAAATTGCTGTATCTTGGAATTTAGAAAGCAATCGAATATTTGCATTTTTAATAGCTCGAAATCATTAAAGGACTGTCTCCATTAGAAAGTTTCAACAATTAAAATAACCTGACTGAGACTATAAAACACAGATTTAAAGTCAAACAGTATGGGAGGATCATAAAACAAACTGATCGTCTGAGGCGACTAGATTGATTGGATATTTATTTTATAAATTTAGATATATTAAGATCAGATAAATTTAATAACAACTTTTAAATGATTAACTGAATATTTACTTGTTTAATGAAACTATGACATCATACGACTGTTTTCTGTTAAATAGGTTCATGTACTCAATCAATAGCGCATATCGGAGCTGACGATGTAGCATGTCTTTTATGCCTGTCAACTTCATGAATCAGAGAGAGGAAAATATGTGTAAACAATTCAACTGTTCTTAAATAACATCCTCAGAGAAACAGTTGGTCACTAAATACATCTAGAAATAATAAATAGATGCTTCCAAAACTCCAACTATTCATCTCCCCAATATACACATGGGTCCACATCTGATTCATAAAAATCAGCATGTTTAACAAATGTTAAATATTCACAATAAGAATATGACTATTATTTCACGATTCAGTTTCTAATTATTAGTTTTGCTCCTTACGCTTCATGAATCAAAATTTTCTGTTTTTTTTAAATGCTAATTCTATATATATATATATATATATATATATATATATATATATATATATATATATATATAAAGAGAGAGAGAGAGATAAAGTATTTTAAATTAGTGATTCACTGACTGCTTTTGATTATCAAATGTTTCACCCGAGTAAAATGATTGCGTTAATTAGTCGCAATGATTTACTCAGTAAAATATTTTAAGCCAGAAAATTTGTCTCTTTCTACTTTAGAAATTTAGCACCATTATTTTCAATGCCGTATGCCTCTCCTTAATGTTCTGTTCACTTTTTTAAGCATTCGAATATGTAACATAAAAGAACAGAATTATTTGCTTAAAAAATTGGAGCAACTAAAAAAAATTCCGTTGCTTGACTCTGAAGTTGATATTAATTTTAGGCATAATAAACTTTAAAAAATTTAGTCGGAAGCATGTCTTGTGCTAAAATTTACTCACCATGGGCAAAGAAAACGAGTCTTCATATCTTAATCATCAAATCATCAAGGGGGGGGGGGATCATAATGAAGTATAACAACGAATGTCGCACAGTATCGTACAGATAGTGTTTCTTATAGTATTCTTATAAAATGCTGGTGTCAAGATTCGGACTCGAGCTTACTTTAAAAAAAGAGAAACTCGAAAATCATAATTAAAGTGCAAAAATTACAGAAAAAAAGAGTCTTCTTACCATAACTTTATAAATTTTAAAAGAAAAGTCTATAACAACTTATTGGCATTTAAAAATGAAATCTATTATTTGAATGTCAATCGTGTTGCTCTTTATTTTTACAATTATTATTCCGTAACCATCTTAATATAAAGCAACTCCATTAAAAATGGCGACAAAAAAGTACCAGATATATAATTTTTGTTTGCTTGCTCATTCTTTAAAAATTGTATAACATCCCATTTAATTATTAACCCTAGGGTTGTATTTGAGATAGATTTCGGTTCGATTTAGGGTTGTATTTGAGATAGAAATTTGGTTGGATAACTCCAACGTACTTGAACTTGAATCATGATAGATTTAGACCATACTAAGGAAAGGCCCTTTAACAAATGACCTTTTAACCTGACTAGAACAAACGGCAAACATTTTAATAGAATCAGATCTTAACCAGTGATCACCAGTTTATCACAATTTTTATAAAGGCTTCTGGAGGCTACACCGTAAGGCTTAGTTCTATCCTTCAAAGTGAATGAAATAATTATTCTCATATTAAATAACATAGTTTCTAAATGACTATATTGTTGGTGATAGGCTTTCGAACAGGGTCTGGAAAACTCTAATTTAGGACCAGAAGAGAATTAAAATATATTCTACGTCGTCTAATTAGTGCCGAAATCAACCCGAAGTACATTTACGACTTTAAGAAGACCTCAAAAGACTTTTGAGCTTGTGGTCCTATATTATTAAAATTCTTTATTGGTCATAATGCAGAGAGCAATAATTTTGCTTATACTGTGAAATATTTATATATCAAAAAGTTTGTGATGATGAGAAAAATTATTCTAAGATGCTTCATACAATTGAGATCAGTTAATTTAAAATTGATAGCAAAGTAATGATATAATGTAACGATCACACTAAAGAGCCATTTTTATGTACATTTAAATGTACCGTTTCTGAACCAGAGGGTTTCGGTAATGAAAAGAATAATATTAACCGCAATCACATTAAATGGTGCCCACTGTAATAAATTTTTAAAAATAATTCCCAAATTTACACAAGCACTTATCACATTGGTTGACCAAGTAGTAAATACCTCATTTGTAGATATTTGTGAAATTGAAACCAGTTTCGAACAGTGTCCATGATTTTAATGTCTTGTAAAAATGGCTGAGTTTCAGTATATCAAAATCAAATATATGTATCAAATATATCAAAATCAAATATATGTATCAAATATATCAAAATCAAATATCAATGAACAAATATATCAAAATCAAATGATAAAAGGCCAGGATTCTTTGGTGAGTGTTCCAGCATAGCTATCAAAACTTTTGTTCTGATAATTACATCATCATTAAGCAAAATGCAAACTTTGTCATTACCGATAATCCAAATTTATACAAACACTCATCCCACAGGTTCATCAAATAGTAAATAACTTGTTGTTTGTTTGAGAAATTGGAACTTGTTTCGAACAGCGCCCATGAATTTGCTATCCATGTAAAAAAATCAGAATTTAACACATCGGCTGTCAATTACGAGATAACTCGTAGATTGCATTCTTTTCTAGGACAAAACCATCTATGTAATTAGATGACACCTTCTATGCTACAGTTAAAAGATAGAAAAGAAGGGGTAATCTAATTAGATAGATGGTCCTAATATCAGACGAGGGTAGTGGCAGTGAACGTGTTAAGTGTCCTTTTAGAGGGAACAAACATGTTAAATCCACATGATGAAAGATCAGTGTTCAACTGTGGGTGTTTTAATATATACCACAAAACTTTGTTATGTTGTTCAGTGTTGTCTTACTACTCCATGACAAGTGCATCGTCAACAAGCAATGCTTTTTTGAAGTATGCAGGAATATTGTGCTTCTAATCAATGGACATGCATCAACGACAATGAGTATTCTCCATACATGCTTCATTCCCAACTGCAGTTCTCAAAATCCAATACTTTCAGTGACTAAAAAAGGAATAACATCATGATGCTTTTCTTTATTCACAAACATGATGCATACACAGGTTGAAATAAAAACTGAATACTGACTACCTGCAGTGACAGACAATGCCTGAAAATATTAATTACCAAAAGACAACAGTCCTTTCATGTTTCATCATCCGTCTACTTTCATAATGAACAGGCAGAATTTTTAAAAATACAAGAAATGAATCCAAAAGGTGTAAATATAATTTTTGTAATATTAAATTGGTATTAATTTGCATATAAGTTTTCCTCTTAAAAATATTATAAATATTTCCAGAAAATCATTTTATTTGTTTATGTGTTGGCTTTCTATTAAGGACTATTATTTCCATATTTTAAAATTTTTTTCAAAAAATGCTGATACTTACATAATATAAATAGAATTTTTGCTATGCTATTTCTTAAAATTTTGCTAATATTAAAGAATGGAAAAGTTTAAGTAAATGTTATATGACAATTACATAAATAATATCCTATTAAAGTAAAGTTGAAAAATACTTTCATCCCAATTGCTAACATGTAGAAGTTATTGATAAAAAATAAGCATTATTAAAATGAAGTTAGTCTAATCTATTCCTAATTTAAAAATCTGTTATATATCACTAACTACATAACAGTTATTTGGTGAATTAATATTAAAATGTAAAATACTACATATCTTAAGTACAGTTTTATCAAGATAAAAAAAAAAAAGACAAATGATAACAGTTTCTTTATTATTTTAGGTAACAACAATATACATAAATTCTCTTCAGAGTTTCTGGGTGATATTTACACCAAAATTCTTAAAAATGAGCATTTCATTAAAAATAATTAATAATAAAAATATTTTCTACAAATATAAAATAAATATTTCTTTTACATCTAAATTAAAGAATAAATTTATATAGATAAGTGTCCATACTATCAGAAACTGACATATAGTACCGAAAACAAAATACATATTGTTCATAAAAATGTAGCAGTTTAATAATAAAGATTAATTATTTTTTAACGGTTGATTAAAGATTTTTGATTGAGTGTAAGTACAATTGCATGAATTCATCATTTGAAAAACCTTTAATACACTGAAATGCACTAAAAACGTTTTTCAAAATAAAAATAAAAAGTGTATTTTTGTTGACTAGAAACTTCAGAAACAATATTGAGTCATTGGATTTCTGTAATGAAGGAGAGTCACATACACTGCATTTTATGCAACAAGAAATGATTCACATTCGCCATTTATGAAGAAGAAGCCAGATAAATTAGATTTTCTTAAAATAAAAACAGCTTAACAGTAGAAAACAGCCTGTTAAACATTTGTTTATCAATGTCATTAATATAATTTTATAATGTGGTAAACAAATTTTTTATTCTTTGAAACAAATCTTTTGAGTCTGTGTGTTCAGGATATGACTCCAATGACTTCTGCACCATAAAATATGCATTTTGAAGGTCTCCCATCTGTTAAATACAAAATCAGATATCAGTTTTAAAAAGTTATGAAACATATAGTTGATAAAGCAGAATGTTTTAAAATAGAAAAGTATTTTGATTTGGACCAAATTGTTGAATACAATTTTGGTTTATTAACAATAAAAACTAAATGATTATGTTTTTATTGAATAAAATTTGTTTTATTATAAGTATCTAAGTGCATGGATCAAATTTTGGCAGATGGAATAAATATCGCATTTGTTGGCCAAAGCAACTTTGGAGATAAAGATAACTAACTTATCTCCTATATGTGAATTACCTTCCAGAAGGGTTTTTAGGAGAAATAGGTCCACATTTGTGTTTTGTCTAAGAGTAAACTTCTAACTTGAAGCTCAAATATAACTTCCCATATATTAAATAATTATTTTTTTAGTTGAATCATTTGTATTACTTATCCTTTGGAATCTATCATATTGCCATTTTATAAATTGATGCTTAAATAAATAAACATTTACAATCAGCAAAAAATTATCATTTATAGAAATATTTTTCATATGAAAGAAACAATACTCACTTTTTCAGCAAGAAGAGCTTGATTAAAATGAGGTTCAAATAAATGTTGTGCTAGATTTGAAGCAGCAACAAAGAATGCTTTTGCCTAAAAAAACAAAAGGAAAAGAAAGAAAATATTAGTTTTATTAAATCCAGGGCGAAATGCGATATAAAATTGCAGTTCCAACATGTATAATTTGATGACATATAAACTTTTAAAATATTATTTTAATACTTTGGTTAACAGCATCTATTCTTCTAAAAACAAAAGAAATTTGCATTATATTATTTTCCAGAATCAATATTGAAGGAAGATGATATGATCTGTTACACAGCATTGTGCAGACTTCTGAAATATATTTCAGCTTTAAATCTGAAATGTTTAATAATTAATAATAGTTATATCGGAAAATTTTAATGATTAGCTAATAAAAAATTCCATTGACAAGTGTCAACTATAAGAATAAATTGTAACTAAGCAATTATTAACTATTAGCTAAAAACTGGCTATTGAAATGAGTTAATTCAACAATTCTTTCACTCAATAATAAAAATGGCATCGCTGCTCAACAACAGAAAAATCATAAAAGAGTGAGATTAAAATAAATAAAGTAAATGTTTAGGCTTTGCAGTTAGTGAAATCACTTGAATTTGCACAGACAAACAAACTTCTTATAAATCAATTTCAACTCAAAATGTTTTGCTGCAAGGACCATCTTTCAAATTTTGTCTGTCTAGTATAAAATAATTATGAGATATTATGCTTACAGACAGACATAATTTTTTTAAAAGTGTGTTTTTAAGACTCAGAGAGGTCTAAAACATAGAGATCGCTCTTACTTTTGAGCTCAAATAACAATAATAAATAAATTTAAAGAAATGATAAATACAATATTTTCTTTTTGTATGCTTCATATAATATATATAATAGAAAATATACAATCAATTTGATTGTTTTTGGATATGATGCTAATTATGCAATTTCTATCAAATAGTAGTATTACAAATTTTCACAAGACAATTATAAAATGATGAAGAGACTTATAATACCATAATACAGAGAAATTATTTTTTGTTATATCATAGCATTAATTTAGTCCATCATTATTTAGATACATAATATTGCTAAGTACAGAAATATGCTTACTTGATCTAAATTTCCTTTGGTACCTTCAATAACACCCAAGTTATTATACGACTCCGCATGATCATTATTAGCAACTAAAGCAAGCCTTAGGCATTGTGTGGCAAGACTTTTGTCACCAATGCCCTGAAATAAAATCATACATCAATTCAAGCTGGGTTTTTTTCTTCAAATAAATAGATTAAAAAGATTTAATATTTATTAAAAACGAGCCACTATTCATTGATTTTGTTTTATTTTTAATTTCTTCAGAAAATAGGTATCTTGAATTCTCATTATTTTACTCCAAATATATATATTACTATTATTTCAGAAAGCAAAATTCTATTGATGAGGAAATATTAGGAATTCAAATTACATTATATTATAAAATACCATTTAATCAATAAATGGAAATCAAAGCAGATGGTCTTGAATATAAAACTTACAAAATGTATTATAACTACAAAACATACATACTGTTTTAAGTTTATAATAAAAAAATACAAGAAATTTTTTTTAAAAAAATCTTTAATTCTAACATTTATTATTGAGGAAACGATTAAGATTTGAGTAAGCACATTTTATTCATTTAAGAAAAAATTTAAATATTCTTATAAATTTTGTGTTAAAATATTAAAATTAAAAATTTACATACATTCTTTACTTTTATAAATAATGTCTGTAAATTATTCAATTTAGCAATAAATATTTAAAGCAATTTTATATTTTTTTAATAAAAAGATTTCTAACTTTGTAAGTTTTCTTACCAATGCTAAATGAGCAATATTGTACCAAACATCAGGTAAGGTTTCATCAGTAGCTAAAGATAAAGCTCTTTCAAAACACATCACGGCCATGTCATTTTGTTGAGAATAAAAACAACATAAAGCCAAATTGTTATAAAGCTCACTATTGCAAACACCCATCTGCAACAATCTCCTGTAATAAACAATGAAAAAATATTATCACAGAGTAACAACAGAACTGTTTTTAAAAAATCACACAAAATCATCATTTGCATTCCTTTTCTAGATAAGTTTGAAATGTTATACAAAGTACTTCTAACATTTAAATAAGATAGGAATATTATGTCACAAAAATTAAGGATTAAATATATTTTAAGAGAAAAGGAAAATAAAGAAATTTAATATATCAGCAATATATTTCTAAAAATCCAAAAATATTTTAGAAATACATTGCTAAGCAAAATTTACAGAAATTTTTATCAAATACAAAATTTACATTAAAGTATTTAGGTTTCAAACAAATAATTCAGTAAAAAAATCAATCATCTGATATCACATACAATGTAGCAGTTTTATAATAGTACTTTTTATTTCAAATTCTCAAGCACCAAATTAATTCCGTCTTTTAGCTGTTTTTTTAATCATTTCTTAACTCATAGAAATTTTATGAAATGTAAGAAACAAAGCTTAGTTGAGGATTAAATTAATTATTACAATTTTAAATCTCAAGCCAGAAAAAAAAATGCATTTAGATTTAATGGATGATTATTTTAAAATTAAAATTTAAAAACATTTAATTTCATTTCAAATATCAATTTTTCGATTTTGAATCTTATATAAATTCTTTTGGAAACTGAATTTGTTGATATGAAAGCTATAATTGATTCTTGCCTGAATCTGGAAACTACAGAAAAATTAATTGTTGAGTTAAAAATCTGATTATTTCTGCCTGATATTTAACATATTACATGAGTCTCCATTAAAATTATTCCAGAAAATGGCACTTCCATATCAATATTTTATTATTGTTTAATTCAACACCATTATTATATTTATCTATGAAACATTTTACTACCATAATTCAATGTTTACTTACAATTCAGAGTTTTTTTTAACTACTTCAGATTTTCATGATACTTACAGTGAGAATATTGTAATATTATATACTATAATACGTTCATTCAATACTTTTATTTTACATAATAAAATTCACATTTATAATTTTAATGACTCATGGCTATTTCTTCATTTTCCCCTCTAATACATAAAACCAGTAAATAAAGTTCTAAGTACTGCAAAAAACAAACCTTCAATTGTACATAAAGTAATATGAAATTCTAAATATTTAATTTCAAGCTAGATAAAATGCCTTGGAATTTAATGAATATTTGTACTTATAATAAAATTAAATAAACAAAATAATACTTCTTACAATATCTGCTTTAAATAAATAATTATAAACAAATGTATAATGTATGCATTAAAACTGAAAATATTATTTATTTCATAATATAACATTTGATGTAAAAAATGATTAGATTGTTAAAAAAAATTATTTTAAATTCACAAATACAATAATATAGAACAAAATAACTATCTTATATTAAAAAAAATGTCACCTGTAATATCTTAAGGCAACTTCAGGTTGATCATTGTAAAAATGATGAGCTGCAATACATGCAATGGCTTCCACATCAATAGCCTCATAATTCAAAACATCCTTATAATATTTTACAGCAAGGTCTAAATCATTGAGTTCCTGTAATCAATAATATCGCGATTTTATATGATTATAGTAAAGTTATAAAAAATTAGATTTTAAAAATTGTGTATATATATTAAATATAATTAGACATAACAGATTTCCTTTTCATCATTCACTATTTTTATTAAAAAATGTAACAGCCACATTTTATTTTCATCAATTAATTCCCATTTTCTTGTAGATACAGACCAGTAACTAAGAAGAAATAGAGTTTGAGACTTATTATTTTTAATCAAATACTAACTGGAATTGCTTCAGAACAGAAATTTAAATGTTCTTTAAAATTAGATTTGTTTATATGATTATAACAATAGATATCTTATATCTACTATTTAGAATACTGAATAATTTAAGAGACATCAGCATCTCTCCTTCCCTTTATATTAAAAAAAAAAAGTAGCACAAAATCATTATGCCTAAGTTGAAGAAAATTTCAAACATTTTCTATAATTATTCTTTTTTTTAAAAGGATAAAATTTTTAGAAAATTGAATTATACATAAAGATGAAGAGATAATCTTTAATTTGATCAAAATACAAGTGCTTCAGCAAATAAAATACTAAAATATTCAGAAATAAAGAAATCATACTTGCATTAAAAGAAATAAAAACTATACAAATCCTACCAACATAAAGGAAAATGATAATTAAACATAAATATAAAAATTTACCTCATAAATGCGAGCTGTATGAACCATTAGAAATACTTCTTGAGGAAACTTCTCTAAACCTTGTTTATAAACATCCAAAGCTGCTAAGGGCTGGTCTAATCCAATATATACCTACAAATATGATAAAAAGAATTCAATTAACTTTCAACTTAATAATATTTTAACTACACATATATCTTTTCTATAAGAAATTAAAACAAGTATACTCTAATAAATAATAGTAAAAGTAGAATTGTCTTGGATATTAAATTAAAGTTGGTAAGCTAAGTCTATAAGTTAAATAAAAACTTTATTATGTTAAAAAAATAATATTATTTTATACTGAAATTTCTCAATTTTTAAAAATAAATATAAAATGTTATGATACCGCGATTAAATTTTTTACAATTTTGTAAAGCATTCAAAAAAAGTCCCAGCTGATTTTGTAATAAAATCTATCTAGTTAATGATACAAGCATTTCTGTTTATAAATGCTATTAAAATAAAATCAAAAATTTTCTTGTCGTTTTTAAAAAAATTAGTTTTAGTGTTCCCTTAATACGTATAGATTTTAAAAATTATCTATATTATTAAATGCATATATATTAGTTTTCACTAATACTATATACTATCAAATAATAATATGATGTAGAAAACATTATCTGAAAATATTTTAGTTGTATTTTTATTTAGTTATTGTATGCATTAATTATATTTTAAATAATAAATTAGCAAAAACATGTGATAATTTTTTTCAAAAAATTCAATTGCTTTTGAAACAGATATATAAACATAATGATATTTTAAATTATAATTTCAATTAATTTCTTAAGTTTTATCGTAATTTAGTCCATATTAACATTCTAAAATATTCACTTCTTTCCTGATCCTATTCTACTTTTTCTATTTAAGTAATTTAACATGTCTTAAAATTGCTAAATTGGCTAAAATTTAACAAGTTCCCTTACTCTGGATGACGGAATAAAAAATGGCAAGCCTAGCACAGTCTTTTAAAAGGTTTCTATAATTTCCATACCTGTGGTGGACTTGTATAGGAAATCCCTATTAAAACCTCACACTATACATTCACAGAGATAAAATTTTCATCAGCATTTCCTCATTTTATGTTCAATCCTTTAATGTTATACTTATCACTTTAGCTTGCACAAAAATCATGCCTCTCGAGATAGAAATAAAATGGACTTAAAAACTCAAACTTTCTTTTATCTTCGGTCGTGACTCTACTTCAAAAATTATGTTTATATATATACTTTTTTTGGGGAGAGGGAATTTTGTAAAAAAATCGTAGTATCTGGTTTTAAATGTAATGAGAAACTAAAATAATAACAACAGTAACAACTTCACATAAAATTAAAGTTACCTTTCCTAACCACAAATATGTGTCAATCATATCCTGCTGTTTAATTGAAGACTTAAACTGCTTCTCTGCATCACGAAACATTCCAAATCTTGAAAAAAAGCAATTTAATTGTTAAGAAGAAATTTCTATATATATATAGATACATAGTGTTTCTCATTTTATTCACTTCATAAAAAATATTACCTGTAATAACATTTTCCTAACTGGAACTTCCACCACCAATCTTCAAAGCGACAAGCCTGTGTTGCTTGGGCAGCTATATCTAAAGCCTGTACGAAAAATATCAAAAGACACATGAAAGTGCTTATAAGCTGGCATGTTATTTTTGTATCCTATGTTGGTTTACACCTTGGTTAAAAAAAACAAATAGATGTTCTATTATAAAAAAAAAACAAAAAAAAAAAAAGGTTTCACAAAATTTTAATTAATATTTAATTACAATAAAATTATCAGAAACTTTAATATTTCCTTTCAATAACTCCAAAGTATATTGTTGCATCATAACTTCAAAGCTAATAAATTTGTCTTTACTGATATTTATTATTTTAATTCCAAATTTCTTTTCAAAATTAGATTTCAAATAAACTTTTGTGATAATATTTTATCTTTCATAGTATATATTTATATTATTAATAGGATGTTAAAACAAGATTAACTAGATTGTTGCAACTGTTAATGCTAATTACGATTGAACAATGTAATTATTACAATAATCAAAGTAATTATTTTATTAATTCTCATCCAGCAAAAAAAATTATATTAGTTATCAATCTTTTAAAAAATTTTAAATCATTGCATAGAATTTTTTAAACCAAATAATATTTTTAATTAATGAAATTGTTAAGCACAAAATGCAATAGCTGATTCAATCATGCTAGGCAAAGACAAAATAAATAAATCAGGCCTAAAAGATTATAATACTATGAGATATCAAAACAAAGGATTGAATTATTACTTTTTTTCAACTTTAAATTTAATTTTAGCTCAGTATAAATTTATAGCATATACTAATAAAGTTAACAATGAAATCTGAATCCTAAAACAAATATATAAAATGCACTGACATCTTAAGAGGGAATTAAATGTTTTTTAACCTATATTTTTTCTGTCCATAAATCCATCAATTTTAGAGGAAAGGGGAGAATGTTTTAAGAAAAGAATGCGCAAAATAATTTAATTTTAAACTCATAAAGTAAATCATTAAATTTTTGTAACATTTGAAGAAAGTAACATCATTAAATTATCCAAATTTTTAACAAGATTTATATTGAAGAAAAATTTGCATCCCATATTTAGTAGAACGGATAATTTAAGCAAGTATATCAGGGCTTAGCCAGTTAAATACATGTCAATAAAGAAGGTCTTGTTCTTCTTTTAAGTGACATGCAACTCATGTTTACGTTTCTTTTAATAATTCCTAAAAATTTACAACACAATTCAATGTGTAAAGTGATTGAGATTACAATGAAAATCCTTTTATTTCTATTCACAGATGTTTCTGATGAAATATGTAATTTTAAGATTAAAAATCAAAAATACATAAATTTATTATTAAGCTGGATTTTCACATTTGCTTCTACCTCATGCTATTGAAGTAGTGATACTTCCTCAAAAACTGTCAATACAAAAAACCATTCAAAATTGGTATAGGCTGGAATATATATAGGTATAGGCTGGATATTCAACCCTTTAGTAATTTCCCCTAATCCAGATATATTAGCATAATTTGATTTAAATAATCACTGAATACTGGAGGAAGAATAGTTTTAAATGCATTGATAAAATGGGAGACTTATTGCATACTGTATTAAGGTGTTCATTAATGAGCACCTTACTAGTTGCTGAATTGAATGTAGTATGGATTGTTCATACTTGAACAGCCTGAATGTAAGGCGAGTACGGCAAACAAAATGGAATGGTAAGGAATTGCCAACACTCCATTATCATGCAGAGTTGTAATTATAAAAGCTTAGGTCAGCTAAAAAAAATCCCAGCAGTGATATGGAGTGCCACCATTCTATTGGTATGCTTAGAGTGATGGTGAAAGTTTGAGTTAAAGAAACAAAATATTTTTCACAAATTTTAATTAAAATTTCACAGTATATTCAAACCAGATATAGTATTTGTATAGATTATATCAGTGTACGATTAGCACAAATTCTAGTTGCAAAGAAAAGCAAATATAAAAGAAATAGGGGAAAATCACAATTACCTGTCTTATGTCATTATCATGATAATAAGCATATTCAAACAGATGCTTTGCAATATGAGGTAAAGCAGCATATTTTGAAATGTTTAATCTGGCAAAGTTAATAAAAGGTCCATCTGGCTGAGATAACATGGATGCCTGAAAAAGGAAAATAAAATTTCATGTATCACTTACTTTTAGATTTAAATATCAATTAAAATTAATATTATATACATTATATAATTTTAAGGAAATTTTTGAAATAACATTCAGATGTAAAATAGTCTTATTTACCTACAATCTTCTAATTAAATTACAAAAAAAAAAAAAAAAAAAAAAAAAAACTGACCAGAGTGCAATAAATTATTATTTTAAGCGATAAGGTTGTGAAAAGAATGTAGGCACCTTCAATACCACAAAGATACATTAGCAATAAGTTTACTTCTTTATTATACCAAATATGACTGTTGTTACATCATTCAGAATTTCTATTCTAGCTACAAAAATTATGATGTTGTGAATGAAGTGATGGTTTATTAGAATATACAAAATTATTGAAAAATATAAACAGATTTATCCAGTGAGATTTTGTTAACTTAAAAAATAGTAATATTGTAAAAGTTAATAAAATATTGTTTTTAATTTTTATTAACAATTTTTTAAATATTCTTTTATTGATATTTATTTTTTTGCATTTTATATTAATAAGTAAGCAGAATGTATTGTTGCTAAATACACCCTGTTAATATTTTTTATTGGAGTTCTGGTATAAAGATGTACTCCAAAATTTTTCTCCTGAAGAACAATAATTTTTATCCAAATATTGAATTAACATTATGTGAAATAAAAAGCACACATTTAAAACACTTTTGTTTTACTGAAAGATAACAAATATTTGAATTTTCCTGTCTAATTCAACTTTGTATCTTTAATATCATTGCTCACTTTTTTCTCTTTATTCATTAATTTAAAATATATGCTAATCCAATTCTAAAAATATATATTATTTTATTAACTGCCTTTTAGAATTAACCCTTAATACCAGAAGAACCAGAAACAGCTGTGTATCAAAATGAAATGGGATTTTTTGAAATGGCAAAATATTTCTACAACAAAAATATGGGTTTAGGATAAGATTAATTATTTTTATTTTTTAATCCTATAAGAAAATAAAAATATTAGAAAGCAAATTAAAATGTCAACACATTCTACTAAAAAGTATAAATAAGTCTTTGAAATAATAATTGTATAGAATGCAGCAGCTCAACAACCACCATAGATGAGTTGACTCTAGAATTAAGCCATAAAATAATAAAGGCTCTCAAGGCATTCTAAGGAGTGTAAAATGAATCCATCCAAAATATTATTAAAACTATACAGATAAAACATATTGATTAATTAAAGAAGCATTTAAAGGCTTGAAATACTTAAGACACATTATTTATTATATTATTTTGAATAAATTTATATTAGTTCAGGATAGTTCAGACAAAAAAAGTCCTGGGTCTTTAATATGAAGTTTCTAGATATGAGTTTATACAAATAAAAATTATTAACATTTTGTAAGTTGAACTGCCAATAAAAATGTTTTAATACAAAATAATTTTATATTTCCTCTTAGTAAAAATAAGGCAGCAATAAAAAGTTACTTACTGTGCCTAGACGCACAAATCTTCCAGAAGAGCTTGTTATAGGTCTAGCAGTGAATGCAGTACGTGTGCGTATAGCTTGTTCCATAGTACCAGGTCTACCAGATTGTGTGCCAGGTCGCACAACTCCGGACAGAGGGCGACCTGATTGTGTAACTGGTCTAACAGAAAAATGACAATACAAAAGTTAAAATTTATTTTGAAGTTTTTGCATTATTCAACAGACATTAAATAAGTCAAATATTAATATGTTTTTTTGAACAAAATAATGTTGCTACAAATTAAAACAAATAAAAAGAAACTATGCCAATTTAAAATATTATAGATAATAGTTCTAAATTTTAAAATGTTTTAAAAAGCTAGATGAGGTTGCAATAATAATATTTCATTGTTAAGTAATCTAAAGCTCCCCCATGAGCACAATATATTCAGATATATTATTATATCTTCACTAATTGTATAGCATTCAGAATCTTAATAGCACCTTGAATGTATTGCACTATCTACAGACTCAATAGTCTATATGCTTTGAATAAATATCCATCAAACCTGTTAATGATTAATTCACATTTTTACAAAAAATACAGACAGAAATTTGAATATTCTATATTCATCATAATGTACAGACTAAGAAACAAGGCATAATTCATTTTCAGAACCAAAGAGAACAACATGAAAGAAAAGATAAATAACATGATTTGATCTTTAAAGCAATGGTGCAAGGTGATAAAGAAAAACATTAAAACTAATTTCTATTCATATGTGAGTGTTTTAAAAAATTATACTTTGGAAAATAATTTTTTTAAACATTTTCCTCCTCCTGCTGATTTTTTTAATGTTGAAGTGAATAAAAGAGAAAAGGACAAATTATTTGAAATATCTGTCATTCTAATAAATAGTAAAACAAATATACTTCTGTTATAACATTTAAAGAAATCTTTTTTCAAGAAAATCAAAATATAAAAAAAAAAATGTCAAGGAAGACTTGATATTTAAACATTTCAAAATTGAACTTAAATAATCAACTTGTTTTCATCTTAAACAATGTTTTAAACAAGCCCATTTAAACTAAATACATAAGATCTTTTTATAAAAAATATGTTCTATGTACTGAGATGAATATATTTAAAACTTTAACTGAAAAATGAATTTTTTATATACATAATAACCTTAGCCTTAATATATTCTTTTGATTGATGAACTGTATGAGCTTGATTTAAAATGTAATATTTAGCATCATTATAAAATAAAATATTTAATTATATCCTTTTACTTACAGAGTATATTAAAAATTAAATGTAGTAATGGAATGGCAATTTTGCAATTGCAAAAAAAAATAATAATAAAAATAAATTCTAAGCATTCATATTATATATTTGTTCTGAAAAAATATCTAAACCTGTAAGCTTGACTAGTTCCTTTTGCAGAATTAGGGTTCTTTAAAGAAGTGCCAGGACGTGCCATCTGTGCAATGGAATTTTCATCCATAATAATATCAGCTATTCCTTCTTCATCTGTTTCCAAATCATCAACATACACTTCTTGAGTGAGGGCTTTCATTTTTAAAGTCCACGCAGCCTAAAATATTTCAAATTATATAAAATTACACAGATCTTACACATCAATAAAAGGAATGTTTAATTATGTTATAAAATAATGGTACTGTTCCGTTAGTTGGGCACAATGAGAAATCAACAAATAATTCAACCAAATTTGTTGCCATGTACTCTATTTTGTTTTGTTATTCACCTTGCTTGGCGACTTGGCTCATGTTTGTTTTATATTGGGAACATTTGTGCTCAGATAACAGAAAAGTACCAAAATAATTTTTCACTAACATTATGAATAGTGTAAAAAATATAAGACTATTACTAATGGAATAATCATATTTTGTTCCCTACTTTTGTCAGTTGAATAAAAATTTTCAAATATATATATATATGTCAACAAATCCCTACATAAAACAATAGCCCATAAATATTAAATAAAGGATAACATTTGACTTTGAATATATAGCTTTATTTTTGTCCTTTCCTCCACATCAGAATCTAAGACATCAATATATTTGCATTATATTATCAATATTATGTCATTGTGTAGTATAGTATCAGAATGGAATGTAAATCTTATCTGCAGTCAACTAAAAAATATAGAGGATAAACATAAATATTAAAAGTTGAAATAAACATTTATTCAGGTTATGGAAAACTTTCACATATTGTTTTAGAAATAGCATTTTGCTTAGCTTTGATATTCATAACCTCTGTAAGCAGGGAATTGAATATCAACAATCTTTAGCTTATAACATTAATTTTTCCTAGTTGGTACTTGCTTCTAAGGAGTACCACATCAGATTACAATCGATTATTAATTTTTGATGATGTAACTAGGATAGGACAGACAAGATATGGGTCTTTTATACCATTACAAGTAATTCAAAATAATTAATAAAGCTTTTTTCCTTTCTTAAATCAAAGCCATTTAAATATCTTCTTTTAAGAAAGTCATTAAATTAAATCTGAAATAAAGACAATGCTTTTTTTTAACAGATTAGTTCTGGGTTTTGTTTCTACCATATCTTTTCTTTACATATTTTAACATTCAAGCTTATATTTGCAACAATAATTGAAAAAATCAAAATTCTGTACAAACTAATAAAACTTGCCAAAGAGGAAAGCTAAAAAAAAAAGTCTCTTCTTTAAACTATTTAATTTGGTCACACACCTTATTTTTGATTTATTTAATGATATGTCAGTGATTTAAAATGGGAAAAAAAGCACATACAACTTAAAAACTAGACTTAATAGAAGATTTTAGATTTTTCTTAAATGTAATCTAAAGTTCATTGAATAATTTTCTTTTCCTTCAAATTATTTATTTTCTTATGATTTTATATACTTTTTACAGTATGCAATCAAGAATGTCAAGCCTTCATTAAATTTTCACATCTCAAAATAAACATTGGATAACAATATGTATTTAATTATAAATATAACTTTTTTACTAAATAATGTTGGTGATTACTGATGTCTGAAACACTACTCTATGAATGTTACTGATTTATTTTCTCAATTTGCAGAATTAATGTTTTTGTTAGTTTAAAAAAGCAGTTTTTGATATCAAATTTGTTGGAGTGAATATATTAGCACATAATAGTAAAAGGTGGATAATCTCTCTGGACGTTCCAAATAAGTCTATACATCCTTAACTTTTAGAGTAAAAATATGTGTACATGTATATAAATGTACATGGGGATGTTTAGTTTCTATTGGTACAAAATGGTAATTAATAATACAAAAGAGTTCAAAATCCAATCTTCATGATATATGATATTTAGAATATCATGCAATATTATGAAGCAATCACATAATGTCTTATGTTTATAAAGATGCAATTATGAAAACTTTTGAACTGATATTCAACCTTTCTGTTATCAAGAGCCAGAATAGTTAACCTTTAATGAATCAGAAGTTGAGTTTTTCATGTTCATATCTGAAATTTCTACTCTTTTTAACTTTGTAAGAAAATCCCATGATTTTGTTAGTTATATAAATAAAAATTATATAATTTTGCCATTACAGGAAAAATGTTTTCAATTTTATTGATAACCATCCTGAATGGTTGCATAGCTAAATTATTTTATGTGTCTCTGTGGATTTTCATGTACAACAAACACTGCATTTATTATTGATATTTTTACTATAAAGCAATGGAATAAGTAAAATACTATCTATTTTTGAATATTTAGTTAACAAAATAGGCAGATTAAATTTGTAGGCCAATAAAATTTTAAAGCAAACTGTTATTAATAATGAAATATGATAATAATCCATTTAAAATTAAAATAAACATATCTATTTTTACTTTCATTTTCTCAAATAGTTCTCATGTTATCATTTTTCTATTAACAGTTTTAATAAAATGAATAATTTTTCTGATAAGTATGTTCCTTCAGCTTTTCAAAACTATTTCTTGAATGACAGAGAATCTATGAAGAATTTGCTGCTTTTAATTTGGTTCAAAGAATGTTTAAGAAACTCAATAATCAGTGTTACAATAATCTATCAACACAAAAGTAGAAAATATAATATAAATTTATCAAAAAATTAATTAATAGTAAAAATAAATAATAATAAAAATCTAATTACGATAATTTTTCAAATAATTATATCAAATCATGCATACTTCATCATAAGGTTTTTCTTCTAATACTTTTGTACAGATATCAACACATTTCTCAAAATGATGCCTTCTATAATATGATATAGCTTGGAAAAGTGGATCCATTCTTAAAAATATTTGGTAATAGAATGTGAAAATGAAAAAAGGGTTAGAAAGTTCAATAAATTTAAATAACAAAATAATAATATCTTTATAATGTAAAATAATAACTTTTGACAGCTTTTATTTTATCATAGGGCAAAAATATATGTTTTGTTTTCATTTTGTAAAGCATGACTATCGTTGCTAGGCAACGAGAACTCAATATCAACGGAAGCAAATAGGTTTTCTTCACTTCAGTTTACTAGGCGATCAAACTGGATTTATTATTGAAAAAAATAATAAAAATAAAATGAAGCAAAAATTATTTTATTTCTAGATTGTGAGATGAATAACACTAGGAAAAATGGATAAAATCATAATAAATCAGATTATGTCACTCATTATATTCATTAGAATTCCGTATCTTATAATTAACAACAAAAAAAGTAATGTGTATTTTTATTTTACTTTCGTTCATTTATAAGAAATATACAAAGAAAACCATACTCTGATTATCAAAACAATTTGAGCCCGAGATTTTAAAGAATCTCGACATTTCACGTCTCTCTGCTGAATCCGATTTTTTTTTTTTTTTTAAAATTATGTCTGTCTGTTTATCTGCAAATGTGTTAAATCAAAAAGGCTTTCATCTAGACAAAATGGAATTTTAGATTTGGACTTTACAAGGAATTTTTACATTTATATTAGTTGAATTTTTCGCTCAGAAGTCTGTTTGACGATTAGGTGTAAATGAACACTATAAACTAAACTATAAAAATTAAAGAGCTGTATAAATAAAGTTGGGTTCACAGGTTTATAATCTGAAATGTTAATCCATATGAAATTTGGAAAACAAAATCATCCAGAGGTTTAGAAACCGTCTGTCTTAATTATTAGCATATAGGTAAAATCGATAATTCAAAAACGTAACAAGTGAGGTTCTCAGTTTCAGCATCTAAACTCATCAACTTTTGCTCTAATTGTGTCAAAAAGTTGATTGTATATCAGTCTACTCTCAGCATGCATTTAAAGACAACAGTTAAAAATAGAACGAGTTAAATAAATTAATTTGGTACTTGATCTCATGCCTACAGCCTTACTTTGATTGTAAATTTTGCTTCTGACGTTGAGCGAATATAGCATTCAAAAAGCACATTCGATTTTCTGATACTTGTAAATTAGCCTCATATTAACGATGAACCTTTAATCATTTCCAGTTAAATTCATGTCGCCAATTTTTTTTCCTATACTATCCAATTAATACACAAGTACCGAATTTCTTTACTAAACTATCAAGCACAGAACTCTCCTGTGCGAAAGTAAAATCTGAGCACTCGTAACGTTAAGAATCTTCCCTATGGTTATTACTTCGTTGAAAGGAAAGAAGAGAGATAATGTCTTATATGGAAATGCTGCGAAAATTTTTGGAGAGATCATTTGAACTGGTTAAAAACTTCATTTGAAATCTGAAATAACTTTATTGATAATTTACCTGATTTGATTGTTCTAACATTTCACCTTTCTACTCAACTTTAGACATTTGAATTTTCACATATTTAATGTATTGGACAAGTAATGACTATGACTTTCCAGTCCAGAAATAGATTCAATCATTAGATTATTCATACTTCCTTAAGTGAAATATACAAAAATCATCGGAATTTTCAGGGAGACTCTTTAAAAATCTGTAATTAAAGTTCTTAGTAAATTTAAACTAACATTTTGAAAATAACACGACTCAAAATGAAATTTTTAGGTCATTGTGAAATTTGAAAAATAAATTATTTTTAATGATATCAATAAAATTGTTTATTTTTGCAATTTTTAAGAAATATTGTTTTATTCAATTTTTAAGAATAAATCGCATTGGTGCTATGAAGTTAAAACCACCACCGTCATATTTTGTTATGCGATTTTCTTTCATAGTTGAAAGCTAAAGAGGAATTTTGCTTAGAGTCTACATAGTTTTTGACATGAAAGTCTATATTCTCCACGAAAATTAGAATATAGATTATTTGAACAATTATATTTTTAATAGAACTATGATGTCATTGAACTTGATGTGATAGTACTTGATTCTATTAAGACATTTATCTCTCTCTCACACACATTTTTGGATGAAAACTGTGTGTTTCATTGTTATTTATTTAAAGCTAACTGGTACCCGACGCGTTGCTGCCTCAGAAAAAATAATCCTGGAAACATCGTTTGGAATTTGATATAGTTATCTTGTTTAATTAAGAATGATATTTATTTTCTTATCGACAGTAAATACATTCATTGAAATTGAAGGATATATAAAGTTATGAAGGAGAAGTATAAATAGTATTTATTATTCTATTCTGTAAAATAATATACATTTTTATGTAGAATCTTAATAGAATCAAGATCTGTGTATTCTTTCAGAATTGTAGAGCTTAGTGTTCTTTCAGAATGGTAACGAAAGAAACTATTTATTGTATCTCGTGATTCGTTTAATATTCGTTCAGTATCATCAAGTTTAATATTAGAGAATGTGATTAAAATATTTTCTTTTAAAATTGATTACACATAGAAAATAGATTTATACCATAAAATCTTTAATGTAGATGTAATTTTTTTTTTTTTAAACTAAGATGCTGAAAAATTAAATGTACGATAATATTTTCGGTAGTTACTGTAAAAAACGCTAAAATTTTATTAAATGTTTGGTTAAAATTCCTAATCCATAAGATTGGCTCCCCTAAAACGTTCTAGCTGATACACAAAAAAAACTATTACCTCAGGTACAGATTAACGTTGCATTTACATACAATAGCTCCGAAATATTAACGCCTCGCTTGAATTTAGCATCTTTAATGAATATGTTGTGTCTCCTTGGTGAGTTATTTGGCGGTTAATCCATGATTAATAGATGCAGTAAACATCTGAAAATATTTTTTACAGATTATTGCATTATGGCTATAACCTTCGTGCAAGTGCGAGCAATATGTTGTCGAAGTGTTATTGGAATCGGATGAGCGATACGGCAGCGCATAGGAGATATACATACAGGCATTCCTTTTTATTTACATATATATATCATATTAGGAAAGTTTACTATGGTTATAACCCTCTGGTTACTAAAAGTAATAAGTAGTCGAAGTTTTATTGGAATCAGATGAGAAGTACGGCAGCGCATAAGAGACATACAAATAAACATTAATTTTCATTTACGGGTGATTCTTGAGCATTGTTATATATATATATATATATAAATATATTGCTCATTTGCTCAGTGTAAAGAGTTGGAGATGTATTGCAAAAAACGTTAACGTTCATAGCGACAATCGATGGCCACGAAGGTCATGTGACCTCGAAAAAATTTCGTGACTGTTCGTCAGCGTACATGTCAAGGATGCACAAGGCGCTCAGATAAAAAAAAATAGCCATAAGTCGTTGCTCGCTTTATTTTCCCACTTAGCATTATACAAAAATGTGCGCACGAGCAAATTTTTCACTAAAAATAAGTAAAATGTTTTAAAAGTTTATTACCCCCCCCTTTTGTGTTTTCAAATTAATAAAGGATTATGCAAATTTCCAAAACAAATAAAATTTACTTTTGCATGCATATTCTAAAGATCAGTTTTTATTAACAATATCAAAAAGAGAAATAAAGTAATATCAAAAATGCAAATGTATTTTTAATATAAATTAAGAACTGCTGCACATTAATAAATTCGTAGAAACGGAGGGAAATTTTAAATGTCTGAAAACAGTTAGTATACGAGCAGTGGTTTTGCAATAATTTTAATGAGAAGCAGGACCACTTCTTTCAGCAAGACGTTCCTTCGTTTCTTTGAAGTAACTTCTTATGATAAATGTTATCATCCACCTGAAAATAAAACTCATGCAGCATAATATAATAAAATAAGTATTATTTTAAAATTATTTTTATATCTTTATTTATATGATTTATGATATATATATATATATATATATATATATATATATATATATATATATTCAGAAGTTAACTATTACAGCCGAGATGAATACACAGCAGTACTCTACTGCAGACAGTATCTCACACATGGAAATTTCGTAGTGACAAAGTCCACAGCTCACAAAGCGTCCAGACAGTATTCAGCAGGAGAGGGAATCTTTCTGGGATTCTGTCTACCCTTAACGTAAGTCTCTCCCTAACGGCTGAAACTACTCCTCTGTCTCTTCTTGCTTTCGCTGCCGTCTCAATGCTTCAAACAACGGGACTACTTCTCAGTTAAGCACTGCACCGTTCCCGACGTCAAGCAGTGGGCTACGACGCAGGCTTCCTTACAATAGGCCACACAGCAATTCAGTACTCCTTCGTTGCTTCAACATTCTACCTGCGACTTCTCCATTCAAGACCTCGGAATTCAGGTCTGCTCGATTGAACTGACTCCACTAAACCAGACTGCCAGCCTTATCTAGCAGCGGAAAGCGGGGCTAATTCCTTCTGGACTAATCAGGTGCATTCTGGATGTATCTCGGCTCTCAGTGGCCGAATCGGGAAAATTCTCGATGTTTCGGGTATTATCCATTTTGTCACCAAGTTTACCGTCAAGCTCTGGGATCTCTGATGAGACACCTGGGCACCGTTCAATACAGATGATTGTGAATCAGCCTTGATTACGATGACATTATTAGTGCGGGAAAGCAAAATTATATATATATATATATATATATATACTAGCCGCCTTTGGCAACCAGCTGGTTCGCCATTAGTAATGCGTTCTAAAATTTTCAATTAAATCACATATTCATTAGCCAAAATTTAAGAAATAGTTAAAGTTAAAAGATTCAGTTATTGGTAGTTAAAGAGTCAGTAACTTTATTCGGAAAAACTTTTTGAGTTTAATGCTCTAACAACATATCGATTATGCTTCCAAAATATTAAAAATGTTTCTTTCGATGATATTGCCAAAATGTTAAATATGTTTTTTAAAGGAAGCAAAAAGGGGAAACAGTTATTGAATTAATGATACAGATATTGCAAACGATTATAGAAATATGAAATTAAGTCGGGATTTCAATGCATATCTTGTCTAAATTCAATCAGGTTTACTGTAAATAAAGATAATTTATGGAATTAATTATATATATATATTGCAAACGATCATAGACTCCTTTGCCTCGCATTTATTTTTTTAGAAGATGTCACATTTTATATTTATATTATTTTATCCAGTCACGTGCTGAAAGTTGTATTTCTTTAGATTTGATTTGCGATGATAGTTGTTGTTTTTTTATTTGAACTTCCGGCATTGTTTTATTTTATTTTATCCAGTCACGTGCTAAAAAAACATGGTTAAAATATTTCTTTAAAAATTCGTTAAAAATAGAAGCTTGAGTAATACATTAAAACACTGATACCATTAGAAAGCTAATTTTTTTAATCTTTAAATTGATTTTAAAATCATGTGTATCCGATTATATTTTCGGAAGTTATAGCGGAAAAACGACGAAATTTTGCTTAAATTTTAATTAGTTCAAATTCTAATTAAAAATTCGAAAAAGGTCTCAGAGGTTCACATTCCCGACCTCCAAGGTATACATGCACCAAATTTGGTAGCTGTAGGTCCACCGGTCTGGCCTGTAGAGCGCCAACACACACACACATTGAGCTTTATTATAAGTATAGATATAGATATATAGCCGGACGTAGTATCAAAGTAAAGTACTTTTTCATAATAAATTATAGCCGACTTACGCAGACTTTTATTTTTCTACGAAAACTTGAACTCTCAAAACGTTGCATCATTAAGCTCCTTTCAAACAACAAATATCGTAAAATAAATAGTGGGGTATTTATAGAAAAAAATACTTAATGTATTTTTAGGTTCTGTTTTCTTCACTGTACATATTTCATTGATGATGAATGATGTCGTGTCCGTGTTAATACAGAAAGGGATGCAATGGCTTCTGAGGGTAAAGACCCATGAGCACCCGAAGGCAGAAGCCTGACTTCCAGCGCAGATGAAGATGATATACACACATTCGCCTGCGCAACCCCTTTTTACACATCTCACAAATGTAACACAACACAGGGGAAGAACAACCATTCCCGAACCAGGACTCAAACCCGGGAAGCCCAGATTACGGGGAAGACGAGCTGCCCCTAAGCCAGGATGAAGGCACAAATTTCATTAGATATATTATATTTAAGAAAATATATGAAACAAATCCAATCAATTCTTTTAGTTAAATCTCCTTTTTTTATGTGATGACATAATCACAAAAAAAGGCAGATCACGAATTTTTTTTAAAAAAAATTGTGTTTGAAGGGCATTAGAATCTTTAAAAAAATTGATAGCCAGATTTTGATGAATCTTAACATTTCATACGACCTTGACTGCGTTTTTGAATTATGTCCGTCTATGAGCACGATAACATGCATATACTCTGAGTTGGACAAAAGAAATTAGATACACTGTCTTTACATTAAATTTTCAGAAAGTTATAAAATGTTGAATAAAATTTGTTTTAAGGAAGTCTGTTTGTCTAGTTGTCCGAATATAAGTAAATATTGTTACAAATCTGCGATTTTGCTTCCCAGTGCGTATAGTGTCATCATAAGAAAAAATGATTTATAGTAATCTGTATTGGATGTCGCATCGATGGTCCCAGAGTTTGGCAGCCATGTGGTGACTTGACCACGAATTTGGCGACTTTGGTAACAAAATGGTTAACCCTTTGCACTCGAAGTTTTTTTTTTTCATTCGTATTACCAGCAACTCGAAGCGATTTTAGTGAAAAGATCATATTCATTTGTAAGTTTGCTGTACTCATTAAAAGAAAAGTCATCGTTGTATGTTATTTTTTTAAATTCTTTATGAATATAAAATGTTATGATATATAAAAAAAAAACAAAAAATTACAAAATTATTACATTTTGTAATCGTCCAAAGTGTGATGCGAAACAACCTGTAACTAGTTTTTACGATTTGTTTTTGTTCTTATGTTAAAAACTGAAAATTATTTGCATTGTCTCCGTAGCGGAGCCCTCGAGTTCGAAGACCAATTTTAAATGACTCCGCTCCGGAGCCCTCGAGTGCAAAGGGTTAATACTCGAAACTTCTAGAATTTTCCCGATCCGTCCATTAGGAACCGAGATACGATCAAATGTTTTTGATTGGTCTAGAAGCTTCTAGTTCCGCCTCACAGGAACAATAAAAGACCGGCAATCTCAAGCGGGAGCAATCATCAACAGAGTCGCCGGTAATAGTAGTAGTCCTGGTGAGAGGTCTTTATTGTCGTGAACGAAGAGTCCTGAACCGAAATTGAAGAATGAGTCGGCAGCTAAAGCGAGAAGAGACAGAGGAGTGTTTCAGCCATCTGGTGAGACCCTAGAGTGAAGCTCCGAGCTGCTGAATCCTGTCTGATCGCTCTGTGTGCTGTGGAAGTTGTCACTACAGAATTTTTACAAGTGGGTTACTGTTGTTGTGTGTTCATCTTCACTATTCATATTCGTCAGCTGTAAATATTTGTCTTTGTGCTGTCCTGTCTTCTTGTAAATAAACGTAGTAGTTTTCTATTGAGGTCAGCTGATTGTATTTATTTCCATACCATACATCCACCACTACTAAACGAACCCGATGGATAGGAATTATAATAACTCCAAAATGAAGAGAGTAAAATAGATAAAATTTTGCACACATATTTAGCATCTGAACAGTAAATATGTTTTAAATTTAGATAAATTTAGAAACGAATCCGTCACGAAGTTGAATGCATGTTGGTCTGTTCTTTCATAAACATGTTAGTACAATGATGCAAACACGCGAAGACAAATATATAAAAATTGGAGTATTGTTTTGTAATTATAAGTGTAATTATATGTCGTTTGATTTTAATATAATGGGAAACAAAATCCCTCAAAATACACATTCGGTGAATTATTACTTGTGTATGAATTGCACTCCGGTGATTAAGCTTGCATGCTAATAGGCTCTTTCACATCTAATGATCAAATATCACATTCGATTTATAACACGCAAATACAGAGAGTATACGAGAAATAGAGAGAGAGAGGATATACGAGAAAGTTTTGGTAAGCACTGCTGATTATATATTTTATTTCGCTGTTAATTTGCAATAAAATTCAGTATTAAAATCAATGAAATTCTGTATTAGAATGCAGCTTAATGAATATGATGCAAAATGTATGCATTTGGGATACATAAATAAGTGACCATCGGTGAAAAAGCATGCCACATCATTGCAGGACAGCTATGCCATCAGCCACAGAAATCTGAAAAAGCAGCTCCCTGCCTGAGTTCATTGAAATATGACATTACTGTTAGTTTCAAAGAAATAATGACACACTTTGTTTTCTCGGCTATAATTGATGTTCCTCTTCCTTTAAATAATACAAAATCTTCAATACTGCCTAAATCAGTGGTGGGGAAACTTTTTTTAAGACGGGTCATTTGTAATAACTAGACGATCGTAGCGGGCCAAAGAATAATGCTTAATCGTTAAACAATTTATGTGTCCTATAAACATATACATATATTATTACATACACTTATTATTTTAATAGTAAAAAAGCAAAAGGTAAGAAAATTATAAGCACAAAATATAAAATGAATTTAGTGTAGTTCTTGATGTGAAGTATTATCACTTTATTTTCTGGTGTCATTACTAGTTGATGGTGCATGAGAAAAATGAAATTGAGACTATTTTATCAAAATTTCATCATAGTCTGGTTCCGTTGGTGAAGCAGAAATTCTTAAAACTGATGAAAGGTGCTCATCTGTAATTCTGTTTCTAAAAGAAGTTTTCCTAAGCTTCATTGTTGAAAAGATTTGTTCGCATATATAAGATGAGCCAAACATTGTCATTATCTTCATTGCATGAGTAATTAGAATTGGGAAATTGTCTGGACTTAAATTTTTATACAATTCTAGTAATGGTACTGTATGAAAAGTTTGTTTCAGGAGAGTATTACAGTTCAGTTCTATTAACTCGAATCACAGCGGGTCGTTGCAGATGACTAAGTCGCTAACTAACTGATCTTCGGGCGGCCTCTCTTGTATTTATACCTACCTGCAAGGATTGTTCGGGAATTGGAGTTTTGCGGTTCTTTTGGAAAAACAGAACAATGAATCGAAAATGCGAGAGTGTTGGAAGTTCCGAGAGAAGAGGAGTCAGCTGTTTGGGTCGGATGGATTTGTCCAGAATACTATTGTGTTTTGAATATCGCCGCAGGTAGTTTTTATGCGGGTCGTCACATTATGAAGTAAGAATGCGTTCAAACATTCTCACGAGGGCACTCTTAAACGGGCCGGATTAAACCTTTCCGCGGGCCGGACTTGGCCCGCGGGCAGTAGTTTCCTCATCACTGGCCTAAATTATCAAACTTTTACTTACTTCTGATACAGCATATCCAACTTTCATTGTTGCTTATTTGTTTTGCTTTCATTGTTGCTATGTTCAAATAAAAAAAAAAAATTTGAAAAATTGGATTTTTTAAAAATCATTTAAAACTATGGTTTTTAGATGTATTTTCAATTATAATACAAAATGCTATAAATAATTAAAAAAAATTGGAAATATAATATATTTTGAGAAATAGGAAATTTTATAGTGAATTTTAATAAATTTAATCAAAACGGTTAACACTCTACACAAAGTTGTAATGCAGAAATGCTATTTTTCTTTGTACACATGCTATAGAATATAATAATCAATGAAATGAATCCAAATCTTAAAAAAAAAAATTGAGTTGCAAAGAAATTATGGGGAAAAATATGCGTATCTATGCATTTTTTCCATAAACTCATAACTTTGTTTCTAAAAACATCTATTGAAGAAAAAATATTCTACCAACAATAAAACTTTTGGTTCATTTCATTACGTTTGTTATTTAAAACACAAGCTGAAATTTTTATGTAAGTACCTTTATTAGTTTTTGAGATAGCATGTTGACGGTGGAGAATTTTTATGAAAATTAAAGTTTTGAGAAAATTGAAGACAAGTTTTAGTTGAAAAATATGTTTTTCTTAATATTCCCTTGAATGATGAACCAGGCTTTCCTTTTCCTAGAAAAGATAAACTGTTTTGAAAAAAAAAAAAAAAAAGCCTGAAAGACAAGAAATAACATTTTTTTTTTAAAAATCGCCAATGTGGTCGATAACCAGTGTTTTTAGCGTAAGCGGATACTTTAAAAATTAGTATCAATAAAAAATAAAAATTGGAGCATCATAAGCATTATGGCAAATATAATGATAACCAGCCGAAAGATAACAAGGGACAATGCCAATGATTGTTTTATTAAAGCAATTTAATTGCACATCTGCAGACCAATGTGAGCTGTATGTTAGTTAAACGTGGCTGCAACACAATCACTACGATCATCTTTTAGAATTTTGAAGCAATTCTATGAAATCTTCCAAGAAAATCATGAAAGACAATCTATTTAATAGAAAGATTTATTGTCTCCCATGATACAATTTCACACTATTTTATAAACATGAAAACAGCAACTATATGCAGCTACTTTACACACACACACTTATTTTGCAAAATTAGTTTAAAGAATCAAAACAAATAAGGTATTTTTTTCCAGATATCACCAAACGTAATAACATCTTACCTATTACCGAAAATTACGAAACAAAATAATACATGATGATTCATCATGACATCAACTGCAGCATGTTCAGAGGGATTGTAAATACGCTCTTATCAATAACTGGCACATTTGATTGTGTACACTGTGCACTTATACGTGCATCGTGAGAATAATGATGTTATCGGTCAGTCAATATCGGATAGTGACTATGTAAAAATGTCGAAATTCACCAAATGACGGTCTTTTACAATAAAGTATATGAATTTCACTAAATATTTGATTTCGATTATAAGTTTTAAATCAGAAATAATAATAAGCTCATAAGTTTTAAATCAGAAAATGTAAACATGTATCGTGAGAATAATGATATTACCGTCAGTCACTATCAGATAGTGACTATTTAAAATTGTCGAGATTCACCAAATGACGGTCTTTTACAATAACATATATGAATTTCACTATATATTTGACTTCGAAAATCCCTTAAAGGCTAAATTATTTAATGGGGAGGGGGGGGGGGGGACTTTGAAAGTGGAAAAGAAATCTCATTGCTTTGTAGAATTTATAGCATTGTTGAATTAGTGACCCATACCACCCAAAAAATAATTTCATCATAAGCGATGGTCTAATTAATCAAACGATCGCATTATTTCTTTATCCCCTCCTTCCCACGTTTATCTAGAGGGGAATGAGATTGCGGACACTTTGGCCAAAACTGGCGTGGCTGAGGATGGTGTGCCGTCGGCAGCTCTCACATTTCTGGAGATTCACTCAAAGATTAAACACAAGAATAAAACCACTTGGATTGTCCCTCCTGAGCATTGTAACGATTCAGCTTCTTCCCGGCCTGATCATGGTGGGTTCTTTTTTTCACACGCTCCATAATTGCCGATTCCAGACTGGTCTCCTCAATGGCTACGTTTTATGGCGATGTAATTACTTACAGATGGAGAGGTGGAGAACCCTCCTTCTAAGAACGGACATCTAGCCCTTTAGAGGGAGTCCAGACAAAGGACCATCCGTGCTCTAATAATGTCTGCGAGACAGATGGGCAGCCTGTTTTGTTTCCCGTAGTGAACATTCCACGAACCTTCCTGCGGTCAACTGTAGTCCATTGATGTTTTGCTGAACGACGATTGGAGAATCGGAAGCCCAAATGCTCCAATGTGGAGGAGATGCGGAGTCCAAGGAAGAGAGAAAAAGTGAGGTTTTTGGAGGGAAAAGGAGGAGACGAGGAGTTTTTTTGGTGAAGAGATCGAGAGGAGATCGGTGAAAGCCGAGTGTTCGAGAGAAGATTCCACCCGAAGAATTCGGTGGATTAATGGAGCTAACCCCTGTACCAGTGCGAGACTTAGACGGCTGGTTAGCTGTTCTCGGGAGTTTCTCCAAAATATCTCGAGGAACTATTCTTGTGGTGTTCCACATGGAATTTGCATTTAACCTAAATGATAAATAGTATTTTTTTCTGTAAATTAAAGCTGTAAGTAAAGTAATTAATTTAAAACCCTACCCTTTATTTGATCGGACCAGATCGAGACCTTATAACATCATTGGTATCGCTGCGCGCGTCCAGGTTCTTCCCAGGCTAATAGACAAGAATAAACTACTATCGCCCGTTTCAGAAGTGGCCATCTTACTAACTTGAGATTTAGTGTGAATGAAAGTGTTTAAATGAACAGGCCTCTGCTGAACATATTCTTCAGTGCCTTGGTCTCTCCGGGAGGGATCTGATGGAAAATCCACTTATGGCGCTGGACTTTTTGAAGATGTACGCACTCATGAACTTGGTCTAGCGCTGCTGACCTCGGGGGCATGCAACAACAACAACAACAACCCCTCCTTTCATGGAAGGGGAGAAATTTCCTCTCGTTTCGCGTAACTTCTCCATTTTCTTGCAGAGCCCTTCCCCCCTCCTTCTCCGAATCATCAAAAAGAAATTAAGTAGGCATTAGAGCACGCACACTTACGTTCTTAATTTGGTGGGGATATACTGCCCAATATAAAAAATGAAGAGAAAAGGCTGTAAAGATATCCAGCATTCATCCAATTTATATGCAATCGCTGTAGCCATTAAATCGCAGCACCGTTTAGCCGTCATTTTGGTATCTGTGGCCTTCTGTTTGAGATCAAATTTCTGGGGGAAAAAATTCACATACAAAATAATATATTTAATGTAGGTAGAAAATGTATGTAAATAATGTATTGTAGAAATTCAAATTTTAATGCTTAAGCAATAAAAAAAATTATTATTGTTAATAATAGTTTTTATTAACTTACATTAATTTAATCAGATTTTAAATTTTTAAAAAGTAATTAATGTTTTTTAAAATTTGTATTAAGTAATTTAATTAATTTAACTAAAATGTAAATTAAATTTTTTATTAAATAATTCAATTAATTTAACCACAATTTTAGTTAATTTTTAATTAATTTCCATTAAATTATTATCCTCGAACAGTAAAAAATTTATTAAAGTTAATAATTTGACTTTAATAATCAAGCAAATACGAAAAAGTTAGCAAATTTCATTTTAACTTAACCAATTTCAGGTATATGAAGAAAGTTAATAAACAGTATTGTTGTAGTAAAAAAAATTCGAATTCGAGATTTTGACGTGGCTCCATGTTTTATGACTCTTTAAGTTCGAAAAACAGATTTTGAGAATTGCGTTTATCTTTCTACAAACACGATAACGCAAAAACACTTTGAGTGAAATAGATGAAATTCAGCATGTTATACACAACAGATTTCATTTGAATTTTCAACGAAGTTTATTTAAAGGTCTATAAAAGTCTATTTTGCCTGATCGTCTATGAACAAATTATCACTCCCGAGGTAGCCTGGTTAGTAGGTTGTTGAATTCGCAGCCCTTGGGTTGCGAGTTCTAACCACGCCGGCCAAAGACCGTGTATGGTATAAATAAACGTATAAATCTGCCATGGCTACAAAGTCCTCCATGTCGAGAGTAATACCATTGGATGTGCTGGTTCAGAGGTGATCGTTCTCTGATTCAGGTCTAGATTATGATCTCTGGATGAGTGAACGAAAATGAATGAATGAAGTCCACCCCGTAAAAAGGGTTGTGACGCGTGAATGGAAAAGTCGTACTCTTGGCCCTAGATGGCTCTATTGAAAAAAATCAAGAGACGCATCCTATCGGCTTAAATCGCTGTCTTCGTGACAGAGGACTTGTCCAAAGGCAAGTGACATAAGAAACAACAACAGTATCTAAAATGTAGATTCTTATCAATTTTTGAATCAAATCCATCGCAAAGTTGGTCCTGTATTAGTCTGTATATTTCCATCCACATAAACGCGATAATTCAGCTTAATACTTAAACAAATAAAATTTGGCATGAGATCTTTTAGTTGAAATTGTAATATTGCTTCAGATTTTTGGTTCAAATTAGCCGAAAAAAAAGCGTCTAAGATGCATATTTAGCTTCTTTTGCTACATTACGAAGCAAACAGTTCTCACGTGAAAGACAATGGAAATAAAAATCTCTAGCAGTCGTAGCGTTCATGCTTTGACTAAAGACCCCCAATCCCATGTGAGGCAGAAGGGATAACATCTTTTTTTAAATCATATACTAGAATGTCAAGGATAAACCCCTTCTCAGACCATATGGCACAAAACTTTCATAAAATATCAATTGTATAAACTTTAACTTACTTCTCCAACCTTTCCCGTCAAAGAACTTTCTGTAAATCCAGAAAAAACTGGTCCAGGGCACAAGAGAGTAATATCGATATTTTCATCCACCAAATCAGCTTTTAAGCTTTCAAAGTACCCCTAGGGAAATCATCAAAATGTTATTTTATTTCAAACAGATGAAAAATACGTATTAATCATATGTAAAGATAAACATACATCCAGTAAAAGATAGAAGAAGACATAATTAAAAAACTCTTTTTTACTTTCTTGTATGCGTGGCATAGAAAAAGTATTATTACGAACCTGTAATTTTGCTTCCCAGTGAGAATAGTGTCTTTATAAGAAAGTCTGTTATACAGTAATCTTTATTGGATGATGCCTGCGTGTCGCATTAGAAATCCCAGTGCTTGGCGACCATTTGGTGACAAAATGCATAACACCCGAAACATCCAGAATTTTCTCTATCCGTCTGTTATTAACCGAGATATGTGCAGATATGCCCTTATTAGTCCATAACATTCTAGTCCCGCCTCCCGGAAACTATAAAAGGCCGGCATTCTTGAGCTGTGAGTAATTTTGAAGGAGTGGTCTTAAATTGGTCATTGTGGTGAGTAGCACTGAACTATGGGGTCCTGGCGAGTAGCCCTGAATTGAGAGGTAATGAATTGTAGTTGGAAATCGTCAAGAGAATACCGAATCAACGATGGAGTGCTGAATTGCTGTGTGCCGTACTCTGGTGTCTTGTGTCGTAGCACGTTGTGTGAAGTGAGTCGGCAGCTAAAGCATGAAGAGACAGAGGAGTATTTCAGTCGTGTTTTGAGAAACCGTAGAGCAAGACTCCGAGGATCCCCTCTCCTGCTGAATCCTGTCTGGTTGGTTTGTGTGCTGTGGCTTTTATAACTACCTATTACAACTTGTGGGCTACTGTCTGTTGTAGAGTGCTGCTGTGTGCTGTCCTGTGTTTTCGCCTCGACTGTATATAGTTATCGTCTTTATGCTGTCCTGTTTTAGTGTGAATAAACGTCGTCGTTGTTTTCTACTAAAGGACTGACTGATTGTGTTTATCTCACAGCATACACCACTACACTAAACGAACCCTTACCAATGGCGAAAATTGTAACAGTATTGTAATCGCCAAAAAATCCAGACGATATTTTTACGAGTTTCTGAGCTTTAGATCTTCCTGAGTTCGAAAAACACTTTTTTGTAAAATGTCCGTCTGTGTGTGACAAAGAAAACTCAAAAATGCTATGAGCTGGATGGATAAAATTTAGTATAAAGTCTTTAAGTCAAATTTGTAGATTTCTATCAAATTTTGAGTAAAATCCAGTCAGAGGAAGTCTGTCTGTCCAGTTTTCGAATATAATTTTACACGGTAACTACAAAACGAAGGGAATTAGATAGATAAAATTCGGTACGCATTTAGCATCTATAATTTAGTTATCAAATTTTGAGATTAATCCAATGAACAACTGACCATCTGTTGGTCTGTACTTTCAGGAACGGATAACCAGGTGACTTGAGAAAGCAATGACTTAAAAACATCAAATTTAGTTTGAGAATTTATAACTACAAGGTAATTTAGGAGTAATTGTTGTTTCGTTTCGTTTCGTTTAGTTATATTAACGTCCCGTTTTGAAGCAAAACTAGGGCTATTTTGGGGAGGACCTCGTCATTTTGGACTGCGATTAAATGACGAGGACTACATCTAAACTGTCCCCCCCCCTCTCCACACCAGCGGGAGGACGTTTGACCTGACATATTTAAAGTGCAAGTGGCATCCTCAAACGACAGTTCTTCGGTGGAATCGAGTCTCGAACCTGAAACCCTCCGGTTCCGACCTTACCTTACCACCTGGCCACCGTGGCCCATGATTTAATACAGAAGTTTAGAATCCAGAATATAGATTCTTATGAAATTTATAACCAAATCTGTCTGACGATTGGCTGTCTGTATGTCTGTATTTTTCCATGCGTGCAAAAGCCACGGCTTAAATGGCAGAGGGAGGATGTATGGCCCCGACGGATTTAACGTGCACCAGACCCGCTTACACGGCGGTTATTCGGTGGAATCGGACCTCGAACCTACAAAGTTTCCAGAAGCCGAGACCTTATCACCAGGCCACCGCGGTCCTGAACTGTTGCTTCAATCGGTTGGTAAGAATGCATCTAAAGCAGAAATTGGAGCATCAGATACTATTAACTGTATGACAGGGATTAATCTCTAAATAACTCGCCAAGGAAGGCGCCGCAGATTCGGTAAAATTGCTAAATTCATGCCAGAGGTGAATATTTCGTAACTATACGCCAATGTCGTGCGAGGCGTTGTTGAGGAAAACACCTTCATTAGAGAATATGAGAGAAAGTTTTGGAGAGACAACTTCTGCTGGTTAACCCCTTAACGGTCGCATAATTTTGAAGAAAATGATAATAAAAGTGCCTATTTTTTATTCAAGAAAATTATACAAAACTGAGTGTATGTACAATATTTGCACGCAGTTTTAATTTTTTTAGTTAATTTTTAGTTTGAAATTTAAAAAAAAAGTCGGAAAAGCCTACATTCAGGGTTATTAGGACTGAATGTTAGCTTTCCAACAAAGAGAGAAAATAAAAAATATGTGTTTTAAGCATTCAAACAATTTTATTGCATTTGCATATAACGTAAATAAATATTAGTCATTTTTTCTTGTGTGATAAATTTTAAAGCATGAGATGCATAGGCCAACATCACAATCAGGACAATAGTACCGAGTTTCCTTTCTGCTGATATCTAGTTTAAAATAAATTAATTATCTCTAAAAACATAACAAATAGTCTAGGGCAGCCATCTGGCGTATATATTGAGTAATAAACATGATCCTGGGCATAAGAAATCGATTATTTTAATATTTTTGGCGCATTACTTTTGAATAGGCCAGCCCGGAAATATCACGGGTGCGAGAAATAGAGGTAGAAATTTCACCCCGTCATTTTCACGGGAGCGAGAAGGAAGGGGTTAATGTTACCAAGTTAAATGAAATGAAACTTTTTCTCGAATTAAAATCGTATTTAAAAACTGATTCTTTTTGCATGAGTTTCAAACTTATATTTTATCGTTGCAATAGAATTCAAAGCATCTGATATTTTTGGAATGATTGTATTCGATTGCTGAAATCTAAAGAAAAAAGATTTTACTGATTATTCGAAAGTTACATAAGCAATTATATAGTGAAGTTACATTACTGCCAAAATCAAATAGCAATTTGAAATAGAATAGTCATTTAGAAAAAATACGGCTTTTTTTTATTTTATTTTGAAATTTGTAAACATCGTGTTATAAATAAAGTATTTATTGAAATTAAACATAGCAGTTAATATTTTTCTCAAACATCATCAAAAATTATCGATAAAACTAACCACAATATTAATATCATAAGTTATTATGAAATGAAAACCTATTATAAGAGGTTATCATTTTAAACAGTATACTCACGTGTAATGCATGTTTTGATCCAGAATATGTACTGCAATATGGTATTCCTAAAAAGTAGAGAATTTCTCAAAATCAAAAATATAGTTCTCAGTTTTGAAAAAATAATAAAGATTTGAATATATTATTCAAAATATCGTAACATAATGATGTTTAGATAAAATAATTTGATAATGTATTAAAATCAAAGCTGAGTTTCTTAGCATCTTCTCCAATTTGCTCAATCGATAGAAGAAAATATCCCCAAAATTTATATTCAATTTTTACCAATGTATTATAGATACTATACACCAAACGGGAATCTACTTACTAATTAGTTTTTGGTGGATCTTGAAAATTGACGCATCTTTTCCCAGTTTGAAAAATGTGGTGTGGACTTAAAATTTTCATCCAGGCATTAGTATTGGGTTGTAGGGAAAGTCATTTCGTATTTTTTTGTCAAAATGAAAAGAAATTTTCGTTTAATGAATAAATTATTTATTAAATTATAAAATTGCCATTCTGGTCTAATACCTTTTGCCATATTTTTGGTAGTAACATGATTACACGCTCATAAAAGTTTTGGTCTTTGCTGTAAAAAAAAACTGATCGAGGTGGTTTTTGGCCTCCTCATTTGAAGGAAAAATTTTGCAAATCAGTTCTGGTACTGATGTACTGTTAACACATCCTCTCCACACATATTGGCTAATTTACTTCTGGCTTGAACAGCATTTTTACCTTTTATAGCAAAAAAAGAAAAAAATGACGAAAATGCTGTTTATTGCTCTCCATATTTAAAAGAGCACCATCCAAAAACTACTGCGAAGAATCAGCTGCACTTTTTCACACTCAAGCCTTGCTATATCAGCTCTTAAAACATAAAATGATTTTGCGGTTTAAGTATGAAATTGGGTGCGAAAAATGCAATTAAATCCTTTGTCAGGAAAAAACGAAATTACTTTCCGAACAACCTAATAGTAACACGATAAAATAAAGCATAATATGCAAGAGATCGACTCATGACAAATGAAAAATAATGAAAAAACAGTAAACAGTCTTTTCAACGTAACAATGGAGCATATAAATATTTGGCTTTTGCATACGATAAATCTGTCGAGTGGTCGGTTCTTTCAACCCTCGGAGTCCTTAATATTAAATTTCCATTTAACTCAAATGATGCGCATGTTCACTGTTAAGTTTCCATTTAACTCAAATGATGCACATGTTCACTATAAAATTTCCATTTAACTCAAATGATGCGTATGCTCAATGTTAAGTTTCCATTCAACTCAATGAGCATGCACATCATTTCGAAACTGTTCGATGATGTTTGAGTAAACATTTATCATGTTTAATAATAAATAAATAAATTCTTTACAAAAGTTCTTTTTATTATATTCAATAACAAATGTCTTGTTTCATCACAAAAATTCCTTTTCAGCTGTCAGAAACTCGTTTCAAAAAACGTTCACGTTTTTGGATTGAATGAATGGTATTTGGATTGAAAAAAGGCTGATTGCGCCGATGACAAATTGGCATAGATTTTGTTTCTTAAATAGAGAATTTCTTCATATAGATTTGGTTTCTTAAAAAAAAAAGTTTCACTTAGTTAAAAATTTTGCATACCATTAGCATAGAGACAGAACAACTAAAAAAGCACAAACTAATTGCAGTCTTTCGTAAAAACGAATAATTTCAAATCCGATATTCTTATAAATAAAAGATTATGCATATTTCTTGTGAATCTGTAAATATCTAGAAGAAATTACCTAATTTGCCAGTTATGCTGCTGTTAATAACTATATGACCTTCTTTGCGCTCCAAGAAGTGTTTCAGAACTTTTCTCGTCAAATTAATTGTTCCAAAAACATTTATGCCGAATAGCTGCTGATCGACTGAGATATCAGCATCTGTAAAATTTTCTCTGAATCCACGTCCAGCATTATTGATCAATATGTCAATCTGTGGAAGTATAAAACATAACCTATTAATCTGAATTTTCCAGTTGCAAAACATTGATGTGAATCTATAATATTGTTTTTCTTTGATGATATTTTATGAATGCCAATTGGATGCCTACTGTCCTACCGTCACGAGAAAAACCCTGCATAGGGTAGCCGTAAGTAGACGAGTTTAAGTAAGGAGGGAAGTAAGCATTAAAGCAGACCTCAACATTTGGCTAACTAAGCGCGCTTCATTAGGCGAAAAACTCTTTTCATTTTTTTGTCGTGTCTGTGTTTCCACGGAAAGGGTGGCAGTAGCTTCTGAGGGTAAAGACCCCTGAGCACCCAGAGGGCAGAAGTCTGACTTGAAGCTCAAATGAAGTTGACACACACATTCGCTTGCACAACCCCTTTTTACAGAGGGGCACATTCACACGCCTCACAGACAGAACACAGAGTAACAACCATGCCCGAATCGGGACTCGAACCCGGGACGCCCAGATCACGGGGAAAACACGCTACCCCTGTGCCAGGACGCCGGCCTTTTCACTTGTGATAATGCAGATATCCGGTTCCTAACCGGCCCTTTTGGCACCAAATGAAATACTGTCCTTTCCTTCACCCCCAAAATGTAATAGAATACCTCGTTTCCAAGCAGACTTACCGCAAATTTTAGGGTTACTAGGGTTTTTCTCGTGACGGTAGGTCAGTAGTCAACGTATCCCGTCCTTGGCAATTATTTAGCAAATTCGGGACGTATTTTGTTATTTTGACAACAAGAATGAAGGTTTTGGGAAATAAGAGAATTATAGTGCTTCTTATATTAAAAGTCGAGATGTGAAGATTTTTCTAGAAAATTGTTTATCCCTTTCAAAGATATAAAAATTCGAAGTGCTCACACGAAGAGTTATTTTCTCGCTGCATTTGAATTCGTGGATCGAAAATTCGTGCATTTGAAAACTTGAATTTAGGATCAATAGAAAGCATTTAATGCACTCATAATAATTGCTGAAATGACTTGTAGTCTTACGCTGTACATATGTTATTATTCAAGAAATGGTGTTGTTGGCTATTGTAAATGATGTTGTCGGCTTATTGGTGTTCTGAGCAGTTTCAGAAGCATGCTTTTCTTTTATTTACACAACTGACAGTTAATTCTTTGTATACGTCCAATAGTATAAGTGGTATCCTTAAAATGTATTAATAACCTTTAGAAATACTTTGCTTGTATTAGAAACAAAAGAAAATTATTTCATTTTTCAAAAATAAAAATGAATTTGTTAAAAGTTTTTTTATTTCAAGTTCAAAAGTTCTGTTCTATATTTCAAATTCGTTAAAATGCTTACCTGACCAAAATGATCCAAAACTTTTTTCAAGCATCCATCGTGTAGTTCAAACCTTTCTAATTGAAATGGCACCAATAGAATGTCTTCTGACGCACAATTTGATATTTCTTCAAAAAATTATTGTGATGTAAAAAAAGAAATTAGAATGGGAAGTTGTAATGGCTTAGTTAAAATTAAAACCAAAAATAGAATAATTGTTTTTTTTCAATGATAATTAAAACTGAAGGATATTCACAAAGATATTCAAAATTCATGATTTAATTAATGATTAGCAAGCAATGTAAAAAATTAATTCAATTTATAGTTATGTAAGCCAAGAAATTTATTATTTTAGTTACTTTTTATTAAAAAAATTATTAATATTAAAAAATTATTGATTTTCGCAACTCACATTCTTCACCTTTACTTCAAAAGTACTGAAATCATCGCATTTTACCGACTGAGCTACTGCCCGTTTCTTTCAATTTTCATTACAAACTGCTTAAACTCTATTAAAGTATTAAAAAGGAATTTAATTTAATGAATGAATTAATATATGAAAATAAACTGTATTAATATCAAATGTTATCGACTATAAGTTTAAAAAATATATTTAAATTCGAGTGGAGGAATGTAAAGTATTTTATTAACGATTGCAAATTTGAACAGGTATATACAGTCTGTCCATCACAAGAACTCTGCTAGACGATCGTCTATGTTTACGGCGGGCGTCATAGAAACAAGTTACTGTAGGAAGACTTCATTTCGCCGAGGTAGAAATTCATTCAAGTTTCTCAAACTGGCACGTTTAGCGCCAAACTGGCAATATTATGTATTATAACATTTAATTGTTGAAAACAAATTCAAAAAAAAAAAAAAATCACAAAGATGAAATTTATTTGCCTATTCGTAGTATTGAAAATATCTGATATTTCTGTTATAAATTAACAGAGAAAAAAGCAAATTAAACAGAAAAACTGAATAATTATTTGCATGTCTAACAACTGCGCAAGAAGAAAAAATTAAGAAGTAAAATCATGCAAGATAAAAAATTAATCGTCATCATTTCATTTGATTTAAATTTATATGTTACTAATATAAAATTATCCATGGCAAACACATCTAATTTAACATAAAAGCAATAATATAATTAATCGTAATTACTTCATTTGATTTAAATTTATATGTTATTAAGAGACAAAAAAAAATAATTATATGCAGTTAAATATTAACCAAAGAAAAGATTAATAAAATATCAAAGAAGTGAACTAAGCGAATATAAAGATAGTGCAACTGCGACTAAAGCGGGAAGACGAACGAGCAAGTTTTTCTTATCGCTACAAATTGGCGCCAAGAACAAGAATACCCGCCTAGATTTCCATCCTATTCCACCTACTCAAAATGGATCTTCCCTAACCAAGCCGGTTTCTATGACGCCAGCCATAAACATAGACGATCGTCTAGCAGAGTTCTTGTGATGGACAGACAGTAAACATATATTTAGGGAGAGTGTGAACTAATAGTAGGAATTGAAAAATAAAATAAAAGATTGAATGTTCTAATTATACAAAGAAAAATTATTAATTCAGTTTACATGTATCTAAATGTGAGCTGTTTTACTTTGAATTCGAATGTATCTATTGATTTTTTTTTCAAGAAACTACATTCATTCAGTCTTTGTATAATTCATTCCAAAATGTGCCTCTAAAACAATTGCCCTTGATATTCTTTATAAAGTTCCATTTCTTGCAGATGCTCATCAAACATTCTTTTCGAAACCCTAACATCATCTCTACTAAAAATAAAGACGAATGTATGTGTGTGTATGAGACCCAGAGAGATAAATATGCTCTTTAAAAACCATGATCATGATCTTTTTGCAAAACCACAGACATAGATAACTTTTAAATTTCAGAATTTTCAGAAAATTCAAAACATCTGTTCACGCGCATTTCTCCATCTCGCTCAATCGCGTGACTCAATGCAATCATGTGACGAGAGCTGTATGTATACATTACTGTGCTGTTCTATCAATTTATAATTGTGTTTTAATAAAAGCTGGTTTTTTAAATTGGTGTGATTTTATTTGAGGAGTATTATTTTAGAGATCCTCAACTTAATGAATGAGTTTTGTGGAGTATTAATATGGTCCGTCGATGTGTTGAGAGAAGAATTAACAGCATCTTTATTATTTATTAAAATTAATTAAGTAAATTATAGATGTTAAACATTGTAGAAATTATAAGCTAAATCACCAATCATAAAAATTCAGTTCTTGTAATAAAAATTTGAAAACTAATTGTTTAAAGTTAAAATTACAAAGAATTATGAATATCAAGATGTATATGGATGATAATTTCAGAGTGTTTCAAAAGTTTGTAATGTGACAGGTTACGCCAATAAGTTTATACTTTTACGCCAATTGCCCATTAGAACTGTCAATTAATACAGTGAAAAATGGAGTAAATTCATATTTAACACAAGAGCAATATTGTTAAAAAATAATTACTTTTGCAGCGCTCACCAACGGCTGTTAATCTTTCAATGTTTACACCAGACAGAGCTAATTTCGCTCCTAATTTGACCAAGGTATAAGCAAGATGTTCTCCTATTCCATTTGAAGCGCCAGTTATCCATACAACTTTATTGCTGAAATCTATCGATAAAATGTATCCTGACATTATTAGAAACAACAAACTGTTAAGAGAAAAACAAAAATTGCATAGTATAATAAGAAAAGAAGAAATATTTTAATCCTATAATCACGATTTCACTCTAATTAATTTTATCTGGGCTGCATACACTTATCCATTTTTTATTGCTATTTATTTCTCTAGCTTTGACAATAAGACATGAAGTTCACTGAAAGCAGTTGAATGATGCAAACATACTTTCTCCTATGCTGAAAAAGTTTCTAATGGTCATTTTATTGAGAACTATTTGTTAGATGTCGGAACAAAATCGGAACATAACGGATCCCAGACTTTCGACTTTTACTATGTGCAATAGTGATCTTTTTACTGCATAATAGTTGTAACTCCAGTACTGCAATAATTCAATAAAGCTAACAGGTGGTGTGAAGTACATAGATAGCACTGATAATTTAATAGCACATTGATAGCACAAAATTTAATTGATGATAATTTAATAATGATAATGATCTCCATCAATAGTCTTATGATGTCGTAGTGATGTTGATTAAGCTGTTATTGATATAAAAAATTAATAGTTGACACCAACTTTTAGAGATCCAAAAAGTCGGTATTATAAATTTAATTTTCTGAGAAGAAATATTCATACGCAGTTTAGTTGCAGATAGAAGGTTAATTGTACTTGTGCATTATTTCTGTTATTAATGGTAGTTTTGATACCATATGGAATTTTTTATTTTACAAAAAAAAATCCTCCCTGCAAACTGGGAGGCACAAGTAGATTCCTTTTAATTTAACTTCCTATCTGGCAACATAAATTTCAAAACTAGGGTTTGAAAATCATTTTTCAATCCCTAACTTCTAAGATATTACAATTATTGAAAATCTTTAAGTACAGATGTCATTCGTTTTATTGGGGCATTAATTTGAATAACTTGATTTGTTTTTTATCCCCAATATTAAGGATGTTATGGCAAAATCAAAATTTAAAACCCCCGGCATTACCACCCTCCTTTGAGCTGCACAACCCATTTATGAACTCGTACGAGATCTTTACGTTTATATGAACATATTTCAAGACAATTAAACAAAACAAGCAAGTATTCTTCATATAGAAATAATAAAAATATATATAATAGATATTTTGTGTTTGAAAATAACAAATTTCTTTCTCACTTCAAGAAATATTGCTTTGTGTAACAAGAAAAGGAAAGTATAAATTAGCATGGATGAATCAATTTTGTATTTTGTTAACGAAGATGCAATATAATTCCCAAAAGAGGTGTTGAGATTAATATGACTCTATATAGTTTATATTATGAGGTCTACTTTATAATAAATGGTTGGTTTATTTTCATAATTCAGTAAGTTTTTGTCAAACAAAAACAAATCTTTAAAAGGTCGATTAATTAATTTTATATTATTCTGTGTAAAGATAAATGTTGTTATTTGCCTTTTCCCCGCTTCAAATATATATACTATGCAAAAAGACTAACTAAAATAATAAAATTCTTGAAAAAATTGCTAAACTTATTAGTTAATGATTTCTTTATTTACAAATTTATTTTAAATGGGTTTAATTTTTATTACGATGTTTATATCAGAATATATTATGCTATTATAAGGAAAGGATAATTTTTAGACAAATACATTTAAAAATTATTAATTCGCAAAACCTTCCGAACGAAACATAGCACGATCGTTAAAAGAATAACCAATATTCCGATACTTTATAACTAAGCAATTAATTAATTTTAATTCATTTAATAATTATCTTAATAACTGCTGAAACACACATTGCGATTCTAAAGAATATAGCTTATGAAATTTGGATATTCAAAATTTTGGATTCGGCAGCTAGCTTAACGGCATTTTTTAACAGACTACATGTGACTTCATCTCAGCTTAGCAGCCTTGGATTGCGTAGTTGGAGATATGCATAGTAAGCCGACAGCAAAAAGTCACCATTTTGCGAGAAAAAAAAAAAGGAATATTCCAAATTAAGTAAATCTATGAAATACAGAAAATCAGAACACCATCAATGACTTTTTGGCCTGGAAGTCTCTAGAATATCTAACATATAATCTTTACAGACCAAAATATGTTAATTGTAGAATACTTTATTTATGCTTATAATACGTACGGTTATACTTAAAAAATGCATATGACTATTTTTTATGTAAAAATATACAAAAAAAAAATGCATTGAAACATCAATCTTTATATTCACAGAAAATTTAAATTGTATAATCTGGAACAGAAAATAAATATTTAAAAAAAATCCACTCAACACAAATATTCCATTATAATTTTGATGTAAAACAAACTATAAATAAGAAATTAAAAATGATTTCATATTATTCCATATATTTTAAATCTATTTTAAAATTAATCGCTAATTAACCTTATTATTTATGCTTATTATTTAACCGCAGTGATACCAAAATAAAACTCTTTACAGAACAGAAAGCTGAAGGAAGAGTTACCAAATTTGGCCTAAAGTTTCATCTATTTTATTAGTCATTCACTAAAAAGTGATATTTTATAATATATATTTTTAATTAAAAATTACTGAATTGTTGACATTTTTCCGTCAAAAGTTTTAAACCATGCCGCAGATCAGCAATGATTTTTATAATACAAGAAAAATTTTTAAGTTTTTCGATTATTTCAAATTTAATTTTCAAACAAACTTTCCCTCCAATTTCAACAATTTTCGAAAAACATATTTAAGTGTCTCCAACAACACTTTTTTGTAGTATTAGTTATTATGTCTGTATACACACGTATGGTACCTCTGTGTATATACGCTGTGTATCTTATAATCGATATAATAATATCTAATTATTATATCGATATGCATAAATATAGCTTTTTCTGTTATATCTGTTTTTATTAGAAATAATAAAAAATATAGACGAATGAGACCAAAATTATCGTCATATTGTGATATTCAGAATTTAGAATTTCCTATCCCATCAAAAAATTTAAATTACCATAAATTGTTTTCAAACTTTTTAAAAAATCTATTTTTCATCATAGGCATATGAAAAAAGATACTGAGAAAAAAGATACATGACATCAAAAGTAAAAAAAAGGGGAATAAACAGGAGCTTACCTCTTGGGCGATTTAAATAATGATAAAATAAAAGTGTTAAGTCAGCATCGGCGTAAAGCAAAAATAAAGCGATGACCACTAAAAATGAAAGGAAAATAACTATCCACAAAAATGTAGCCAATTCCATGATATAAGTGTATAAAAAACACAGCATTTCCAAGCAGCAAATGGATGCAGACAAGTAAATCAGAAGCTGATCCGTTAGACGTTGTAAAAACTTGCTATATACAACCGACCAACCTTGGCATGAAACAGCAATTTTCATGTTTGACTACAGAGTCGCCGAGAATCGTACGTCGCCAAATTCTGAAGGTTTTTTATCTAAAGCTTTCTTACTTTCTTCTATACACAGTATAAACAAAATATAGAGATTTTCATTTAAATTTCAGTTTGATTTTAGGTTTAAAACGTGAAGATTTCGATGAATCTTCACGTTTTAAATCGCCCTGAGTTCAAAAAAAACAAACATTTTTTGAAAATATTCGTTACAAAGCTAATTCAAAAACGTTGTGAGCCTAGACGGATAAAATTTGGTATGCAAACTTTACACGAAATATGTAAATTTCTATCAAATTCTCAGAAAACCTATTTCTGATGAATATTTGTCCAGTAGCTCAAATTACAAAACGAAGAGACCTGGCTTGATAAGATTTGGTATAAATATTAATCATCATTTGTAAAAGGCACTATCAAAATTTGAGACAAATCTAACAAGGGGTTAAGTGTCTATGGGTCTTTCAGAAACCTGTAAAAAAATCTTCAAAAAAGCAATATGTTAAATATATATCAAATTTGGTATGAGATTTTGTGACTAAAAATGCATTTTTCTGTTAAATGTTTTGTTTCAATCGATTAAGAAAACCTTTTTTAAATTCAAAATTTAAATTTTTGGATTCTGTTAACCACATGCCAAGGATTAATGACAAATAGCTCGCCAAGGATGACACGATAGATTCAGTAAAAATGCTAATTCACATCAAAGGTTAATATTTGTTAACTATTGCAAGCTATAGAAATGCAATACATTCTCTAGCATGACAAGCTGGTTTGAGAGTAAACCAGAATATTTTAAGGACAGCAATCTCAGTGGTTAAATTATTTAATTTTTAGCATCAATTATACTATATATAAATTGTGACATGCATAATTTATTAAGATATTCGACTACATTCGAAGGAAAAATTGGTTTTTTTAAAGCTGTTTAAAATTATGGTTTTTAGATGAATTGCCAATTATAAAACAAAATACTACAAATACAACAAAATTATTTTAAAATATTTTATTACACACACACACACACACACACACACACACGTACGTACGTACGTACGTATATATATATATATATATATATATATATATATATATATTGGGAGATAAAAAAAATTAGTACATTTTAATGATTTTGAACCAAAAGGGTTAATACTCTACTCAAAATAGCAATCCTATTTTTCTTTATATACAAGTGATAAAATATAATGGTGAAACAAAATCTATGAAAAATCTTGAGATGCAAAGAGGTTATGAGTAAAAATATATGTATATATGCATTTTCACGATAAATTCCCAGATTAATTTTTCTAAAAACACCTATAAATGAAAAAAATATTTCACTAAGAATAAAACTTTTGGCACTTTTCATTGTCCATATCATTAAAACATGGGCTGAAATTTTTATGTAAATACCTCTATTAGTTTTTGAGATATCATATTAACGGTGGAGAATTTTTATGAAAATTAAAGTTTTGAGAAAATTGAAGTTAAAGACAAATTTTTGTTGAAAAATATGTGACATTGAGTGATAGGTCAGGTCTTCCTTTTCCTAGAAAAGATAAACTGTTTTGGAAGAATTAAAGTCTAAACTACACACTCACAAAAAAAATCGCCAATATAATCAATAACCAGTGTTTTTAAAGTATTGGGTTGGAGGGAAAGTTCTGTCGTATTTTAAATAGGCAGATGATTTTTCTTGTAAATAAAAAAAAAAACATCTGGCTAGTGAGTCAATCGGATTTTTTTTTTTTTTTTTTAGCTACTGTATAGTATAAAAGGTGCTCTTTTTTACCGTTCATCATTTACTTGTAATATTTAAAGGGAAAAACATGTCGGTAGATAAAGTGCATTTATGACACTGCATTTTATATGAATTCCAAAAAGGAAGCAACGCATCTGTTGCATGTAAAAATTTATGTGCGGTATTTGGAAAAGATATTGTAAATGTTCGTACTTGTCAAAGATGGTTTAGCAAATTTCGTTCAGGGGACCTGAGCCTCAAAGAAAGTGTTCGATCTGGGCGACCATCCAAGATCGATAATGATGTTTTGCGATCCATATTGGAAAATAATCCACATTTAACAAGTCGAGAAATTGCAGAAGAGTTTGGCATTCATCATACAACTGTAGGAGATCACATTAAATCTCTTGGGTTTGTGTTAAAGCAAAGTGTTTGGGTTCCACATGAATTAACGGAAAAGAATTTGTCTGATCGTGTAAGAATATGTTCATCACATCTGATTAGACACAATGTGGAGCCGTTTTTGGGCAGGCTGGTTACTGGAGATGAAAAGTGGATTCTTTACGAGAATATTAAAAGAAAAAATCTTACTGCAAACCAGGAACATCATCAGCAACAGTTCCAAAACCAAGTATCCATCAACGAAAAGTACTGCTTTGTTTGTGATGGGACAGGAAAGGTCCAGTGTATTACGTGTTGCTGAAACAGGGAAAAAACATCAACGCGGATCTGTACTGCAATCAGCTGGATAAATGGAATGCAGCTATCAAAGAAAAATGGCCAGCATTAGCGTCCAGAAAAGGAATAGTGATCCACCACGATAATGCTCGCCCGCATACTGCAGTGGTGACACTACAAAAACTAAATGCGTTAGGATGGGAAATACTTTGTCACCCCCCGTATTCACCTGACATTGCACCCTCTGATTATTACCTGTTCAGATCTCTGCAAAATTATCTAACGGGAAAAAAAGTCAAGTCTTTTGAAAGTGTTTCTAAGGCAGTTGCTGACTATTTTAACTCCATGGCTGAGAACTTCCACAAAACCGGAATTTACAGGTTACCTGGAAGATGGCAACGGGTTGTAACAAATAACGGAGCATATATAATTGATTAATATTAAACACATATTTTTATAAATGAATTCAAATATTTTCTTTAAAATACGACAGAACTTTCCCTCCAACCCAATAATTGGGTACCTTAATAGAGCTGCCGGATTTGACAGGTAGTTTCTTCTTGGTCAGTAATTGTCAATTATGAAAGGATTTTCGAAATTATTAACAGATTTTTAATTTTAAGGAATTAATCAACATTTCTAGATCTTTTCTCGATAACTTTTGTGCACACTATGAGATGAAAAACAGTTTCATATATCTTATAATTGATAAAATTAGGTCTTTTGTATTATTATTACAAAATTTTTCCTTTATTTTGAAAAACATTTCTAATATATTGGATTACAATGCAATTCAGTGTCTCAAAATATTATTATTTTATTAATGCGAATACGAATTTCCTTTAACTGAAAAAAGAGCATTATCGCAAAGATTCATCTTCTTATGTGAAATAATCTACTGAATTATATTTGTAAACAAAAATTTAAATGAAATAAAGGTACTTTAAAAACAATGGCGAACATCTTAAGTACAAAATAGAAATGAGTCATTTTTACAATTGAATGTGACCCCCGGATGGCATCTCGTAATTGAGTTTGCGGTGCTTCCGGTATGGTGGTTAAGTCACGCCAACCTGGTAGGTGCACTAAAGGAGGGGGATTTAGCTCCTCCCATTGATCGCGGGAAGTACTGCCTACGGGGAGGGTTGTACCGTGACTGGTGATGGTCCTTAGGACTCAATCCGTCTCTGCCAGTGTTTCTGTACTGGTGGTCTGGTCATTCAGTATTTATTTCCGAGTGCCTTCGGTAGGGACGGAGAGTCAGTAACATGGTTTACAGCAGAATATTATATTGTAAAAATAAATAATATTACTTCTTTAAAAAGTGAGGCTCTTTTTCACTAAGTGAAATTAAAAAAATGCATTATAAAAGATATAAAAACAAAAGTTTAATAGTATATAAATTGACAATAATACAACTCATAAATAATACAAATGTGAAGATTGACACATACAAAAGAAAACAGAACGCATTATCAACGTTTAGAAGTGCTTAAAGTAATTATTCAATGGCCATACTTGAAACCTGAAGCTATTTACGCTTTATATATTACAGTAATTGTATGTTGTGCTATCGAAAATACATAGTTTTAATGTAAATACATAATTTTGATACAAATTTGTATTCCATTAAACGAGTTAGCACATTTTCTATACCTAATTTACTGACAAAGAGACAGTTTTCATTATTTCTAGCACAGTAATCTCAATAATTAGAACTGCTATCGCCCCTTACCTGTATCCCCATATTATAATATGCTGTTGTTTCTGATGGCACTTGCCACTGGACAAGCCCGTTGTTACGAAGACAGTGATTTAAGCCGAAAGGATGAGTCTCTTGATTTTTTCAATAGTGCCATCTAGGGCCAAGAGTACGACTTTATATATGCGCAATATATCCCTTTTTACGGGACAGACTTCATTCATGCATTTTCATTCACTTATCCACAGATCGTAATCAAGACCTGAACTAGAGAACGATCACCTCTGAACCAGTACCGCCAGCAGTATTGCTCTCGACATGGAGGACTTTGTGTCCACGACAGATTTATACGTTTAACAACAACAACAAAGTTACATCAATTAATATATTCCATTTTCAATCTCGATGCTCTCTGTCGATGAAAAATGTAATTTGTTTAAGCTGCTAATTTTAGTTCATACTTTTATAAATAAAGAAATTTTCGTACTGCTATTTAGAGTTTGAATAATTCTGAAAAGAATAAAAGAGAATACATGTAATAATATCTCTTAATCTAATATAAATCCTAATTAATATTCTTTCTGTTAATCTAAAATTAGCCCATACTACTTTATTCTTCTCTTATTCCCTGACCCAAATCCCAATTTTTATTTAATTATTTCTAACACTTGCTCTAAAACGTCATGACGATGCAATTCTCACTAGGTAAGGGAAAATATAAAAGCCAAACGCCCACTACATTCTGTCCAAAAATGTTTAATATTAGCTATTACCCGCGATTCTGTTCGCGTGAAAATTTTGATGTATATATACAAAAAATTATCAAATAGTGAGAAAAAAAAAATTAAACCTAACCTAAAAACGATACATTTTTAAGTATAAGCATATATAACATAAATACAATTTAATAACAAAGACACAGAACTAAAGTAAAAATAATTTATTTACATTGTATACCCAAAATAAAACGAAACAGCAAATCAAGTCCTATTTCTTAAAAATCAGGTCAAATCCATTTTATTTATTGATCGAGATTGAGATAGCTACAACAGTATTCTACACATTTTTTAAAAACATTTAATTCAAATGAAAACACAGTTGTCAACAATCACGCTCGAACTTTCAACGCCAGTTAGAGAAACGCTTATGTCCGACTTTCCTAAGAGAGTTGCGGTAACGCAATGCAGATTAGAAATTTTTTATTTCCTTTATTCTGTTTCCTTTTAATTTAAAAATACAGAATGAATCAGAAAGGTCGATTCATTAACAACATTTGATTTTAAATACATCAAACACAAAGAAAATTAATAGAATCGTTTGAAATAATCAGTAGAAATTCTCCTAAGCCTAACCTCAACTCTGTTGGGAAAAAAACTAGAGCCTTACTTATTATTGGCGGGATTTGGCCTCAGCTTTTTGGCGCGAAAGCTAGTTTTTAATTAATAAAAATGAGTCCCTCAATAAACCAGAATAAAAAGTAGCCTATGTTCCATTCCTGACTATAATCTATCTTTGTACTAAATTTCATCCTATTCTGTTCTGCCGTTCTGGAGTGATTGAGTAACAAACATCCATCCATCCAAACTTTCACATTTATATATTAGTATAGATTCTCTTTCCCGTATGTACTCGTATCAAAGAAACTTTTCGGATTTTTTCTTTTGCATCCCAGGCAAAAGATGCGTTTTTACTGGTCCCCTTACATAAATCAAGTCCTCCCGTAGGAAAATGAAGTTAATACCAAATTTGCCTTTTTGTTACATACATATGAATGGGATTTAAAATATATGGCATATTTTAGTATTTACTTTTAAACCCAATAAAAAAGATTCTTGGATACTTTTGTAGAAAATTCTTGTTGGTAAATTTTGCTAAGAATAAAATTAAATGCATACGTGTGAAATTCAAAATAGCTACGGTATCATTTTTCCATGAAAATGTAACAGTAGTTGGTTAATCTATTTTTATAACAAGAAAGTACTATTCAATCAAATTGACTTCATAAATGTGCAAAAAAAAAAAAATCAAATTGATATCTAAGTCCCAACAGGTCTGTTACAAAGTCTTGTATATCATTTAATTACTTTTGTCAGTTAATATTCTCACTCAAAGAAATACAATATTTTTTTAAAAATGTGATTAAATATCTAAGAGCATTGTAAATTTAGTTTTATGGTATTTCCTGTGTCAAAGTTTTAGGTTAAAAAGTATTGTCGGTTTTTCTATAAAAATAATAGAATTTAATCCTTGACAAAATCATGAAGTAATTAGAATTAAATTCCATATTCTTAACATGTATAATTTTAGATATGATTTTTCTTTAATTATGAAAACGATAAAATTACTCTTTATTTCACTATTATTTTTGTGGCAACATAAATATAGAAATCAAGATACTTTACCAAAATGAAAGAAAAGAAAAAAATGAATCCGTCGGCACAAAATTCTATGAAATTTTATTTAAAAACAAATTTACTTTCAAATAATAAGTATTTTTAAATTGATTAAACAATAAAAGAGTCTGCATTTTTAATATGACATAAAAAATGAAAATATGAATAAAACAAACAAAAATAGCATAACGAAAGGCATAAAAATCCACAGACTGATAGAATTTAATTGAATTGATATAATTACGCAGAAAAATTAAAACTCTTAAAAAACCTTACGCATTACATGAATAGTTTTTAAATATTCAAAGAGAATGTAATGTCAATATTCAAAACGTTTATTTTGAAAAATTTAACAGGTATAATGTCAATAAATAATGACATAAGATCTGAAATTAAAATGCATATACTCAATAATTGATTGGTAAAAAAAACAATAATTAAGAGGTACACAGTGAACAATTAATACGTATGATGTCAATAGCCTTGTCTCATTTTCGTAACTCTTTCTTTGATAAAGATAAACTTTCCCACAAACCTGAAAATAAAAAGCATACAAAAATTTAAAAAAAGATATAAATGACTGAAATTATGCTTTCAAGTTACAGCATCTTGAAAATAATTCATGTAAATTTTTCTTAAAGTCTAGAATTTTAAACATATGATTTAAAAGAAACGAAATGTTCATGTTTACGCAAGAGAGAATGTTTTTTTTTTTTGGAGAGAGGGGTATCTGAACACAATACATATTTCTTATTGATTACTATGCCCTCCATTTACCTGAATGTGTACGGCCGGTGAATCACAGAAGCAACTGCCGGTAACGTGTCGAGTTAAAATAGACGGTTCAGTGCTGGTAGTTTATTTATATACAGCAGTGCACGTTTCAAGAATTTATTAGAGGAAAAAGTAACTTAAAGGATGTCAGCTGTTCACGTTTTAACGTAATTTTCGTAATGCCCATCTTAGTTGAATGAAACAAGCAAAATATTGACATAAATCAAAGACCCAATTCTTGAGAAAATTGGCTGAAACTGATTTTATTTTTCATTGATAAATGATTACACAGATATGGAAAAGTAACCCTAAAATAAGAATCAAAATTTGCAGTTTTAGTTTTTGAAAAAGTCTGTGACGTTGGCAACAGGAGCTTGGATAGCAAAAAAGGCATTCTAATTTTGGCATTGGCAACAGCGGTAGATTATTATTATTATTTTAGAATAACTGGCTGATGGAACATTGTAAATGTTATCATTTTTTATTTAATTTTGCTGCTGTTTAAACTTTGAATTTATTGAATCATTAAAATGTATCCTCATATTATTCATCCAGTATTTAAAGTACTTTACGAAATATTAATTAAAATTATATTTTTAATGGATGAAGTTGTGTGTTAGTCTTCATCGTTAAAAGTATTTAACAGGTGACTTCATCGAAGCCTTGTCTTCCTCATTTAATTGCGATAAACTAAGCCGGATAGTACAGAAATCGGACATCGTGAACCGGATACTCGGGAGTTTACTGTATAACCCCTATCTATGGATGGCACTACGAGGCTACTCCAGCTCTTTGGCAACTTCATAGAGCCATGCATAAGCGTGCAACATACCAAACAACCCTCCAACGTATTTCATTAGGGAAATGGTTTCTTCCCGGTTGAAGTGTAGCACGGTGTGTCGCCGAGTTTCTCGCTAATATGGCAACCCAACGGAACTTTCTTAAAGTAACCCTAATTCTGTTTTCTTTACTACTTTTTACAATAGTTGAGTTCTTCATGAACTACAACTGTTTTATGATAAATTTAATATTTAAGATATCAATTTCAGATTATTTAAACTTTGTTTATCGTTTTTATTTAAAATTTATTATACAAAGAAAATTTAGAATAAAATTAATATTAATTAAAATAACATTTATTTCATTTTTAGTGTTGATATTTACAATTTTTTTTTTGTTTTCCCATTTTTAATTATCACTATGCGAATTCGCAATTCGTCTGAAAACATAATTCACGAAACCGTCTGCGTTTGCGTATTAAAAGAAGTCTGCCATGGAATTATTCGCAGTTCTCGTAATTCTTTTGGTGCTTCAACGTTTGGTCCCCTCGAAATATTATTATGTCTGCAATCGTACAGGAATGGATTTCTGGTAGTTGGGATGGTAGGCACTACTTCGAACCTGCTAAATGGATGAAGGGCGAGTGGAATATTTTTTTTTTCTTATGACTTAATGAGGCTTGAAAAGAATGCTATGAGTGTTATGAAGTGTTGAGTATTTATGAAAAGATTAAATAAAACAAGTAAGTATATTACAAATTCTGTATAATATTCGTTCCTATAACATCCTTTATTCTTACTTGTAATATTATTATGCACTATTCCTTAATCCACACCGTCCATCTGTTCTATTTGCTAGCGAAGCTACTGCATTCTCGCTCAGTAGGAAAGCGAAGCCCTAGGATGTTTTTTTAAAGTTAAAATATACTGCCCGGTGCCTTCTACAGATGCCGAAGGCATCGGGAAGTATTAAACAAAGAACTATAATTAGTTAAACATTTTAAATAAAAAGGCGGGAAATGGCAACCGTAACTGTTCCGCGGAGCAGTTTGTTTATTTTGGCCGCCATCTTTGTTGGCGACTTGGCATCCTTGGCGCAGTAAGGGGCACACTATTGTACACTTTTACCTTCTTCCCTTCATGTTTTTCGATTCAGCAATCTCAGATTTCACGGAATTGTCGTTGATTGCTAACTGAAGCCTACGCCCAGTTAACCCCTTCATAAAATGTTACGGTGTGAGTACTGGGTTGCGTTTTATGCTAATTTTAGTTACCATTTGCATCGTCGTTGCATGGATGAATGGTCTCAGTTACCATAATCTGCCTCATATATAAATTATCTTATACCTAAAATTACACTATATCTTCGAATGCAAATGATAACCAAAATTATCATAAAACGCAACTCAGTAGTCACACTGAAACATTTTATAAAGGGGTTAACTGGGCGTATGCTTCAGTTAGCAATCAGCGACAATTCCGTGAAATCTGAGATAATCGAATCGAAAAACATGAATAGAAGAAACCATTTCAGTAATGAAATTCAGTAAAAGCTCCTTATTCGCACTTCCTTCATTCGCGGATTAAAAAAATTCGACCCAATTTCTATATTCGCGGCTAAAAATTTCTTTATTCGCGGATAAGTACATACATAATAATAAAAGGATTCCAATAGGTATCCATCCAATATCCTTTTGAAATGCCGTCAAATGGCCATAAAAAAGTAAAATAGATCTTATTACAACTTTGCCTAAAGTATGTTGTTCAATGATATCGCCGAGGACTTTGACATAAGCCGCCTTCGCCGCTATCAGAATTTTTGAGAATGTAAACAGAATGAAAGCAACCTTATTACTCAATGAATAAAGTATATTTGTAGAATGAACAACTCAGAAATAAGGTAAAACTAACGATTAAGAAATGAAAATTGACTCACCTCATTCCGAAGATTCGTTTGAATCTGACGGAAAGAAGGCAGATCTCAAAGACTAATTTCTCCATTTTAATGTAACGATTAAAGACTGGAGCAAATTATACGAATACAGAATAGACGACTCAATTGAAAACAATAATCCATCGGAAACATGAATAAGAAAAATGAATAGACAGGAAATAATAATTTATTATATATTTTATTTTATTTTTTTATTTTGTCACCGAGGAACGTATCCCCTATAATCCCCTATAAATGACCATTCCGTATTCGCGATTTCTGTATTCGCGGCATATTTATGGAACATATACCCCGCGAATAAAGAGCTTTTACTGTACGTTGGAGTGCTGTTTGGTATGTTGCAAGCTTATGCATGTCTCTATGATGTTGCCAGAGGCTGAAGTTGCCTCGTAGTGCCATCCACTAACAGTGATACTACAGTACACTCTTGAGTATCTTAAATTGGGAGTTTTAACTCAACGTTTTGCATGTGCACCTCGTCTTTTCCTGCTTGTTGCTTATTTTTTGAGCAGACGTAACCCATAATGTAAAAAAATTGAAATGAAATGATAAAATTCTATTTATATGTAACTATCTAATACACCTACGTTCTAAATATGGTGGGAATATATTGTGCCATATAATAAGTACTGAGAATTGGCTGCCTAGATATCCAGCATTCGTCTAACTGGTAAGCAATGGCTGTAGCTATTAAATCGCAACACCTTTCAGTTGGCATTTTTTTATCTGTTGGCTGTTGCTTGTGCTCATATTTCTAAAAGAAAAAATAAATAAATAATCGTTATTAGATTCCAGTAAAATTAGAATATTTAAGTATTTATTAGAAGTAATATTTTATTTGAAACATTTAATCTTTTTATTTAAAAACTATTAATTATTATAATATCGATAATTTCAATATAAATGAGATTCGTTATAACAATGTATGTGTATATTTCCAAATCCTCTACTAAATGATAGCCTGAATTCACCGTAACCTTGCACACATATAATTTAAGGAAAGAGAAAAATCACTGCCAACTCCTCAAAAATGAAGAAATTTATATTAAATTAACCGAAATTTACTGATTATTCAATTAACCAAAGTTAATTAAATACTCAAATTTACTGAAGTTTATCCTTATTTTCGCAATAACTTCAGAGCGAATCATCTCTGAGAAAATTAGAGAGATAAATATTTCTCCTACTTTTTTTAATATTTTACTTTTTTTAATAATGCCAATTTCATTTCAATGCAGTTTTGCTTTTAAATTTTATAAAGTTTCCAAAATATGATAAACAATTAAATAGATGCAAACGATTTCGTAATGTGGTGGTAAGTTCATAAGACAGATAACAATTTCCGGACACGAGTGTACACTTTTGTCAAGTGGTTATCTCACACGGCTACGGACCCAATGGTCCCGATTTTGTGCCTCAAGAATGTACAGATTCATAGAAGTATAAGATTTTGTTATTTTTGAAGAGTATAAAAAAATCACTTCTAAATATCAGAAAAATTTTAGATTTTTCTTAAATGTACCAAAACACAAATTTCTAAATAAAAGGAAAGAATTAAATCGAATTCATTCAGTTTATGCGGTTTAGTTACAAGAGGCATCAAATCTGAATAGAATCTGAATGACAGCAAACATGACGTCGCACTGTGGGCGGCAGTGGGAACCAATGATATTGCTCGATTTTCCTCCAAACGTGAAATAAGATGGGGAATGGGAATATGCAGCCGGAATATTAGCTAATCTTTTATAATAGTATTTAACCATAGAGATGTTTATAATTAGTATATTTCTCATTTAAGATAATTGTTCATAAAATAGCTTTGTACAGAATTTTTAATGACTTCTTCAAGAATTTGTTCCTTCTATTATCGAATTATATCCGCAATGCAATTAAGCACAAAGTTGTTAAGAATTTATAAATAAATGTTTCTGAATGAAGCGAGTCTTTTTTTCTTCTTATTTTTATCAATTATTTTCAACAATTTTAAAATTCTAGAACTGAAACAAAATAAACACATAATGATCATAGATAAATGTTATTATATATTAAATGTGATCATATTATTTTTATCAATTTTTTCGGAGATATATCATACATAATTGCTTAAGATCAATTCTGCACAGCTTAAAATAATCAAAAAAATTTAAACTGAGGGATTTTTTAACATACCTCTCCATTACCTGTGACACATCTCTCAACTAAACCAGAAAAAAACTGGCCCAGGACACACCAGAGTCACATTTATGTCTTCATTCACCGTCTCACTTCTTAAACATTCAAAATATCCCTGAAATATCAGAAAAAGAAAAATTTATCAATGAAAGACAAAAAAGAAGACACAAAAAGGTTGCTCCATTAGCAACCATTAAAGAAACGAGAAAGCCCAGCAACTATTAATTTGTTTTTTTTAAATGGTAATCTTTGTACACTGGTAATACTTCGGTACATATTGCTCCATGCATTATGCATGCAACAATGTCTTTTGGTGTGGCCAGATGTAGTGTAGTGTCGCGCCATTATGGAGGTTGAAATAGTTAATGGTTGTTATGGCTTATTAAGATACCACCACAATACTCCCCCGCCAGTGAGTCTGCATAGAGACGAACGATTTTATAGCGCCAAGCATAATGGTGAACTAGGAGTGTGTTTCGGTAGAGCCAGTAACAGCCACTAAACATTGGTAATCCTTTTTGCATAGCGGATATGTTACATGACTGCAAATCATAAGGTCGCAAGTTCGATCCTTGGCGGAATTCAATCTCCTCATTGGCGCGACATCACAATACAATCCGCTTCAATGGTTTAGCTAATTGGTTTAGTTACACTAACGTCCTGTTTTGAAGCAACGCTAGGCTATTTTGCGGACGGACCTCGTCATTTTGAACCGCGGTCAGATGACGAGAACGACACCTGAACTGGCACCCCCCTGACCACACCACATCAGCGGGAAGACGTTTGGCCCCGACGGATTTAACGTGTACCAGACCAGCTTACACAGCGGTTCTTCAGTGGAATCGGGCCTCGAACCTACAACCCTCCGTTTCAAAGCCGAGACATTGCCACCAGGCCACCACGCCTCAATAGCCTTTGGAACAAAGGGTAAAGGAAAGGAAGAGGTATAGATATCCTGAACAGTCTTGTCTGGACATAAGTTTTGAAGACAATTATTAGTAAGTTTAATCATAAGATTACAAACGAGTTAATAATGCAGCAACCTGTGTGAATTTTACCCTTTCTAAACCAATAATGTAAGCTGGCAACAAAATAATGGCATTATGCCCTAATTGAACTTTAAATTTGAAGTGGTATTGCAACTATACAAAATTCATACATAGAACAAATTATTGAACTTAATAAGGTACCTAATGTATCCCATGAATTATAGATATTCAGCAAGTAGAATTTTTTTAAATATTTTAATTGAAATTTTTAATTTAAAAGCAAAGAAATTTTTTGCATTCTTATATACGAAGTATAGAGGAAGTAATTTAATCTTTAAAAAATCAAACAGATATTTTTAACAAATTTCCACATTTTCAATCCTCCCCTAAATTTAAAAAAAAGTTTGATGTTATGCCACGCTGTTAATCAAACAGTCTGTGAGTGCGATGATTCAAAAACATTTGGAACTAGGCAGGTGAAAAATGGTATACAGACTTAACGACCAAATTTGTAGATTTCTATTAAAATTTGAATTAAATTGTTTTTGAGGAAATTACCTTCCTGACTATATGGATACGAGTGAAATGCAAAGAACTAGGTAGATATGATTTAGTACAGAAATTTAGAATCCAAAATATAGATTCTTATGAAATTTAGAATCAAATCTGTCTAGCTGTCAGTATTTTTCCATACATGTAAACGTCATAGCTTAAAGCAATGAAATTCAGTATGTTTTGACTACAGATATTGTTCTGTGTCAAAATTTGGTATCAAAAATGCATTTAAAGGATATATCATGATAGATTCGAATAAAAATGCAATTTACTTCAAAGATATGTATTTTGTAGCTATCGACCATCAATTCCAAGTGTGATGCTATCCAACATCTCTACTTTTATACAGGAGGGTGAGGGATAAATAGGAGACATAAAGACAGGAGGGATGGATTTCAAAAAATAGTTAAAGATAAACGGATCATGCTTAAGAAATTTTCGTGCTGCGATATTTTACATTCAAGGTTTGAATCCCTTTTATATATATATTTTTTAATTTTATGGTGAGCGAGAATATGAGAATCCTTCTGAATATTATCAAGAATTAAAACTGCGTATGACAGTTTTGAAAATATTTTTGTGAAAGAGTGAAAATGACAAATAATTTCCTCTTATGCCCTTTTCATTTTAAGAATTTGCAATCTAAGGAGACTCTTAGCAATGATTTCACCTCAATATCGTTGGCTTTTCAAAACCCACTATATATGTACAGAAAAGAAAAGACATAATTTTTATTAGCTTAGTAGTAATAAATAAAATTATTATGCCATTCAATATTTCTGAAATTATTAATTTTTTAAAATTTTTATCAAGCAGTCTATTTAAAAAGATGTTTACTTAAATTTTCATTCAAAATCATAAAATTAACTTTTTTACTCTTATAAATATCTTGCTTTTTTGAAAATTATAAAAAAGTATTGGCAAGGAGTATAGAGTATCAAATTTATACCTGTTTTCAAAGTATTTTTTTTTAAACACCTAAGTAATTCATATTGAGAGTATTTCGTAAAAAAACGAAAAATAATAAAAATGTATTAAAACTGTCTGTAGAAACAGGATAAACTTATTTTATATTTTGTTTTGGTGAATGAAAATGAAATCAAATTAATAATATAAGGATCATAAAGTCACTTAATTCAAAATTCCAAAAAATTTACAAAATATTCAAAATGAATATTAGGATCAATTGTTTCTACATATTTTTCCATTATACTGCTTCAAATGATATATAATTAATATTCCAATTTTTGGGATAAATTTAGACTCTGTAAAAATATAAAATTAATATTTATACAAATCAATAAACCAGTATTATAAAAAATCAAAATTCCTTCAACTTACTTTATGACAAAACTAATAATGACATAAAAATGTTAACAACAAAAATTCTGATAAAAACTTTCATCATTATTAAGCACTATACTAAAAAAACTAACAATTAATTTTTAAAAATAACATAAACATATTAATTAGTGAAGTTATTTTCAAAGCAATCAATTATTTAAAACCGAACTATTTATTGATTGCAAACGTATTTTGAACTCACGTGCAGCGCATGTTTTGATGCAGTGTAAGAACAAGAGAAAGGTACTCCTAAAAGAATAAGAAAAAAAAAATATTTATTTATTAACAGAAATATTTTTCCCCTTTTATTTTTCAAATTACAAAAAAAAAAAAAAATTTCAAATTACAAATTACATATAGTAAATTTCTTAGTAAAAATAAATTGTTTT
>JAPMOQ010059080.1:0-46523 GCA_026543055.1 Argiope trifasciata | reverse complement strand
AGATTTAATATACATAATTTTGCTTTTATATTTGTCATTAATTGTATGTAATTTATAGAACCTTTTAAAATTTTAGCTTAATTCAATATAGTACAGTAAAACTTGAAAGAAAAAAAAATTGAACAATTAGGCCTTACAGTGGCAATTTACATTACACAAAAAGTACAAAAAATATTGAAGCAACTTTCTTACTGACAAGCACCTTAAATCTATAAATTAAAAAGATGAATGGGACATTTGATTAAAACGTAAGAAAAAGATCTTACGATAGATGTTAATGTTGTGTAAGGATTCTCAATTCCTCCAGGAATCTGGCACTGTGTTGCAATGGTTTGGACTTCTTGAGCCAGTGCAGTAATGGATTTGTGTTCCTTGTCAGCTTCACCCAAAGTTTGCTTGAACTGCTCATGGGCATCAATTAGACCCTAGAATTAAATTAAAAATAATTAATTAGCTATATCAAATAGAGTTTACAGAAAGTATGCATATAGATGTATAAACTAATGGAACTGTATCGTAAAAGAATTTTGTAAAACAAATAAAATTTTCATTTTTCTAATGACATAAATTTTAGAGGCAGTAAATATACTATGTTATGCATTAAAAAGATCAATAAATAATATATTGGCACTTATTCAACTAATTCATTGATTGCAATGTTTAATTTTTTTCTATATCATATAAATACTGTGCTAGTAAAACTTTTTCCTGTAGATATAAATCACCTTTTAACAATACATGCATTAATCCACATTTCGACAAATCAATTGGCAGATTGTCTAGCTCTATTATTTCTTAATAATAATTAATAAGAACAATAACTCCACAGGCAGTCAATAGAAACTACAAATATCTTCTATGGGTAATTAATAGAGGCTATAAAAATCAACTTATTGATGGGGAAATGGAAAGCATTTTATTCCTTTATAATAAATTCCATTTATAAATATGTACAAGATTCTCTCCCTATATCTAACTAGTAATTTAGTGCACATGCAAATTAAACTGTATTCACAAACAGAATATTATCATTTTTAAAAGATAAAATGAGACTTTTATAAATTCTTAAAGAACTATAAAATCTTGATTTAAGTTGAATACTCACTTGTATTTCTTCCATAGTATGAACAATAAACATATCAACTAAATCTTCCCTGGCACCATCCAACCAGTTATTGAAAGGCTGTAAAAAATAGAAGAAAAAGTTATATTTAACAGTAAAAAATATTTGCATATGCATATTTTATTTATGCATATTTTATATTAATTTATTTCATCACACTGACCTTAAAATGAAGCAATCTGAAAATTTGGAATTCATTGTTGATTTTATTACTATTATCAATATTAAATGTTATTTTGCTTGTATTCATAGATGCTGATATCTCCCATAAGCATAAAAAATGAAATATATTTTCTCTTATTATTATTATTCAGCAAAAAACAATAACAGTTAAAGTATTTTCAATAAGTTTCATATCATTAAAACCAATTTTGACAAATTTTAAATGTGGATATATATATATATATATATATATACATATTATAAAAACATAATTACTGTAGTCAAGAGGGGGAAAAAATCTTTATAGAGTATAAAAATTGTATAATTATTCTATTACAAATATGAATCTTATATTTAATAATGAATTACTTGAATAAAGTAAATCAGATTTTCAAAACTAGTCATAGCTATGTATAAAAATCTTTGCCATTATTAACAAAAATTTGATATGGGCCTAAAACTTTCATCAATCTACATATTATAAGCATTTAAAAAAAATCAAATTATATTTTATAGTAATTTTTTTTTTCTTCACAAAAATTCCTTCCTCAACCTATTGAATATTTTCACAGAAAAAATTCAATATGTTTTTATATTTATTCAATTGTTCAGTAACTGTTAAAAGAGTAACATAGAATATGCTTCAACTGAACAAGTAGATGGGCAAGATACACATTCACCTTAATTATAAGTAATATGTTTTAAAAGTTTAGATTGAAAAAAATAATAGCTTTTAAACTTTACAGTAAGGAAAAAAGTATTAAATTATAATAAAATTAAATAAATTTGATTATGGTTAATACAAAATAATGAAATACTTACTGCTGCTCTCTTAGCAAACTCAAGGTGCAATGTATCAATCTTTTCTAGAACTCTCTCAGCCTCCTAAAAATTAAGTGAAATTCTATGTAACCACTGTTTAATCTGATGACAAACAATGCCATTAAAAAACGTAGCATCACTTGTTAAACTGTTATGGAACAACTGTCACTAAATTATTTTAGTAAGAAATTATAACTGTTGCAAAAATTACAAATAATATGACAATTAAACTTATCACACAATTAAAAATGTGTTGAGATAATTTAATTTTAATGATCCTTAAATTTTGCACTCATAACAAATGACAAGAAACAAAAGATAAGCAAAAATGTATGTGTAAAATTAATGATAAATTGTAATTTTCTCATTAAAAGTACTGTGACAATAGGAAGAAATAATTCTCCAAATATAAATCTTACTTTAATTTTTAAATTTTTTTTAAAATTAAATGATATATATTATTAAAAAAAAAGGGTGGAGAGAAAAAAATTCTATACCTCAAGTGCACTTCTTCGTTTCTGTGTCAAAGTTCCAAGTCTATCCCATTGATCACATATCCTCTGGCATCTAGCATTGACTGAAGCAGCATCATGATAATCCAATGCACTATTTCAACAACAATCAACAATTAATACTTGAATTACGGCACAAATTTAAACATGAAGATCTGAATTGTTAAACATGAAGATCTGAAATGTTAATAATTAAATTTCTTTAAAATATGCAGAGATAATCTAAATCTCCTAACTAGTAATAGTAGTACATTTAAAGGTTTAAACTTAACTCAAATTTAGAATGGAATTAGACTAGAGAAAGGTCAAACTTAAGTTGATATTGCTAATTCTTTTCCCATCTTACTATCTTGACCGGAAAAAAGACGAGGACAGACTTTAAATCATTTTAAATTTTATCAAAAATTGAAAATGAGAAAAAATATTATACAAAGATTGTAGAGTTTCACGATATTGCTGACTAGAATTAATCTATTTCAGCATAGATTAAACAGTTTTTTTTTTTTTATATACATGACATTTTTTTAAACTCTGAAGATAATCTTGTAAGCAAATCAAATTTCCAACCATTTTGCCATTAATTAAAATATGCATTGCTTTCATGCATATACTAGGTACAAAATGTTTGCTTTTTTCTGCTAAAAAAAGGAAACAAAAATATTTTGATTTTTTAAGATATTTATGTGCTTTCTGATCTATTTATTCAGTTGAGCTGCATGGATCTAATAACATGATTAACAAACTTCACATACTGCAATTTTTTATATATGACATCTCATTATGAAATATGAGCACATAAATTCTCGAAACATATCTTTGGTTATGAAGAAAAATCCTTCCCCCCCCCCTCTCCTTTTTTCTCTCTCCCTATTAATGAAGTTCTTTTGTTGTCAGTCAAGAAAGATACTGAATAGTTAAAACATCATCTCATATAAAAAAAACAAAACTTACTTGAGTTCTTGAGCAATGGCAGCAATTTGTTCCACACGATCTTGGTGAGCTGCCAGATCACTTTCAAAAGCTTCATGTTTCTTTTTCAAAGCCTGTAACAAAAATAAATTTGAAGCATAGGTAAAATGCTAGTGATGATAAAGACCAATGAATACAGAATAAGTAATTAATAAGAACTTTTAATAATATAAACAAATAAACACACATTCTTGAAACACTGCATGATTTAATATGGATTTGAGGAAAATAAATTTTTTTTTTTATGATGTTATTCTAAAAGTTAATCAATTTCGAATGAGAAACTGAAAATTATAAAGAAAACCTTGAATTATATTTTAAAAATTTTTAAATAAAATAATGCAAAGTAAATACTGAGTGCTATCAACTTATTAAAATGCTTTAAGGAAAGCAAAAACTAAATAGAATATTTCACAAGCAATGAAATTCGCCAGAGCACTAAGAATCTGTAGAATGGTCACAAAACAACAAAAAATTTTAAGAGTGAATTTAAAATTTGAGGAAGAAATGTTATCTAAAGCATTGGTGACGATTTTTTATTCAAGGCATAAATGAGGCATTACATTGATATGGCATCTCTAGCAATCAAGTTTAATAGGTTGTCAGTACAATAATTTTGTTTAATTGTTGGTATGTTGCAAATGGAGCTTTGGAAATTTATGATTAATGTAATTATACAGTATTAATAAAAAATATCGAATATCTATTTTATATACCTTCTAATTTATGGTAATAGAAAAGAAGAATGAATTTCACTGGAAAATCTTGCCAAGAAATGAAAAATATGTGGTTTCACATGATCATAAATATTGATTGCACAATATTGTATTGATATAGTGCACAATATTAATAATAATGAATAAAAACATTAAAAAATACGAAGAATGAATTGTGAAATATAGTAAACTAAAATTTTAAATATATGTAATTAGTAATATACAACTTTTATAACAGGAAAAATAAAATAATTTGCTTCACTTTTTATGCAATAAAGCTATTCATATAAACTGGATTTTTTTTTTTTTTTTACTTTTGTTCATTTGAATTACATACAATTATATATGATAAAAAGATTATAAAAATTTTATAAATGGAAAAACATCCATTAGAAAGCCATCTTAAAATATAAATTTAATAGATTATTATGAAAGACTATAGTCATATTAAATATTAAACATTTAAATAAATTGTTATAAATGAAAAATGTATTTTCCTTAAAATATCGAATTAATCTTTTCAAAAATGCTTTATTATAATAATATATTTCATAGATTTTTTAAAAATAAAACAACACTTATGAAGAAACTTATATTTAATATTAATTATTACTATTTATTGAAATAACAATTTCAAGAAAGCAAATAAAATAAATACTTTTTAATATAAAAAAATACAATTTCAAATTTTACTAAAGATTCTATCTAAAATTACAAATACTTCACAAAAAATTGACAAGCATATTATATATATAAAAAATGCTTTTGTGGATGCAAAATCAGGCTGTTAATTGCAGCTTGGCAACACTTTGACCTTGCTCAGTAACATCAACACGCAGTTTGATAAGATTTCAAGTGAACGCATTTGAAAAATTAACGGACAAAATTTTTTTGAATTTGTTTCTGAGGTGGATGCATATAAATTCTAAATGAGAAGTTATTTGCATTTACATAGAACTTTTCTAAGGTTCACTTTTCAAGTGTACTTTTTACCTTACATTTCTTATTTCTTTCATTTATTTAAAATCCAATTTTGGAATGGACTGAATTTAAATATAGCTGCTTTCAAACTTTTTCTTTTTTTGTAAATATAAATTTTTTGAACAGTTTCTGTGGCATAGTCCCCAAGTTTGAAAAATTAAGGGCAAAGCACATTTTAACAAATTTGTTTCTGCTGTGTATGTATATAGTTCCTAATTGAGAAGTTATTTAGGTACTTCTCATTCAGGAAAATTACGTCTTAGAAAGAACTTTTAAAGTTCAATTTTTGAGTACACTTTTTGCTTCACCTTTTTTTTTATCCTTTCATCATTTTATCCCATTTTCGAATTAACTATTTGAATATATTTTTTGCTAGACTAAAGTGGTATAGTAGATGGTAAGCGAGCAAAAGTGAGTTTGGATTGCAAAGCAATCTGTGGTTGACGAACATGGAGCCGTGGCTCTTAGTTACATTTTAAAACTTTTATTGAATTACAAACAAATGATAATAAATAAATCAAATTCAAATAATGCACCTTCAACTCATTCAATTTGCAATTTCTAAAGTCTTGGCTTTGAAGCATTTCTTCCTTTCCATGGGTCCAATCTTCATGGATATCAGCTTTGTGCTTGAATTTCTGAGCCAAATGGTCCAGTCGCTCTAACCTAAGAAATATCAGTATAATAAATTTAAAGTGCAATATAAAATTTAGCATAATAAAAATCTGCACTTTCAAAAGATGGATTTAACCCTGCTGTTCTGTTTGTATTTACTTCACATATGTAGCATTTGGGTCCCTATGACCTGACTCGGAAAACTAACCTTCTTGCTGTAATTGACATAGGCTATTTAAAAAAATCACAAGCGTATTATATAGACCTAATAAATAAAGCAGCCATAAAAATAATATGTATTTGAAACTGAAGCTCACAATATAAAGCATCTATAAAACCCCCAGAAAAGTATACAAAATTAATACTTTTATTAACAATTTGAATGGTAATGTTTCACATGATATTTTCAAATAAAATTCTAACAATTGCAGCACAACATTTTAGTTTTGCTGTCATTGCTTGATGTACAGAGATAAAACCTTGTACATTTGACCTACAATGAGTATACTTGGCAAATCCTGATGGTATGTTTTCCAGTTTCAATTTGTGTTTTCAGTGCATAAAAAGTTTTACTGTCACATAAAGTCCATAATTTGACCCCAACTTTAAAAGATTTCCTTAGTATTGCTGTTTAAAAGGATATTGGCCACAAAATCCTACTAATTATGCATCACATTAATATTTTCATATGGATTATATAATTTTGGAAGAATTTCTATCCATTTAACACAGAAATCTCATACTGTCACTAATTTATCCAAATCTTCTTTTCCAGAGGATTTATTTTCAAAACAATTAATAATGCACTATATTGATATAGTGCAAAATGCTTCGAAGGACATTTTAAGGACACGAAATATATTTCTGCAAATTATAAACACCAGCTAACAATAATTCAATATACACTTGTTTTAATTCGTTTCTACTTTCTTCCTAAACATTTTTTTTTTTCAATATTGGTCATTTTTATGATTTTGTTTCTAGTTGTAGAATTGAATACTATCTCAAATCTGCGTGCCAATGCATATCTTATGAACCATGGAGCAGTTTTGATTAGACTAAGATATTTCTTCGCGGCCAGAAGCTTCAATTAGTTCAGCTATACCAGCATGATTCAAATTTATATAATTCACCAATTTCTCTCTCACATTCCTGGACACAGTTCTTTAACAGTATATCAGAAAGTGAAACACAGTATAAAAAAAGAAATGTTGCAATGAGAGTAAATAATTTGGCTCCTTGCCTATCATACTTTTGGACCTTAATGTACTTTCTTACACAACCAAACACATATGTCAAGCAAAGAGATTTTAAAAACAGATAAACTATAATTATTCTTTTCTTTTGAATTATTCCAAACAAAAGTAAACATGTATAAACCTGAACAGAACATCCAGGTTAATTGTTTATATTCTGCTATAGATTAAAACTTCATTCAAATATAGTTCAAATTCAGATATATTCAAATGTGATATCAGTCATCAAAAATATTCAGCTTAAACTTCAACTCCTAAGATACCAATCTTTGAAGGTATGAATTTTGTTATCTTTAAAAGCAAAATAAGAATAATAATTTCTTTTTCTTCAAATAATAAAGTTTCAATGTTTTTTCCCCCCTCTCTATTGCTGTTAAGCATACATTTTGTTACTTAAACGGACTAAATTATTGCTAAATAATTTCTTCAAAGTTTTTTCTGATTTAATTTAAATTTAATAATGTCATTCAATTGAATTAAAAATGTATCAAAGAATCAGTCCATCTGTCAATTTAAACATACCTCATCATTTCAGACAGCAACCATTCTTCAAAGCCCTTTTCTGCCATTTCAAGACCTTTCCATGCATTGTGAATATCCTGAAAAACACTTCAATTAGATTATTCGATGAGACTTGATATATAGAATTATTCAAATTAAACTTCAAATTTCCTTTACTGTTACATTTTGAATCTTTCTGTATAATAAAAGGGTGATTCTTTCTTATTTAGAAAAAATGTTCATAAAAATCATCATTGATCAATTAAATAATAAAAGACAAAATCAATGACTGATTCCTCACTAAGCATATAAAAAAAGTATCAATCACTTAAAAGTTGCCATCTTAGATTACTAAATTAATTAACCCAAGCGGATTTTACGGTTTCAAAAAAAAAAAAAAAAGTCAAGATTGCACTTTGGTAAGAAATTGACAAAATAATTCAGATTTGGTGACTTTAACATTAATCTTAACTAATTTAATATTAATCTTAACTCAAACCACTTAAACTTTATGCCTTAGGAAATTTGTTTCTCTTCTTCATAAATAACTAATATGAGAAGCATGAATTATCAACTTTAAAATATCACAAAGGGAAATTCAATCAACATCTAAGTTGTTAAAAATATTTTATGATGTTTGGTGAAATGAATAATTGCATTATCGAAGGGATAATCTGTACTTACAGAAACCATTTTTCCTTCAGATGGTAGATAAGCTGGTCTATTGCTAAGACGAAGCTTTGTTTGAAGAGTGTTGAAATTAGTTTCCAACCTAGCTTTCTGTTCCACACGTGGTGGCTTGTGTACTCGTCGATAATTCCTGAATTCATCTAATTTCTTATGAACACCAACTAAAGTGTTGTCTGTAGTTCTGTTTTCCAGCCAAGGAGTAGTTCTCCTGATCCATTCAAGAAGCTAATAATAGTAATAATAAAATATTTAATTCATATAAAGAAAGCAAATTACAGCTGTTTAAATGCAACTTAGCTTTATCTTTTCATAACTTACATCACTAGCTAATCTTTCATATTCCTCCATAAGCCTCTCATTTTCTTGATTAACTTTAAGCACCTTGCAAATACGGTTAGCTGCAGTTTCTGCCTAAAATATCAAAAAGAATGATTAAAAAGCAGTTTCTAAACTTTAAACTTGTTAAGCACACATCATAAATGTATTTATTCTTGGATGATGTAATATAATTCATTCTAATATATTTTAGAGACAGTTTGTCTCTGAAATTGTCTGAGCAATAAATAAAAATCTATATAGATTAGAATGTCTGCCAAATAAATAATGCTTCAGTCATTGTTTCCAGCCAATTTGAACTTTTTTTTTTTTTGTTAATAACATACAAAAATAGAAAGCAAGATATTACAGAAAGTCATTTCAAAATTAAGTAGTTTTTATGTTTTCATCAGTCCAGTTCTTCCCAATTATAATTCCAATTTGTATAATCAAAAATTAGGATGTGTAATGTAAAAATATGAAATGCTAAGAAATTTGTTTTATCATCATCTATTTATTGGTATTTAATTTTAAATGCAGAAACGTATTAATATTGCCCAAAGAAAGAGCTCTTGAGGATACACGATTCAAATTAGAAGAAATTATCAAACTAATTTCAGTTCAGATAGTTTGAACAACCACATTTTGACAAGATGTTTTTTAGAATGATCAGACAAACATGAGCAAATATAGTACCCAACTTAAGTTAACTTCTTATTGGTATATGATACTCCAAAATTTGCTCAATCTAATCCTTCTCTCATTGTTTTATTATTAGTCATTTGCAGTTATTATATGCTCCTTTGTTATCTCGTGATGAATACATAAACTTTTAATTTATTATTCCCAATTTCAAAAAATTCACAGTTTATCAATTTATTACACTAATTTCTTACATTTCTAAACTGTTATTTCTTTAAAATATAAAACTTTGTTTAATAAAATATTAAAGAGCTTCAGTTTATATATGGTGCATAAAAAAATAACTAAAACAATGATGCCATGCAAAAACATTACTTCACGCCTTTAAAAATTTATTTCCAACTTGGTTGAAAAATGACAAAACCTAAGATAAAAAGGAAGATATTTAAATATGCTTAAATTATTTCAACAAAATTTAACATTTTAAAACTTCTTGCATAGAGAAAAATTAATGAATGGAAACTCTCGAAATAAATCCAGAAATTTTTTTTAGTCTATTAAATAAGAAACATACCTGTTTAGCACCAGAAAAGGTATGGTAATATGAAGAAACATAAGTCATAACAGCTCGTTCATCAGGCATGGGTGTATTGTTGATGTCTGTGAAAAAGGACAACACATAACAAACCATGCAACACACAACACTGCAATCAGTAACACCATATTACCTGTTGCGCTCCCTGGAACGCATGATAATAACAAGATACATAAGTCATGACTGCACGCTCATCAGGCTTGGGAGTGTTCACCATGTCTGAAGAAAGTAACATTACATTTAATTTATTTTAAGCTCTTTTGGAATAATTTTCAGAGGTTAGTTCTTCACTCCCATGCATTTTTTCAAGGTGATTTGTCAAAAATCAGTGGCTGAACCTAATTTTGAAACCATCAATCATTTTACTGTCTTAAAAGGGATTAAAGGGGGAAAAAAATCAAAATGTAAAAACAAATGTGCATTTATAATGTACAGAATTTCTACATGGGCTAAGGGGGGAAAATACTTTTGGAGGTTCAGAAACTGATATTAATCCATGCATTGTTATGATCCACACTGCAAACCTATAAGGCAAGATTCTAATACCTTCAAAATCACATGCAACTTATTTTGATTTTCACAACTTATTTTATGGCAAATTCCAAGGAAGATGATTGCATACAATTCTTTCTTAAATTTAAATAATGATTATCTTAGATATCTTGACAATTATAATATTTTCTTCAGGTGAAATTACAAATGTATTAGTTGCAAAAAATTCTAATTAACTGCATATTATAAATAATGAAAACCTCTATTAGTGATAAGATGCAATAAAACATTTAAACAATATCTTTTACATAAATAGAAAGAAATAAAAATTTCATGCAAAAGTTACATAACAATTTATAAAAATCAGAAATTCTATCTTACAATATTCAATTCAATTAATTATAATTAACAATAATTAAACTATACAATCAATTTAAAAATGAAACTATTGAAAATATGAGGGATAAACATCACAATTTTATAAAAATCTAGATTTAACATTTTATTTCTATATTAAATTATTATAGTCCTTCATCAAATATTATTTTGTACAAAAATTACAGCAGAATGAGTAATAAAATAACTTTTGTATACATTATTCTAAAGATTATGATTAAAGATAAGTTTTAGTATATCTAGAACAAAACTATATTGCAGAGACCCTGAAATCTCAATCTTTCACTTAAATCTGTTTTCGAATTTTTTTTATACATTTATAATTATTTTGAACAATTATTGTACATTCACTAACATGGAAATGAAGAAAAATATATAATAATATTTTGAATTTCATAAAAACTGGTTGTTATTCTGTTGTCTTAATCAGCTGAGCTACATGTCTAAATAAAAAGGAGACCATATCTACAGTGAGATAATAGATAAGGTTCCAGAGAGTAAATGTGCCAGCCAATAGATAGCATTATGGTATTCTCGATTGCACAAGTGTAGTTAACAGAAGTTAATAGGTTCATATCACTTAATTTCTGAAGATTTGTTTCAGCAGTTGTTGCATAAGGGTTTCCTTCAAATAAGCACAAAGAGCAGTTATGTAATTTATTCACACAGAAGGCGAGCATGTTTCAATTTAATATGGAATGCAAGAGGTACATGGACAGCACCATCTTGCACAGCTCAAAATATTCTAGTGGGATACCAATATAATGAGATGGGACATGTAAACATTTAAGATTTTATGCTCTGAACTGGCATACATTCTGATCAACAGTGCTTCAACTTTATGTGGAAGAGCTTGGCTTATACAGTAATCAGCATGCATGAAATTGCTAATAAGTAAGCAAACGGAACACAACATAATCCACCCAAAAATTTGGTTAGAACAAAGAGGGTGCTCAGCATTCAGATCTATTAGTAACCCAAATAATTCTACATCTTGAATGTTCGGATAAGTGTTTCAATGTAAATTATTTACAATATTCCACATGAATTTTAATTATAATATTATTAAAATTTCGATATCTATAACTGTAGTCTTTTTTCCCTATTTTTGCCTCCTTAAATTACATTTGCATGAACTGAATATTTTATATCAATAAAATTAAAAATAGGAAGTTTCATCTAAAATTATAAAGATTTTTAAATAATGAATCATTTTCTCTTCAAGCCTATCCTAATCATTTCCTACTTCATAGCAACTATTACTAGAAATATAAATACAATATTCTGTACCTTCAGGATCCAACATCCTTGGGATATTCAGATATTTTTCAGCAACATCGAAGGCAAGATTTAAATTATGAATAGGATTATCCTAAAAGAAGAAGAAAAAAAGTAAAGGTCTGATTATATACGTTAATTAGATTAAGTATAATAATAATGGATAACTACAAATCAAAATGCCAAAAAACAATTCATATCCAAGATAAATTTAAAATTGCCACTCTTAGGAGGTTAACTAAATTTAAGTTTCTGAAATGTTTGCCACAATTTTTATAATTCTTATGCTATATAAAATGCCTTTTCTACACTAATTTTTAAAATGTAAAATGAATACGAAAATTTGTTTAACACTGTTCTTTAGCATTTCAAGCAAGAGTAATTTAATTACAAAATTATATATATAAAAAAACAAATCTTTAAGAAAGGAAATAATAAATTCAGAATTTTAAGTTTTCATAAAAATTTATATTAACAGAAAATCATTGAAAAATATGAATTTTTCTCAAAAGTTAAATATTACAAGCACAAGCAAACTAATAATATGAAGAAACATTCAGGAAACCAATTAGTTACCTTAGTTAATTTGCTATAATCTAATAGATCAGGTCTATGCCTATGAATGAGAGCACAGAAAGCAAGACCATCCTTCCAGCTAAAGTAAAGAAACAATAGAGTTAGTAAAATACACATTTCAGACAAAATTTTCAAAATGACACATACCCAGTACCAGAGAGATGGAGAAATAAATTAAGACAGAAAATACAAATTTTATACTCTTTAAGTATATAATTTACTCAAGTATTAAATTATGACAGAAAAAAAATTATAATTAAATAAACAAGCGATATTTTAATTGAATGTAGAAAAAATAAGATTTATGTTACCTAATAGAGAAATTCCTAAAAAATAAATGATATTTTATATATACTCTCAAAAAGAAATTTATCCTAAGTAAAATATGCTTATTTTATTAATAAATCAAAACTAATTTTTAAGAGGACATAAGATTCAATATTAACCTCAAGTGGAAATTCTGTACATTAACATTTTTGTATGGAGCTGTCTTCCTTTGGCACCATAGAAGCAAGCCTTCTTTTGCTGTCATTTCTAGAATCAAAACATTATAATTGTGCTTATCAATACAAATTAAGAAAATTTGCAGAAAAATATCTTCAAGTTATTGAGATATCATTAATTACCTCAATATTTTAAATCAAATTAATTTAATGAACATATTTTCACAATAAATTTAAATTCTTCTACATTGTTTAATCTTTTAAATATGTAACCACAGAAACTACAATGTAATTTATCCTTAATCTTAATAATATACAATAGAAATACAGATTTTCATAATGGACACTGCAATACTTAATTAAACACTTTATTATTGGAATTAATATTTCTAGAAAAATGAACAAACTTACCTTCTACAGAAATATCTTGGATAGCAAATCGAAGAATAATGGTCCATATAAGCCCAAGAGTCATCTTTACATTTCCATCAACAATTTCTATTTAAAAAGCAATCATGGATTAAATATTATTTCAGTTATCAAAAATAAATGGCGAGGAAATAAAAATAGACACTCTTGCTTCAATATCTATATGTTATAAAAATTGTCAACTAATGATCATGATTTTTTTTACAATTGTTTAGAAATCGCTCTCAAGTAAACAATAATTTATTTATTAGATTAAAATAAACATCAAAATAATTTACTATATTAAGATTAATAAACCAAAAAAGCTTATGAAGGTTATTTTTTAGACAAAGAAATACATATGCTTAATTTTAAACTAATATTTTATAATGTTTGATGAAGATGCATAGAATAGTTGAAATGACTATATTTAACAAAAAATATATATGTTCAGTGTCATGAAATAATTCTCACTCCTAAAAATATTATGCAAGAGGTATAGTTATAAAATATATCGTAGTCCAGTTCACAAGATTTATGATTTTGTGAAAACTAATAAATCAAATCTTTTAATGTCAATCACAATAGAAAATAGGTTATATTGAAAAATAGATATAAGTTAGGTTGGGTAAAATTTAGGATTCATGAAAGGCTGCCAAAACTGGATTATTAAGAATCAATATCTCACTAGATGTAATGGTGACAATTTTTATAACAAATCTAAATATTATATATATTTCAGGTACCTATGCAATATGAATCTTTGGCAAGGTTTTGGTCCATGGGCAAGATTTTAATATAATTGGGAGAAATTGTGCATTTAAAGTCTTATTAAAGTTTAACAGCCAATTATAAAACACTGGTTTCGATTCATGCAAATAAATATACTTTTTAAGAATTTAATAACTTGAACACTACAATCAAAGATCTAAACTAACTTCCTATGAAATAAAAACCAATTTCCATTTTACAAGTGTAATTTTACTATACAGCATCATAAATATAGGGATTTGAAAATACATACAGTGGTGGCCAAAATTGCAGACACTTTTGAAAACATGTTTTCTAACTTTGTATGCTTATAGAAAATGTATCGCTTCTCAAAATCGCTTCTTTTACATATTTTTAAGAGAATTTAATGCTGATTTCAATACAAAAAGCAAAATTAAATATTTCAATACAAAAAAAAAAGTTGGATGGCAATAAGTATCAAGATGCATTAGTAGCTGATGGCTGTATTGAATAATCAGCACTTATTAGAGGGGCCTCGATTTTTTTTATTACAGCTTCACACTGTTTCATTGAGCTGATGAGTTTTAAGCTCTTCCTTCGTTATTGCTTGATGCCAGGGAACAATTAATCCTCTTTTATTTCATGAATGCTTCATATGTACAAGTCCTCAAGTCCAAGTGTGTGAAAGTCCTCAGGCTGGATTCTTTATTAATTATGATTCCTTGGCTGTAAATGTTTCAATTTTACTAATATTTATTCTAAAGTTGTTCATATATACAAGAGTTTTCAAATGGTGTAATAAGTTCTTAATAATTTTGAGGTCAGGACTATTTCCTGGCTACGATAACAATCCAATGCCTTTTGTACTAAACTATTCTTCCGACATTTTTTGTGTGTAGCAAGGAGATGAATCCTGCTGAAAAATAAATGATGAGTTGTTAGGAAATAGATCACTGATGGAAGGTGTAAGTTTTGACCCTAGAATAGTGTCAATGTACTTTCATGCATTTAATGTCCCATCCATAACATGAAAGAGACCAATATCATCTGCTGACCTGCATGACGAAATCATAACTTTAAGCAGAATTCTACATAGTTGCCTGAATGCAGTCAGAATATAGCTCTTCTATTCAATATCTCACCTATTTTTGTCATCACTATCAAATAACAATATGTTTGTTTAATCACTCTGTGTAACTTGTGACAACTAGTCATCTGTCCTATTAATGCTTTGCATTGCCCACTATAATCTTTATATATTCTGCTGTAAATTGAAATAAGGATTTTTGTTCAATTCTACCTCTTAGTCCAACATCTAATAATCATCTCTTGATTGTTCTGAAGCTGACATAAATACCAGCATCAATTAAATGGCCACTGATGACATTCTTCTATTTTGGTGACAAATTTTTACTTATTTTTCCAACACCAGATGTGGTGCATTTTTTCAGCCCTTTATGCTTTGTTTTTTATTGAGTTTGTCATCTGATACCTGAAAAATGTTTTTAGGATTCCAGAAAACCATTTAGATTTCAGAAAAGGAAAGATTCCTTTAGGATTCCATAAAAATTTTTAGGAAGCATCCACTTGTTTTGCAATTTCAGCATGAAAAAAGCCACATTTATCTAACATAATAATTAAAGTTCTCTTTCTAAGAGCCCAATAAATTTTTATTTTTTTGTCATTACATCTTAAAAAAATAGAAATATATACAGAAATTCCAAATGCATATTAAAAAGTTTTGTTAAACTTCTAACTTACAATTCAATTACATAAAAATAGTCATCCAACAGAAAAAAGGCCAATAATCACTTGTTCCAACATTAAATATATCAGTTTTTGCTATAAGTTAATAACATTTTACTGGTTCCCAGTATAAGAATGAAGATTTGTCAAGAATGTTAGAAATAACAGTCCATCTCATCATTTTTTTTTTCTTATTCCAATTAAAGTTAGAATAACTTTTTTTGTGGGGCAGGTATTTGAATTTTGCATTTAGTATTGAAATCAGCATTAAATTCTTTTTTAAATGATATGCAAGATTTTGCATTTTGTGACACAAAATATTTTCTATAAGCATACAAAGTTTGAAAACAAGGATTTTCAAAAGTGTCCACTATTTTGACTACCACTTTATATTGTTTAAAATGTACATTGATCACATTCAAGATTACATAATTAGTCATAACAATACAAAGTAATGTTCATTCTGTACAGTCAATATAAATTTTCCTGACTTTGAGTATATCAAACATTTCTTTAACTATTATTGTTTATACATTAAGAAAATTCCCAACAAAAGTTATGTAATATAACAATTCAAATTTAGTGCTAATTATTTGCGGGAATATTCAGAAATAACTAGATATATGTGTAGAATCTTTCTAATTACCTTCAGCACCAATGGAAACTAATTTGACACCTTTGCTTGCAATGAAATCTAAAGCTTTGTTCACATTAGCTATATGATGGAACCTCATCTTGCCCCTGTCAGGCTTTGGCAATGTTTCACTGGAAATTACTTCTAATAGAAGCATGAGTTTTAGTCCATTACGGAAGTCTTCTTCAATGTTCTCAATCTGTGTTCCTGCCTTCCTCAAGTGAGAATTGCACCAAGCAGTGAAGGTCTGTAATCAAAAAGCACAAATGATTTATAAAAGAACAATACAGAAAATGAATTCAATAATACAACTGAAACCCTCAGACACATAATATCATTTCAGAGACTGAATAAACATTTAAAACAATTAGTCTTGCCCCCAAATGGAATTGGGATGCCTTGCATGTCTTGAAACTTATAACCATGCAGGTTTCATAGAATTTGTAACATTAGCAAGTAAAATTCTAAGAATATTTCGATTTCAAATATTTTATAAGAATTCTAGATATATTTAACTATTCTTTGTTTTCAATAAATGTGTTATTTTTCTCATTTAATTACACACATATTTGGCATTTTTGTCACTATAAAATATTTGTAACCCGATCCATGGTAGGAAAAACACTGATGTTATGCCCTCACTGATCATTTGCCCCTCCCCCCCCAAGACTGGTGACAGAAGATCTACATATCCCTTGTCCTTCTCTCTCTAGAGATAATGCCCTAGTTCATCACAAGATCAATGTTAATTTTCATTATCTTGCACAAAATTAATGCATTTTGTGTGTGGATTTCTATATGGGCATAAATAAGTACTTAATTCAGATTTCTATCCCTTTTTTATTTCACATTTCAGTTTGGCTTATGAAAAAGATTATATTACAAAACATACAACTGAGTATATTTCATTTTATTGCAGCTGGGTTCAATTTCATTTCATATATTCTTGCAGTTCTTTCTGACTCAAAATTCAACTGTTGTTGATAATCTTTTCAAGGATGGAAGAAATGTACATCAAAATGAAGCAATGCCTTCATGCCATTTTAAATACAGAAATATTTGTCCAAAGAATATTAATTGCATGTCTGTATTTCCTGAAAATATACTAACTGATGAGATGGAGCATTACTTTCTTCCCCACACAGCTGGCAGTACTGACATGTATATTAGCAAATATATATTTGATTGGAAATTTATAAAAATGCAGTATAACATTGAATAACAGTATTTTCATTAGCATTAATCAATACATAAGGTTAAATAAGGATTTACTTATTTATATTTCTTTTGTATCTATTGGCACATATTTTTAAGTTCATCTATTGACAATAAAGAAATTCCACTATATCAATTGTATATTTGTTGACACATTGTAAAAACTGCAAGGTATAAAAGAACAGTTACTAATCATTGCTACATTCAAATAGTTCATAAAAAGAGAATATATAGGGAAATCAATAAAGTAACTAAGTTAAAAAAAATCTTTTTTAAAAAAACATTTAATATTCTCAATGTTTTTAAACAAGTTTCTTTACAAAATTACTAGAATTTTGTTAAGGAATATTATTAGGGATGCTATGCTGATTTTTATATTTGCATTTGCATACATTTTAATGCTTTAATGACATTTTACATTTTTAGTTATTTTTGCAAACTCTAATTTTTGATAGAATTTTCTGATGAAAAACCTAAATTAAAATCTAATACATATTTCTTTTGCTTAAATTTGGAACAATAATCTCTCATTATATTCTGCAGTTCACAAAATAGATAAGAAATCTATTTCATTTAGAAATATTTTATAATTATTTTAGAGCTTAATAATGTGAAAATTTTGAGTTGTTTACCAATTGAACCCCAATATTTAAAGAATAGATAGAAATACAGATTAGTTTTTATTTAAGGAACTATATAATATATTTTTAAAAGCGATCTGTAAAATGTTAAGCAAGTCATGATAAGCTTCAAAATTAGAATATTTTTGCTTTGTATATCTTTTTTACCAAAAAACATCTCCCCCCAACCTCAATTTAAAAAAAAATTTCTGCTCTAAACCGGCTTATTTTGGTTTTATAGATTCTTTTTCAATCGTTCTCAACAAATTTATCATAAATTTAGTCACTTTTTTTAAGAACAGAGAGCAAGTATAGTATATCATAGTATAAAGTATATCATAATCATAATTTGTTCTCCATTAGTTTGCATCCCCCCCATTCCTACTTTTGAAAAATAAGTCTATAATTACAATTTTACAGCACTGCAATAGTCCTTGCACACCTGCTTAAATACTGCACTTGAAGATTTATTTTCGTAAAATCTGTAGCAAAATCCAATTTCTCCCAACACTGAGTATTCAAAAATACTAAAACCAAATTGAAATTGCATTAAGTATTAAATATCACATTTATGAGTTTCCCTCGGATAATCTTAGGTGGCATGTTAAAAGAAAAATTTCATTTTTGTCTTATTATCAGCCACTGATTAAAGTTTTGATTTTATTAATTTTGATATTAATGTTTACGATTCTTTAAGATAGGAAAAAATGTTTCTTTTTTAATATTGATAAACTCTTTATTTATAGTTAAATTGGACTTTAAATGACTGAAATTTTGCAAAAAAGCAAATAACAAATTTGCCAATGACATGTTATTATAAATAAATTCCAAATGGAGATTTTCTGGATAAATCAAATTAAGCAGGAAAACATTACTTTATTATCAGTGTTAAAAGATTTTTTTTTTTTAATGGACAAAGTGCAATTTATTTCCGTCTTGAATTCTTTAAAAGAAACAAACTATCGCTATTTATTGTCACAAGTGTTTTATTTGAAAAATGTAAATTTTAATCATTGAGAAACTATTCATAGAATTCATAATAGTGATTATGAAAAGCTCGCTTGATTCATGTTTTCCATGTAGGTCTTTACTTAACACGTCTTCAAAGTAATTGTTCCCTTTTTTCATTTTCAAGACAGCATAATGGTTAAGTAATTCTATTCTTCCAAATTCTGACATTCAGCATAATCGGAATACATTCGCGCCGGTTATTCATCAACCAGTGCCCTACATTCATTCTCCCCCCGTGAAAAAACTTCCAAAAATAAAACTTGCAAAGCTACAGAAACCTCAATCCACCACCCTGAGTAATCGGACACTTTTCGTGCTGTTCCTCGGCTTTCTTTTTAAGGCGCTAGGTATAGGAAGAAGCTCTAAAAAGCCGCGCCCACGGTTGCCAGTGGAGACGAAGAACCGCTGTTTGAAGAGCTCCAAAGTGAATCTGGGGCTATACCGTCGGCAAATTCCAAGTGTGTGTGTGTGACTCAAGCAGTTCCCGTTTCCAGGGAGATATAAATATCCTCTGCTCTACGGAACTTCAGTATCGTCTGCCATCTCGCGAGTGAGCTCGAGAATGGCAGTTCTCCGCCATATAAGGACACGGAAGATAACGGAATCATTCAGGAAGCAGCCGAACGTCTTCTCAGTTCGGGTATACACCATCAGAACGTTCGAAGAAACGTAAAGAGATAGAACGATTTGGTTTATTTGTTCTTGGTGTGCGTTGGTTTTAATTAACGGAACAATTTAACTACCGACGTCGAGGTGGAAATGTCGGGAAAATAATTCATGACACTGAAAATGTGCCGCCAACTCTCTGTCAAAAGGAAAATTAAACTTTGGGAATACGAAAATAGAATGCAAAAGAATATTTTACGTGGCACTGAGATAAGTTGTCATAAAAGCTGTTGCTTTTTATTATTTGGTACTTTTTTGGATACTATCCTTGAAATTAGGCCAGCTTTAACTGTACAGTTCAGCAGATAAATATTATTTATTAAACAACAATTTGCTCATATACTAGTTATTTACAAAAACATACCATTGTTTCGCAAAATTCAAATCTATTTTCATTACACCAGGCATCAAATTATAAAATCTGCATAATACATGGAAAGACATTTTGAATTTTTAAATCCCGCGTGGCATAATTTAAATACAAGAAGTGCAGTCACACCAGGTTCGTTCATAGCGCTTCACAAAAGCAAAAGAAACAACAAGGGCAGAAAATATTTTTCCCAGAGTCAATATACTATGAGTTTTTGACAGGGATTTCTTTTCACGTGTCGATTTAAGATAGAGAAATCTAGGTATCTTTTAAAAAGAATGCGCTTGGCTTAACAATTTTTATTTATTTATTTCTTCACTTGAAGAGTGGGAGCATCTGCTTTAAACATTTTTACGGAGCTTCTACAAAATTAATTAAATAAACAGCAGAAAATGGGATTAGACAAAGTTTTCAAAATTGTTAAAAAACTTTGGGAATTGGAATTTAATTTTGATTTAAAAATGTCATTAAATTTATATGATTAGATTAAAGAAATTGATTGGTTTGGTTAGGTTTTATGGCGCAAAAGCCACATTTGGCCATTTTGCGCCAAACACATGATTTTTTAAAGAAATTGAATTAAATTTACAAACATACGCACGTCAATAATATTTTAAGAACATTTTTATTGGATTATGAAAAATTTAAAAATCTTAAATATGCAATTTTCTATCATTAAAAATTTATATATCCAAAATATTTAAAATGAGCCGATTAGAGAAAATACAAAATTTCATTCCTAAAATACTCTTAATATTAGAATATCGATTGTAAATCTCATTAGATATCTGAAGGAGCGATAATAAAGATTCAGAATATCCAGTTTTCAATTCGTGTTATAGTTTATCAAAAAGTAAAAAAACAGAAACGCAAATATTTTTTTCTAATAATACAGCCGTGTATCACAACAATTGATACATTTATATGAATGGCGATTCATTGCTACCACGGTTATAACAGAAATAGAAACCCGTTTCCGGATATGTGTGCAAAGCAACGAAGATATCAGAATAAACTGTATATTTAGAACATAACCGACATAGCACGATAAGCAAGTGACCTTGATCTTGGACGGACTTATCGGTTTCTTGAATAAGCACAATCCAATTACACAATTAAAGTTATAAAACAAAAGCCCCAACTTTCATACTTTTAATGATTAAAATACTTTGTCTATCTTGCCAATTGTTTTGCTTTTAGCAAGCTCGCCAAGAAACTAGATCGAAAAATTTCAACGCAAAAACAAGACAGAATATTTCTGCTTCCTAAGGCTCAATTGGCAATATGGATAAAGCATAACAATAGGGTTCCTTTTTAAATAGTTTCACGTGGCTCGGGTCAAACTGCTTAACTTTCGAGTTTGGCATACTAACATCCATACAGAAACCTGTTATCGATAATATCGAGAAAGAGCAAGAAACAAAGGTGCTCATTTATCGCAGCAAGGGCAAGTGGGTAATCCATTGTCCAACAACAAGAGCTTGTGTTTGAATAACCTTTTTAGTTCAACTAGTGGACGAAGCAAGAGAGGTTTAGATGTAATAGACAATCGAATGACGACATCTTTTAAGAGATTTTCAGATTCATCGATAGCATTAGTGTAAAAAATATTCATCAGTAATTGCTAATCAAGCACTGATAATGTAGTTTTAGTAAGATATATAAAAGTCTTGAGGAAAAGCCTATGTTATGCTTTAACTTTATTTAATAACTCCAATAAATAGCATTGAAAAAGTACATTATCTGCATTTGAATTGCTATTTATTTTAAACCATTTAATATAGTTAAAGATTTAAAATTATATTTGATCCTATCGTAAAGGATTAATAAAAATTTAATATTTACTTGTTATGTTTCAAATAAAAAAATTCATTCTTTCAATTTTCGTGAAATTCAGGTGCCATTATAAAATTTTAATATTCCATTTTTGTATCTTTTCACAAAAGAAAAAACTGTATACAGCAGATTTTTTTAAAGGTGAGTGGTGGCAAATGGAAGTTCATTAAGGGGACGGTGGATTTTATTAGGCACTTTTGAATTATTCATTTAGAGTTAGGAAACTTATTTTATGAGCATGTGTTAAAATATAAATAAGTCAACTTCCTTTTTAAAAACTTTAAGACGAGATACATTTTTAATTTGTATATATATATTCCAGGCAATTTAATTTTTTCCATTCCTTTTCCCCCTTTATTATAAATAATATAATATCAGGTCATACATAAATTTATTTGAAACAAAACTATGTGATTTTGTATTTCTAATTAACTGCTAATTTTTTAAAAATATCCTTACGTGCAATTTTTGAATTTTCATAAGATTTTATTTGTTTATTCATTTTTAATTAAAATTATCTTTTAACTATCTTAAAACAATCGAAATACAAAATGCATACCAATGCAAATGTATCACCGAAACCTTTATTATCTATTTTATTTAATTTCCAGTAAAATTAAGACACAGTATTTCAAAAATATTCAAATCTGACAACATCATCATTTTTGAGGAAAGTCTTAATATCCATTTTCCGCCGAGATATTTCAAATATTCATTGTATTGAGCAATACATATGACATTATTGTCCCCTTAGTAATTTCGAACATTTGATGAAGTATAATGGAATACTTCAATTTGAAGCTCACTAATGCAATCTATAAAAAAACACCCTATTAAAGGCTCTCTCCTCCCATGAACATTTAAATTATATTAGAACTTCTTCATAACAGATATACAACAAACTGCATTTATCAAATTGTACAGTATAATTTGATTGCATTGGCACCGAAAAAATAATTTGCTCAACCGTGGAAAAAGTGTCAAGAAAAATTTGCAAGTGTCGAAGGAATTAAAGACACGTTATTTTAACTACTCTCTCCACTTAAATTGTTTGGATCAGTGCCAAGATTTGCCATCGGTATAATCATCATGCCACTCAGTTGTTCTTCAGTAAACTGAAAAACACTCGTTTTAGAATATCATTAAATCGCAGCACTGGCAACTTTCCCACTTTATTATTTTGTATAATTTTTTGAGTATTTATTTTTAATGATTAATTACAGAAATGTAACTGTTTAACAACATGTTTTGTTTAAAAGGAATGATACCAAAACTATTTTTAATTTAATTTTAATAACTATTTTAATTGTTTTGCTTTAAATTAAATTTAAAGCAATTTTTCGATAATTAAAAAAAATTTAAGATAATTTTGAAATTTTGTAAAAGTTTTAGAAATCTCCCTCCACATACAAAAAAAGATGTTATATGATTAACCTGTAAGCAAAAGCAGTTCTCTTCATTCATTAAAGTTCTAAATAAGATGTGAAAAGAGGTAAATGGGTATTTTAATATTCTTCATTCTTTTATTATTATTAACAATTTGTAATGAGATTCATTATAACGAGAATTATTTTTACTGTCATTAGGTATTATCTCTAAACAGAATTATTGTACACCTTGTTCACCTCCGTCAACATTTTTTTTTTTTTTCCAACATTTTGACCTCAAATAATCTACTGTAGCTAACATTTAAAGAAATAATTCAAATCAAAATGGCTTCTAAGTTTCAAATAAGATGAATGATTAATTTGAGGTCTGGAGTTAATCAGCAACTTGCATTTTAAAAATATTCAATTTCAGTCGTTTCAACTCAGCAATCATTTTTATATAATAACCAAATAACTCATTACGCAACGTGCCTGCAAGAGATGTGCAATTATATATAAAAAAACAGCAAACTCCAAACCGAATAAATTAAGAACGGAGGTGGAAAGGGAGAAAAAAAGAAACACGTGTTTTTCGCTATTTCTCCTCTCTTTTTTTTTTTTTCCGCCTCCTCCCCCTTCAATCGACAGAGTTCGGATTGCAGTGCTTGACATTCCAAGCAAGAGCAATAAACTCGGACCGCAAACACCGCCCTGAATACAACCCACTGATCCACTTCGCACAAAAAAAAAAAGTGAAGAGACAAAGCATTTCTTTCTGGTGAACTTGAGACGGGAGGATGCTTCCACAGTTCAGCACACGAGAAAAGAAGAAAAACATTCTTAACACTTTGGATGAAGATGATTAAAAGAGTCAGAGAAACAAGCTCATGATGAAAATGTGTGGTGTCATACATGGATTATTTCTATACAACAATTTCACTTTTTACTACTCGAGGTTCTTGATGCAAGTACGTACGTATCCTATTATATACAAGACAGAAATGGGGAGGGGGGGGGGGGGGGGGGTTAGGGAAAAAAGAATAGACCCAAACCTCTAATTCGGAACCTTAGCGAATTTAAGCACTTTGGAAGCCAAGGCATTGCGAAATTACGAGGCCTGTTTTTGATGAATTTTGCTTCAAGTTTCGACTACTTTATATAACATGTTTTTAAACTTGTATGTTTTTTTTTCTTTCTTTTCTAATGAGTTAAGGTGTCTTTTGTGTGTTTTATAAATTTGTTGTGTGAAACATATTTATACTTTTAATTTCAGTAATTTTGTAAAAAAAAGTACAGGTTTTTATTTACTTTAACTGATACATGAATGGCATCCACATTTGCTTTCAGGATTATTTAAAGATATGAACCTTAGGTTAAATACTGTAACAAGTAACCGGAATGAAACACACGAAAAGATGACTCTTGGCCTTTTAAAATGGTAAAAAAAAAATGAAAACGTTCATTATCATTTTTTAAATTAAAATAATTAAAAAAAGCTTTAAGAAACACTTACTACCCTTCTCCACCCCCCACCCCCCCAATTACTTGACAAATTTGACAGATGCTAAGTTCAACGACTTGGTATATCAATTCACGTGATTTTTTGAAACGAACATTACGAAATTTACAGGTAATATACAAACTTATAAATATAATCAAGCTAAATTTCAAAATTTTTACTGTACCATTACCTTTAATGGCGTGATCCTATTTTTACTTACACATAGCCCCCCCCCCCAAAAAAAGCACTAAAAGAAGCTCTAAATTAAATTGCTTAGTAAGGGAGTTTATGCACCTGGTAATTAAAAAATTAACAGAAATCCTTATTCGAATGCAAGGCTTTCAAGCATATCCAACCGTTGTTATATGCAACCACACGAAACATTTTAACACTTTATACGCAACCGACGAGATATCTCGTCAGAAGCATTGAAAATGTTAAATGTAATAGTAAAAGAAATATACCAATCAACCGAAATCCAGACTTGTATGAGTGAGAGTAGTGGAGGACCATTCACTTTTAACTGGAGAAAGTCACGTGATTAGTTAGAGGGTTTAAAAATAGCATCTAAAAACTTCAATATACAGAGTATTTACTAAAATAGGATGCCCATAATCAAAGAAATTTCGATACCAAGTTGTCAATCAACTCCGTAACATGAAGGCAGGTAATACTCGAGGATGATGAAATGGTTGGATTTAAATATATTTCCTCAACCAGGGTTAATTTTAATGTTTGTTATTTTCTTCCTTGTTTGGACTTCATCTTAGAAACCATTATTATAAATTTCTTGAAGTTTAATTACTAAGGGATTTAATGAATCATGGGATTGTTGTTATATCTCTGCTAAGAATAAGTAACAAGGCAGGTAACTAAGAATTTATTCACCTCATTCTAGAGTTGCAATCCAGTATGATATTTACAATTTCCATGTAGCAAAATTCTGAAGAAATATTTACATGATATTCCAATATATTTTGCAGTTAAAATAAACGAATCTCAGTCAGAAAACACTGCTTTCCAACTTATCAACGATACAGTGCTATCCAAAACTGAAAAGAATCATGTGTTTTCGAACAAGACTTCATGTTGTGTAATAAAAGGCACTAAAAAAAAAAGTCAAGGTTACAGAGAATTACATGAAGAGAATTTTAAGCTAACAAAATACGCAGTCAAATAATGCTGTGGAACAAATAAGAAAATAATTTTAATAGTTGAGTAGAATTCTGAAAGATGTCATGCGTGGTTTCGGTAACAGAACAGGCGTTAAGATTGTTTTTCAACTAACCGAATTTCAACCAAGAAATTGCTTTAATTATCATCACAATTAAAACAATTTTTTTAAAACGAATTAACGCGAAAGTTTTTCCGATTTCTGTGAGCTCTTACTGCCGCATATTTAAGACAGGATTTGATTAGAATGACTAAGATGTGAACAACATTGTTACTACTATGATCCAATCTATTTCAATAAGATAAGTTTGAATTTGTAAAAGTATATTTATTTAGAAATGTGTTTCACATTAAAAACATCAGATTGTTATTCTGGGATAATCTTGAAATTTTGAAACATTGAAAATATCACGATCTACACTTGGTATTCAGATCTCGAACCCAAAATTATCTGCTTCTGGAACCGTACTCAAAATCGTGTAAAAAAAGTATTTGAGTCATTTCATTTAGAACTTTTTCGTTTACGAGGTATAGCGAAACTATCGTAATCATAAAATGTTTAAATTCGAAATCTCGACAAATCCCCACATTTCAGACCTCCGGAATTATTATTATTGGCATTATGTCTATTTGTTCGTCCATCTTTATGAGTGTGATGACTCGAATGCTTTGAGCTAGACAGATGAAATTTTGAAAATGGACTTTTGATATAAATCTACAAATTTGACCTAATTGTGAATGAAAAATATTCAGAGAAAATTTGGCTAGCTTTATTAGTGCAAATGAAATCGATGACTACAACAAAAGCTAAAGAACGCGACAGATACTTTTTGTGGTAAATCAGTCGAAATGGTTTAATCGTTTACCAAAGTATTTTCGCATGCATGTCGACGCAATAATTTAAATGAATGAAATTCGTAATGTGATCATAACTGCAGAATACTTGAGGTGTCAAATTTTGGTTACAATTGGTCAGAAAAGAAATTCTAAAATGCATTATTCACACGAACAGATTCACTGAAAATGCTTGATTCACGAATGCTATGCTTGGCATCCACGGCCCTACTCATCAACAATTTTATATAAAGTGTGTAAGCAGAACAAGGCTTTTACTAAGCTTCGCTCCGATGACCCGTTCATTTACTGATATGGTTCTAAATTTGCTATCTGACTCATGGTAAAACCAGTCCCTCAACTATGGACGTTGATGGGGATCTTCCAGCAAATTGTAGATAAAATGAACGAATATCAAAGAAATCCAAAAAACCACATAAGGGAGAGAAGGCAAAATATGCTTGTCTGAAGATGCGCATGGGCCGTGGAAGGAGATAATGCGAGAAAGTTTCGGAATAACAATTCTCTTTAATTTTTGCAATGGATTTCGAAGTCATTCATATTTTAGCTATCAAAATTTTAAGCAAATTCCTAAATCTGTGCAAAACATATAGAATTAATTCAAAGAAGTGATAAAGTTGAACGTCTATCCCCCCCCTCCCCCACGCTAGAGAATAATGCATTCAGGTGAACGGAACGCGGAAGGCTATTACCTCATAACTACTAAACAGTTAGTTAAGAAAGGATGAAAGAATATTGGCTTCTGTTCAATGCTGCCTATTCTTCAGGGATATCTTTAATCGCTTCCCCGCACCCTTTTTGTTATGCAGCTCTGCGATTGTTCCGGAAAGAATGCCTACACAGACTCGGGTTGTTTTGTAGGTGAGTGGTTTTATATAGGTTAGAACAGGTAAAAGAATCTTGGGTATGGGGAAACCGAGATGAAAGTAAACAAAAGTAAATATGCAGTTTTTTTTTCCCCCTCCCTCGCTCGCTTAGAATACTTGCGAGGTTATTTTGTGATAAGAATAAAAGGGATAATTTCATACAGTTTGCTTCTTGCAAAATCAATGTTCATATAAATCAGAGGGAGTGGTCTCCCAGAAATATCACAAACTCTCCAATAAAAATCCTATATCCTCCTGTAGAAAGTTGCAGATCGTAGGTAAGCTCGCAAACGTCTTATACGGCATTAATCCATTGAAATCATTTAGAGCCTCATTGAATTTACAGTGCGAATTTGCATTCAGATGACTTTTTAACAGAGGGATTCAAATCATAATTTAAAACAAAATTACAAATACAGACAACATATACGGAATTTCATTAATTTAAGTCCTAATGTTTACGAGTCCACAGGCATGTGCAAACACAGGCCAACAGATGGTTAGTATCTAACAGATTTTATTCGTAATTTAATTCTTTGCACTCGGAAACGTAACCCGTTACATAATTACTCATCTAATACAAAGATCTATTTATTGCCCTGAAAAATAAAAGTACATAATTATTTTGCCTAATTCCTTTGAAAAATTAATCTACATCTTTTACCATTCTGTAAATGTTTTTAATAAATCAAAATTGAAGAATAAACTTTAAAAAAAGGCAAAATAATACGCTATCCGAGAGCAAAGGGCTAATAACTACATTTTAGATACTAAACCAGTTTCCGAAATTTGATATATCTAGCTCCTTACGCTTTATAATTACCATGCCCTCTTGTACTCGGACAGGTGGACAGACATAATTCCACTCAAATGTGGTAGAAATCTACAAATTTGATCCTAAATTCATACAACAAATTTCATTTATTTAGCTCAAGATGCTTTTGAATTATGTTAACCGATAGACAAATCCAAAATCCGAAATATGAAGATTCGGAAAAATCTAGAATTCAAATTTAACAATATTTCCTCAGTACTTCGTAAAAGAGAAGTTAAAAATGGGAAAGGCCGTTAACCTCAAAAAACTTCTCACTAGATGAAACATTGACCGAAGTACCGGAAGCAAAGGCAGAAATTCCTTTTTGAATAAGTCACTGAATGGTCAACAAATAATCATAGTGAATAAGGGTTTTGATTTTTTTTTTAAAGAAAAAACCAATCGAATTCTTATCTAATTAGTACCATTAGAGAAAACAGAAATTTTTCTTGAAAATTATTATTTTTTTTCTTACATTATATGCAAATAATAATAATGCAATAAGAAATATGCAAAGACAAAGTATTGTAATGAGCAAAAAATCAGACCTTGGGACTTTTGATGCATCTTTGCGTTTTAATCACCGCGGTTTTTTTTTTTTTTTTTTTTGTTTTGTTTTGTTCAGGAAACACACACACAATTTTTTTAGAATGATGTCTATTATAAGCATGGTAGCTCAAAAATGTATAAATCGAAACGGATGAAATTTGGTATGTGGTCTTGCTGACAAATTTTGGCCGAAATTAATATATTGAACTTTGGATTTTCGAGAAAACAAAAAATAGTAATAATCAATCTAAATGTTAAGGGGAATTTGAATGATACCAATAGATAATCTTTAAAAGTTACCAAAATCATTTTTTACAAACATAGTTGGCAATTTCTATTTTCCCATAACAAAATCAATAATTCGGAAAACATTTTCAAATTATTTAGAGGTCAGTAAATATTTTTTTCAAACAACTGGACTGTAATGAGAATTCAGTGAGAATTTATAAAAAAATATTTGCCAATAAATATAAGTTATTATATTTATTGGAAAATGTGATTGTTTATGAAAAGTGTTTTCCGGATTGGAACACAAGAAATTCACTAGAAACTTGCCTTATATTTAAGGTTGTCATCGTAGGACCGGATTTCGTCCCGAATTGAAGCTTACTTCCGCGCTAACGTCCGGTGCTTCAACATATCTTGATTCTTTTATCAAAAATTATGTAAAAAAAAAAAGGCTACATTTTTACACAAGTAAACAATTTGCTTTGTAATGATTGTTTTATTCTAGTTTTTTTCAATAGAATTTGGATTTATCGAACAATAACTGCATACTCTCTCAGTATTCTGACGTCTTAATTTCCCCATCTCTTTCTCAATTGTTGAACAAGATTAAGAAAGAGGATCAATGACATAAGAGTATATTATAATATTGTCTGACTTAAGATGCCTCCTTCGCATGTAAGGATTCGAACTTAAAAATAAATAAAGCAACATTATTTATAGTATAAAACTATCGTGCCAAATTAATGCTATCAATATGTAGGAACCATATTTATTGATATAATAGATACAGTAGTATTTATGAATCTAAAATCATATTTTTATAGGTAGAGAACATGTTAACCCTAGAAAACATGTATTTTTTTTAACGAAATATGTTTTTATAGCTGCTTTCATTGAGGAAAATTGATATATATACAATGTTTTCCATGAAATTAAAAAAATATGTCTAATGGCAACACAATTAAACAATGTCAAAATGACACAAAATCACATTATAACTATGCAATAAAAATTTATATTTTTAATAGCAGAAATATCCATACAGCAGCAATCTTGATATTTTTTCAAATTTCCAGTTTAAAATCTAATACTGGTACCGCCATTGCCGAATATCAGTCTTTTCTACAAATGTTTATCAAAAAACATTTAAAAAGGGATTTCCAAATCCTTTGGAACAGTTATGAGAAACTTCAAAATGGTTACAAAAACGTGTAGTATAATGGCTAAATGATGCATTGTAGAGTTAATGATAGCAGCGCAAAAAATCTCCATTCACAGAAAACTATAAAGTCAAACATGGACTGCAAGGTCAAATTCTTTTTGATAACATTAAAAGATACAACTTCGCAATCACTTCCATAAAAGAATTATTTAATTTTTTTTCTTTTTAATTGAAAATCCGGCAAAAAGGATTGACGTAAATCCCTCTATATCGATCACAGGACTTTGATCAGAGTGGTGCGCAATCTTTTGACGAGGCTGCTGAGAGAGATAGTAACTTCGCTCAGATTGCGCACAAAAGCAAATTCCTCTTTCAGGACGGGAGAAGGGTAAAGGAGAAAAAAAAAAAAAAAAAAGAAAAAAAAGAACAAATTGATTTTTATCTCTGCAAGAGAATTATTTCGGTGATTTATGATTAAAGAGCCCGATTTTTATCAGACGCGTGTTCAGCAGAGAAAACTTGGGACCGATGGAACGAGATTGCGTTCGAAGGCCGGTCTTCCCAAGGAAAAGCAACAATGGAGAGGCGATTAGCATAATTTCCGCGATGTTAGCAAGAAAGCAAACTTAGAAAGTTGTTGATCACGCGCGCTAAAGATCTTGAGAGAAAAGGGGTTAAGACGGTACTCATGAATGTGAGAGCACGCGGCTGAAAACAATACAATTTAATTTTGAAGGGAAGGTGAACTCCATTAAGCATTTTTGCGAATTATTCAGTTCGAATTATGATTTTTTTTTCCATGAATATCCTTTTAAAGCGAAATATTTTTTTTTTTAAAAATAAGATATAAATCTATTAGAAATTTCAAAAAATGACTTTTTCAGGTGACAATTTTTAATTAATTTTTTTTCCATACTGCCCAATATAAATTTATTCGATATAAAATTGTGTCTGATTTAATCCTTTCAATTAAATACTAATTTATTAGAAATATTTTTATACACATTGATTGAATTTTCATAAGAATGTTATGTTTTTCAAAACTAAAATTAGTTTTTGTCTAAAAAATTCGAAATATAAATTGCGCAAACTATTTTCAATTCAATGTTTAACCGAGATCTTTATTATTAATTCTATTTAATTTCTCCAAAAATTAAAACATCTGAAGCATCTCAAAAATATTTAATTTTAATTACAGATCATTTTGAGAAAAGAATTAAAATGCACTTTCCTCCTCCCATAAGACTTTGATATATTCCTTTTATTGACCAATATATCTTGTTTTAGTTAAATAAAATTTTGCGTTTTTATTAATTTCGCCGTCCCTTTCAGGAATTTGTGTTTTTTTCCTCGTGAATATGTTTTATTAGAATTGTTGAATGTTTTCTCAGATTTCTCTACGATTGTTCATCATAGAAGTAGAGGGAAAGCAAAGTTAATATTTGCAAAGAAATGATGCCTAGAATTAATTTTTTACCCCAATAATAGCTTAAAATTTATATTTTGTAATAAATAAAATCAATAGCTTATTTTTACAATTATTTTCTTCCTTAATTTTAGCAGCGAATTTAATTATTCTTTTTCAAAGAAAATACATTAGTCACCGATATTCGTCTAATGAATGGAAGACCGGCTAAAAAATAAAATTCCAAGAGATGTTTCAAAGATTCTATTGATAACTTCCAATTCTTTAATAGCAGTTCACTTTCTTACTATAAAAGAACTCGGGACAAATTTTAATGCCCAAAGAAATAAAATAAGTTATATGGTAAGATTGCATTTAGCCGAAGAATGAATCTTCATGGATTCTATGTTTTCTCAAGATCACGAAAGGAAGTTTCCACAGGAATTTTCAGACTCATCTGCATGCAATTTTTTAAAAAAAAATATAACTCAAAAAGTACCTTTTAATAATGATATTAAAGGACCACATAATTAAATGGTATATGAGTATTTTCTTTGCTATAAGGCCATGAAGGTTAGAACCCTTATTTTCTAGGTAATTGATACTTACAGTTTCAAAATTATTTATTGATATTTGACAAAGAGTTATTTCAAAATGCCTAACTGGGATTCAAAGGCAATAAAGAGTATCCCGAAATTACCGCAAGATTTGTAAGTCACTATTCATGCAGTAAAATGTTGAAAACCCCATTAAAGATCATTAGATAGCTGATAGTTTAGGGTGAGTAAAAATAGATCGTAACATGACAGTACAACGTGTTGGCGCAAAATTTAAATTAAATAATAATTAAAACACTTTTTTTCCCTTCTTTAATTTGTTATATTTTATTGAATCGTAAAGTACACAGGGTAGGCTAATGTATGTAATAAAACATAAGGCAAATGGCTTCTACGGCTTTTCTGGGACATACGCACTCGTGGGAATTTTTCCAAGACCATTTTGCATTAATGTGACTGAATTTTATAGACGCAGCGTTGAAATTCCTCCTTCAATGCCCACGTCCATGTGGAAGTGTTGGCATAGACCTTTGGCTTCAAGTAATGCCATAAAAGGAAATCCAGTGGTGTTAAATCACACAATCTAGAGGGGCCAATTCTCGAATTTTTAAACTGTGGCCACTAGATTATCATGATTTTTGAAATATTGTTCAACAAAGAAAATACATGGCTCTATTTTGTAACTAATGTAGCACCGAATATATTTTCTCCTTTATAACTCAACGGCATCCCATAATAAGGAATATTATAGCCTTGTTCAGTGTTTTGGTGATGCGTCAATAAGGCAATATTTGACTTCTGCGTTCTATCTTGTAATACAATAGTAGGAAACACGACAGTCAATCAGAAAAGCAAGGTGAAACTCAGTATCCGGTAGAAAGTAAAACACTGCACGCCTAACACATTCAAATCCATTGTTTACACGGTGTGAAATGAATTACACAACCGTATCGTGAATCAACAGAAAACGACAAATATGCAATTTCGAAATAAATTCAATCACCCGTTTTTCGTAAATTTTCCACCCATCATTTCGTCTTCGTCAAGTGGTGGTTTTCGCGTCCTACAATGCACCTCGGGATGACCTCTTTTCTACCTTCGCGTAATTTTGGTTGATATACACTGCGTATGTTGAGATACAGAGAAAGAAAATTCCAATGAACAGTGAAAAGACTTCAGATTATAAAATAAACAATGTAATAAAAAGATCAGGTCATTATGTTGAAATGTATATTTATAGAAAATTTAGTTCAATCCTTCTGAAAATAGCAGTTATTAAGAAAAAAAAACTATATTAATCTTATGAAATCGTTTTCTTTTTATCCCTTGGCAAAGCTTCTTAGCCATTTCCATTATTCCAAATAAAAGTTGTTGACATATGAACGGGACTCAGGATTATTTTGAGACAGTGAGATTTGCTGAATACAGCTTTTAAATTTACTTTCTGTCAATTTATCATTCAGCAATGTATCATCTTCTCACTTAATTCTTCCAAATTACAAAAAAAAAAAAAAAAAAAAAAAAAAAAAAGAGGGGGGATTGGAAAATTTGAACTTCTACACGCATGTTTGATCCGAAAAAAAACGAGAAAAATTAACAAATTAGCAGTTTTTGACGAGTATAATCGTTATGTGAAAAAATGCAATATTTTGAGTTATGACGAGTTTATGCAATGATAATTATTACACATACGTTTATGACAATTTAGGTAAGCATCTTCCGAAAAGGTCGAAACTTTTAAATAAAAGAAATCCTGATTTATTTTAATATTTAAATAACCAATGGTACTCCTTTCAAAAATAGTAAATAAGTAACGAAAACTCATAAATTAATGCATAGGTTAATGGTTAACAAAATTTTGAAGATAAAGATGAACTGAATCTCAATGACTGCGGTGATAAAGACAGAACTTCCACATATTCTGATATGTTTAACAGGCACAGATTTATTGAATGTTGGAGCGTGAAAATTAATCCAAACAAAACACGTAGGTACCTTTTCTTTTCGACAGAGAGGAGAATAACCTCAATGCATCTGCTAAATAGATTGTGTCATTTAATTAGGTAGTAGAGGAAATTCATATTTTAAAGGATTAATAGGAAATGCAGATGAAAAGAAGTGTCACTTATCTGAAAGTAACAAGCTTCATTATATGTTTTTACTTACGATTATAAATTTCCAATATAAAAAAAAACAATTTTAAAAACCAACTTTTAGATATTTTTTTCCCCTTTCAGTATACAGTTTTATTTCCCATCCTATTTACTATAATCGGTCATCTTCATTTCTTTCAAGTATAACTGGTTAGAAACAAGTCCAAAATAGAAAATACCATGCGTTTTTACAATAAGCACAGTATATAATATAACAAACCAAGGGGAAAAAATATGCAGGGATAGATTTCCAACTAGACAGCAATTTAATGCCATTGGGTTGAATGGAGACGAAAGCAGATGGATTAAATAATATTTAGTTGTAAAATGGTTTTAAAAAAATGCTCGTTTTAAAGGTTTTATAAAGATATTAATACTTTTTCGAGTATAACTGGCCTGGCTTTTATTTATTCAATTACATTCACTGAATTACACTAGAATTATAAAGCTTAAGCTGCGTATATTTGTGTGAAAATATTAATGCTGCACAGTCATACGTTATGGTATATAAAAACTGCACCTTTTTACAATGTAACAAAAACAGTTTAAAAAAAAAAAAAAAAAAAAAAAAAACGAAATTAATCATTAACATGTCGATTAAATTAAAAATCTATTGACATGTGGAACTAAATTCACTGATTTATTAAAGAAGGGAGGGGGTCTCATAAAATGCACTGCCTAAGACCAAAAAATACCTATATCCGCCAACGAAAGTTTCAAAACACCCAAAATGCGTCGTGGCATTTTTTAACTATGGAATCTAATACAAAACATACAAGAAAAAAAGAGAACTCATCTCCAAAACAGAGCAAAACACATCGTACAATTACAGATTAAACAATATGCATATTTTATGCCTGTCATGTGGCAATGTTAAGTGGAATGATCCGCTCCAAAACTTTTCAATTAACTGTTTTTGAAGCGTCCCATACAAAGCAACAAAATGGTCTTAAATATAAAGGTTCGATTAATAATTCATTTCCGATATATAATACGAATCGATTTATCATATATCAGATTCATATTATAATGATAAAGATGGTCCATTAGAAAAAAAGTATTAAAAATTAAGAACTGAATTCGGTAACTAAACTAATTTTTTTTTAAATACGCTTATTATGAGAATCTCGTCCTTAAACTATTGGGTTGGAAAATAAGTTCGTAGCGTTTTTATATTTACGTTGTTTTCCAACGATTTTTTTGCTGTTTGACAAAGTGAGAGAGCTCTTTCTGCTCTACTAAACTGTGCTAATCGTCTTTTTGAGTAATTTAATTTTTAATTACTTTTAAGGTTTAGAAATGGAATATCCAGGAGGTAAAAATCCCCATTTTTGACACCTGCTCTTCGCTTTTTATTCAGGCCAAAAAGCTGCTTAAGCAGTGCGGGACATTTGCAATGAATATGGAGAAGGTGCCAAAAGCAAGCCTGCAGCACGGAAATTGTCAAGCCTGACATCCATCTAAAGAAGACCATGCTCTGCGTTTGGAGGGGGGGGGGACTGGGAGGGCATAGTGTACTGGGAAATTCTCGAAAGGAATGTCACGGTCACCAAGGGGCTCTACATAGCCCAGCTACACCGCATGAAAGAGGCTATGCGACTGAAAAGACCCCATCGACAAGGCCAAACCATACTCCTTCACGACAACGCCAGGCCCCATGTAGCACAAGTCGTCAAGACTCCAAAAACTTGAATGGAGGTTTTTCAGCACCCCCCGTATTCTCCGGATCTTGCGCAGTCGAATTACCATCTTTCCCATTCCCTGTCGAACTATATGATGTGCGTTACCTTCGACAATAAAGAGGTCCTTAAAAACCAGAGCGGATGATTTTTGGCGGAACGGCATCGACAAATCGGTCGAGAGCTGGGTGGAGGTCGTAAACAGCGGAGAATACATAATCGATTGTTATTACTAATGATTTTCTTTTTAAAAAAAAGTCTGATAAAAGCATTACCAACTTATTCACCAACACAATATAAACCACAAAAGCAGGCATGGCGACATTATGCAACTCAACCCGGGCAATTTGAGAAAAACTTTCAGTCAAATCAATAAAAACATAGCTTGACTAAGATCTAACCAATTATCAATGGATGCAATCTTTGAAAATTAAAAATTCTCTCCCAGTGTTCTTTTCCATAATAACCTAAGTTAAAATGAGAGAGAAATGGTGCTAAATTAATGGAGCATTTCTCACCTACCGAGGAATTAAAATAGGATCTCAAGAAATAACAACAGTAAATCTTGTTTTAATAATCTATCCTGGCAGATTCGCAAGAAGTAATAAACTAAGCATTATTAAAGAAAAGAAAGCGCTGAGAACCAAAAAAAGCTCCCGAGACATTATGCATTTCATCCATCTTTCTAACTGGCAATAAAAGACTAAATGCCCATTTACCATCAATTTTTCCCAAGTTTAAAGCTGCGGCTTTTATAATTAAGTCTCAAGCCCACAATATGTACAAGATGGTTAATTTTTTAATTTGTAACATATTTTTGAGTAATGATTACTTCGAGTTATTGTCAGAGCTATAAATGAGATAACTACTAATAATGAGGATGAATGTCTAATTTGTGTTATACCTAGGAAGAAAATAATAAACCTAACCCAGGAGAGTTTTTTTTTTTTTTTTGAAATTTTGATTAAAAATTAAATTTTTGCATTTTCAGCGCCTACTTCCGACAATATTATTGCAACAAAAATCCCTTTTACGCCAATTAAAGGTTTTAAAAGTATTGACTTTTGAATAATTATTTGACATTTTTACGAATTTTTCCGAATTCCAGTATTTCTTTTAAAATACTTTTTTGCATAATGTTCAACAGTAAATTACACTGTTACCCTGAAGTCAATCAAATATGTAATCCTTAACATTGTCTTCGACAATTGAAAGTTGTTCAGGAATGATTTTTTTTTTATAAATTGCACATATATTGAACAGAGAGAAAATTAAATTAAAAGACAGCAAAATTTTAAAAGTTGCATGAGTTGCATCGTGACGTTTTTAGTAGCTCTATGAAACTATTCTATATTAAAGATGTTCATGTGTACAAAAAGCTAGACATATGCAAGACAATTATAAGAACACGGCTTTCATATGTCAAAGAACGTCGCGAAATAATGGCCATGATATTACATCAAAACAATTGATCTGAAATGAAATATAAACAACACTCCCTGTGAACAAGCTGAACAACAGAAACATTAAAAAGAGCAACTTAAAGGAACTCTGTACATAATAGAAACACTAAACTTTTCCTCATTTTTAATGAATTTTAAAGAATAAAACGAATGCCAAAATTTTCAATTTAAGGAATATATCAAAGAAAAACATTATCAAGTACCACATTATCTTTATCAGAATTTAAACCAATAATTTAGAACAAACAAGCTATTGTTTAAAGTCATCGAAGCATTGACATCACAATTTTTTTTTTAAAGAAAAGGTGAAGAACCTTCAATAGATGAAAGAAAAATAACTTTCAAAAACTTTTACGTTTACAACCCACCCAAACTGATGACACAGAATTCAAAACTAAACAACCTTCACAAAGTTGTAAAGAACCCGCTTTGAGACGGGGAAACTATCAAGTAGGCTGACTGATAGATAATCTATGTATAGCTCAGTCGAGTAACTTCGAAAGTTAATATGGTTTATGTAAAACTTCTTTTTAAATGAAAAGAGAAAAAGAAAAACAAGGAAGCTTTCGCGTTCCCCCTACACATCATACCATCCATAAATGGATTCGCCAGAAGATGGTGACGAACCACGTGACACCCACGATGAGATGACGTCCCCGAATGACGTCTTCTCCCTAGGTAAACGTGGAACACGTGGTCAGAAAGGGGAAATGAGTAGTAAAATGGCAAGATAATGAGCGGCCAGCTGGGTTTGACCTTCCGTCATCATTCATTCACAGTAACTGTTAAATCTCCGAGTGTGTCCCGGATCAATATGTTATGCTGACACCGTTTGTATAGTTCGTCTTCAAAAAATAATAAATATTTGTGGTTAATTATGGAGTAACCACGATTGAGGTTAAGTAGAATTACTGCATCTGAATTAAGATAATATCCCCTTACAGCTAAAATGATACATTAGAATTTAAAAGAATTTAAAATTGTAAAGATTGCGTCCAAACTGAAATAGGATGTCCCCGGAAAATACCAAAAGAAAGAGGGAGGAGAAGAGGGGAATTAAGAAAATTGAATCTGGTAACAGTATCTTCTATTATAGTAATTATACTTGGCCATATTTTTAAAACGATTTGAATTTTTAGACCAAAACTCAGCATGACATTTTTTAAGGCTTGATCCGTCCATATTTTACTTTTAAAAACTTTCGTTATATTTGAGTTCATGAAAAAAAAAAAAGAAAAAAAGAAGCGTATTATGCGTAATATATAATTTGAATATTTTACGAAAACATTATGCTGTTTTTGCAAAATACATTCAACAGTGTTTCAGCGAACTTGAGATCAAACTCAATAAATGAAACAGTGAAAAGCATTATGGCAAAAGTATGCATAAAAATGCTTATAAAAATTTATTACGATTTGAAAATAAATTACATGGAAATAAAATTGATGTAATTAAAATAATTTTAATTTGTGCAAAAATATCTTAGTTGGATAATATGTTCCAAAACTTTTCAGCAAAAACTTTGTAGAAAAATATTAAAAGGTAGTATGTCAGCCTGTAAAATATCACATTTAAATTTAGAAATCTGGAAAAGTTTATTTTTAAGGCTTGATTTTAATTTTAACTCAAAGGAAACGAAGAAAAGAAATTAACATTTATACATTTTTGTGTTGTTATTAAATCTATTTGGTTATTACTTGCATTTTCAGATATACTGTACTGTATTATATACTGATATATTAAAATATCTCCCTCTACTTTACTGCCATTTTTCAGAGAAAAGCAAACTTCTAGAAGACCAGTTGCTTCTGAACTGGTTTAAAAATCTGTTATTTACCTACGTGGAATTCCGGACCGATCTTGTTCTTTCAAGATGAATTATCTGAATGATAAAAAAAAACATTGCCAATATCATGATTAATCATAGATTTGACTTAATATATTATTTTCCTGTACGAATGAGCTAAAGCAAACAAAAAATCTGGATAATTAGTTTATTAAGGGCAATCTAGAAAATACATATACACGTTGCATAACTAAGGCACTAACAACTAACATTACAATTTTGTAAGGGAAAACTAATTTACACAAATGTAGAATTATGTCAGCGAGTAGATATGGTCGTCTGTTGTCATTAATATCAATGCTAAAAAACTAATTGGTATTCAAGTGCATTTTCTTCTAATGCAGGCTCACAATTGTTGCTTGCAGCTAGTCTTGAACTTAAAAAACACAATTGATTGAGAATATTTTGTTCAGTACCAATCATTAGTTTTAAACTACAATAAAGGAATTGCAATCACGTTTTCAAAATATTTTTATGAAAGATTGGGTTGCTTTGATAGCTGGTTTTTTTGTATTCAAGTACGGCTGATACTAACACTCGACAGTACACAATATATAGCAACACTAGCCATTAACAGATTAGCTTTCAAGACTTGCTTATTAAATAAAACACCATTTGTTAATTTTGCACTTAGTTTATTTCCAAAGTATTACCAATATTAAATAAAGACAATCTAATATTTTAAAACCAGTAACGAGAACTAATTTTCATTTTAATGTTTAAGAGTCTCGTGCTGTATTCAAAAATAAAATGTTTTCTTTTTAAATTTTTTTTATAATAATTTGAATATTCTATTCTTGCGTAACATTAAATTTTTATACCACCAGGCCACCGCGGCCCATCATAATATTTAAGGAAGTTAGATAGATCTATTGTTTCTGAATCTTCTTATCTATAAAAATATGTCTCGATTCAAAGTCATCTACACACCAAGACATCATAAGCAAAGTAAAAAAAGCGCGTCAGCATTCTTATTTCTTATACAGATGTGAAATAAAGTTGAAAGAAAGAAAGAAAAAAAAAAAGACTTTAAAAAGTTAATCGAAGGCTTTTTCTTGCCAATTTGAAACATTTTATGACCTAATACATAAATCAATTGCTAGAATTGTTAAGAACATATAATTGTTATTAATAATAAAAAACTAATACTCTAGCTAGAAAATTATCTTTTTAAAGCCAGGTCAAGACTATTTGGTGATTAGTTCGTAATTTCGAACTGCGGTCAGATCAAGAGGATATTACAGTACACACTTGTTAAAAAAATATTTTGAATTTTCCTCATTCAGAATTTATTTGAGAGAGGAAGGGAAAAAAAAAATCCTCTGCAATTCTTATTTCCATCAGAATACTTCTGCGTGTTCCCCCAAAGGAATAGGGGGGGGGGACCGAAATATTAAATAAAAACAGCCTGGAAATTTTTTTTCTAAAATTTAATTCTAAACTCTTTTCCTTAACTTATTTTTAGGAGAAGTATCAACCAATGAAAATTAAAACGCCATATGAGAAATTTTGCTAGCCTAATGCTTTTCCAACTGGATTTCAATAAACGAGGCTCTCGGCTAAAGCTGTGTCCTAAATTGCTAAATTTGTTCAAAAGAGAGATGTCTGGTTTAATAGTATATTAAAAATTATTTGCGATTCTAAACCGGAAATAGAAATCTCAGCTGGTTTCCAGTGACAACAAATTCTGAAATAAGTATATGTCATTATGAAGGCAATACTGCTCTACTGGATTAAATAATTTATCTTTTAATAAATGACATCGGAATAATATATTCATATAAAAATTAAAAGAACCTGATTCTAAAAATGGAGCCAAGTAATTATTTTACAAATGTGTTATCGTTTGCAGTTAACAATATTCCTTATTTGTATTTTATTAAACTAAGCTATACTTTTCCTTGTTTTCTTTTGAACAGAAAATTTAATACTAAACCCTTAAAAATCCCATTTATATGAACGAAAAATGTACTAATCTGTTAAAGTCACGTGATAATTTTAACTGTAAATGTAATTTAACATTCAATATCTCTTGAACTGGATTCATAACAACACGTCATTTGTCGTTGAATTAGCACAATAAATTACAAATTTAAACGATGCAGACATCACGTGAAAAGTTTTATATCATGTGAAATATATTAACCAATACTATAGAATGCCTTTAGCCCAATGGCATTGAAAAAATATCTACTGAAAAAAAAAAGCATTTCTTCACCTTCAAATAGGGCAGAGGAGCAGCAAAAGAAGAGTAGATTGTGAACAAATTAAAAAAACTAACATCATGGTTTCACAATAACATATCTATAATGCTAATTAATCAATTTGAAATTATCTAAATTAGTTTATAAGTCACAATTTTTTTTAGATGTCATTGATGTCAATTAGAAGACAAAATTTAGAAAACGGATTATCAAACTATTGCACAATTCTGTCCACCTAAAACTTAAATTTAAAAACAGTAGCATAGTAACAAGATAAAACAAATAATCCTTCGGAGTCATCACGTGTATTTCAAAACTTGATCTGATAATTCTTGCACGTGTGTTATTTGGCACGTGATCGTCATTATTCATAGAAAAAAATAAGATGAATGGCAAAGATGACAGATTTCAAATCCAACTTTTACACCATAGTTTGATAACTAGTCCACAAAATAGATCACAATCTCAAGGTGGGGGAGAGAAAAAATATGAAACGCAAAAAAACTATTTTAGAAGGATAACACAGCAACATATTTAAATACCTAGCCGTTTGTCTAATGCATAATTTGATTAATATAACACACAATTTTTTTTAGATTCCCGACAGATAAGATAAAATAAAGCTTTCAAATCATTTTACTATATAAAAAGCAAAAGGAGTCGGCACTTTTGAAAATGGTGGTTAGATAACGAAGATGATTCCAGCTTCCTCACCACATAAATGCGAAAGCATCTGTTTTCTAAGATAGATTTAAACATCAGAATGAGATAAATGATGGTCTTAGGAAGGGAGGAAATCAAACATAGAATTCGTAATTCTTCGACCTCTAAGCTTAGGGAAAGGTGAATTTGTATTATAATTCAAATAAAATTGGATAAAAAAAATTTCAGCAATAGAAATTCATTTCGAAAAATAATCGAGTAAAAAAGTAATAAATGCATTCCCATTTTTTAAAAAGGTTTATAAAGAATGCCCAATGTTATTTTAATGCGACACGCACAAAAACAGATTGTTACTTATCTGAAAATAAATGCATTAACTTAATATTAGTTAACCGCGTAGAAGATACGCAAATTTAAATCCATCTTAAAATAGTTCATTGTATTTCACAAGGCATCTGTTAACACGAAATGTCTTCGATATAGGAATAAAGGTGAAATAAATAAAAAAATGTACTAGTTATTATGACATATAGTTATAAATATGTTATTGATATTAAAATAAAAATGCATATTTTATGCTTTTCTTTTCTTTCTGAGATATACTGCAATTTATAAAAAGATGGAACAAACTAAAAGATTTTCCTGCATAGTTTGTTCCAATTGACGAGACAAGTAACCAAAATTTACTAAAATCCCATAAGAACTAATTTGGGAATGTCAAAGTATTTTTCATTCTGCAAATCCAGCCGATTTAACTCACAGAGAAAGAGCTCTCCTTCTCTGCGTTTTCATTCGAAGTTTCATTTTTAAAAACCCCGACAGGAAACTTTAAACAGATATTTTTCAACTTGTTTTTGGCAACCATGCATTTCCTTCGATATGCTTAATTTGGCTTGGTGTATAACACAAAAATAAATGTGCTCTTGTTGGAAGAAATCCAGGCAGAAGATAAAATCTTTCATCTGTTTAATTAGTTTTTAATATCTCTAAGAATGTTTCGAGAACTAAAGTTTGGAGTTAAGTTTTGTTTAGAAGTTTGGACACATGTAATTTACTTTATTCCTTGATCAATAGCAAGAATTCAACTCGGAATAAATTTGATATAATGTTTCATTAAATTTAAAAAATTGACAAATAATTTAAATTTGAAATTATGATTTAATTGCCTGGTTTATTAAAACAATTCATTGTATTCTTCAAAATACGAAAAACTTCGCAAAAACATTTCATCTTTGAGTATATCAAAACCATAATTTGTCTAAATCATTAGCGAAATATTAGCAAAGAAACCGAATTTAAAAAATTCCAATTTTTGTCGATTATATATGCAATTTTGCTAAATTACTATCTTCTAAATAATATGCGCTTCCTAATATAATAATAATATATATTGTTCGTATATGGACCAAATTTATTACCTAAGTCATAGCTACTAAAGACGTGATAAGGAAAATTAACTGGACAACATAATCATTTGGAAAAATGATGTAATAAATTTAACAAACCAAACAGATAGGGTCAATATTCCATAAGAAATGCCGGTATTGAGAGCAGAGAAAATATCTTCAAAAAATCTCATAAAAGGGTGCACAAATAAAATAACGATAAGAAAATATTATCGAAACCCTTGTTCCTTTTGAAGTTCATGAGTCAACGACTTATTTAAAAAAAAAATCGAATAAAAAAGAAATGTGACGGGTGAAATGAAAACGATAGAGAAACACGTAGAACTGAAAGGAAATGAACCGATTAAATATTGCCTCAACCAGATAAGGTAAGTCTAAAGTCGTCTGAGCCATCCATCACACAGAATTCTTTCACTCAAGAACAAATTATGACACGGAATTGTTGCAACGGTTCCACCATGCGGATGTGTTGTGTTATAGATGAAAAACTCTACAAAGGAAAAACACTACCGGAAACGAAACCTAAGGTAAGTTTTTTTATCTTCTTGTTCTTTTTATTTCTTAAAGTCAAGCGTAGAAAAATTGCATATTTCTACACATCAATTTTCTCAGCACGTATTTTAGCTTGTTAATATTCAACACTCGGCTAATAATTAACAATCGAGGTTTCTTTTATTATTGGTTTCAGATATCTGTCAATATTAATTATGCCATTTTCTTTTAATGAAACAGTTTTATACGAATAAAAAAAATTACAATGTTTACGAACTAACAAAAACTATTAACTCATTGTTTCAAGTATATTCGAAGGTGATAGTTTATTGTACGCAATTGATCTAGTTTTAAATGCCCATCATAACAATAGAAATTGATTTATTATATTTATAATATCATAGCAGCATTTCTGGTTAAATGTGATGGGCCATTCGGTTCATGCCAAAATCAAGGCCTTATATTGGCTACATGAATTGGCATTTTAATGTTGGATAAGGTTGAAAGACACAATGGAATATTTTTAATTACAAATGAAAAACCTGTTTTTAGAATTTATACATTTATTTAATTTCCACAGACTGTCATTTGGTAAAATTCTTTTTGGTTACAGAATAATGTAATTAATCATAATTTTTATAAACATTTTCACACAAAAAAATAGGCATATAAATACAAATCTAAAAGTTTATCTCTGCTAAAAAAATAGCTTAAATTTTAGAGACAATTAAAAATTTCAATTGCTTAAGCTCTGTTTTAATTCCTATCCAAAAGTAATAAAATATAATTATAAAACTGCTTTATAAATTGATAATCTATTTTGATAAAAAAAAGTTTACTAACATATTTTATTAAATAATTAATTTAAATTATCCATTATTCTATTTTAACAATATTTCTCAATCAATTTTAAAATTACTTCAAAACTAGCTTTTTTTAAATTTCAAATCATGGACAACTATTCTAAAAGCAAAGCATAAAAAAATAATGGCATCGCCAAATTTTTCATAAGATTTGACCGAATGAGAGTATAAAATTTTCCATTCAAAAAGTTTTAGAAGTTCTATCTTGGACGACAGCTTTTCAACAAATTTTATTTTTGGAAGAAAACTTAGAAGTCTTATTCATTCATTTTTAATTTATATTATTTCACTCATTTCACTTCTTTCCTATTATTACATCCTTTTTTTTTTTCCTTCCTTTTATTATTACATTCTTTTTCTTCCTCCTCTTCATCCTTTTATTATTACATTCTTTAAGAATGATTCCCGAAATTTAAAAAAAAATATTTAACCCAACAATACTCGGAATTCTTATTCGCTAAAGGATTTTTTTTAAAAATGGCTTTTATCGGTTAAATAAATTGATCCGTGTTGTTTGAAATAACGAAATGCACCAAAAACAAAATGTTCGTGAATTTTTAATAAATGCTATATGTGCTTTTAATATTCCAGTAATTCAGTTAACTATTGATAGGATTTAAAAAATACTTTATTAAAAAATTATATAAAATGTCTATTTAGTAGATACTAATTATAAAATTAGATTAAGCTGCTCAGTAAACTGTAATTATATATTAGATATTGCTGCTTATATTCCTCGACTGTGCTCAGTAAATATTAACGTTATTACTGGAATATAAATTTCATTAATTCTAAAATGGTTAGATTTTCTGACGGCATGCGATGCGAATCTTATTTATAGGTCGAGCTGATGAATCTTTAATAAACGAATATTAAATTTCCCCTTTCATGTAAGTATTCTTATTTCAAAAGAATGCAAATAGTTTCTAGAGTATCACGAACACGATGCGCAATA
>JAPMOQ010059078.1:152-16690 GCA_026543055.1 Argiope trifasciata | reverse complement strand
TATAATATAATAATTTATACAAATATGTATATAAGATAATAATTTATATAATATATTTTATGTAATAAATAAACATTTTTACTATCATGAGAGGATTAGATCAGATTTTCTGGACTATTCGAAATCTGCGTTTCGCTTCTTTTTTGTATCATGACCACATTCCAAAATTTCCTGAATGCATGACGAATTTGAGTTTACATCATTGTGTCTATAAGTAGAACGACTTGCGAAAAGATCTCGGAATCTGTGTTACTAAATGAAAAACTCATAACATTAAAATAATCTTAAACGACTGCACACACATAATTTAATTGGACTCCACTGTTGTTCTAAAAAATGAGATTCACTGTTTCATAAATGTGTATTTTTCAAATCTTTTTTTAGCTCCCAAGAACAAATAGGAAATAACAAGCATATATATTTTTTGGAATTTCTAGAATTTGTAAACAAAAGAGAAAGGTTGGGGTCAAAAACAACCTATTTCTGTACTGAAAGGTTGAAGGTGGAAATATTTTATACATATATTTTGCTATTAACATGTCATTATAGGTTATATTGTGAATGTTATTATAGGAGGGCATACATATTATGAATGTTATTATAAGAGGACATACATGTTATAAATGTTCTTATAGAAGCAAATACATGTTTGTGTTCGCATGTATAAACCAAAAACTATGCCTTTATCATCCATCTTCATTTTTAACAAAAAAAAGTGATTAAGATTTTTTTTTTGCTACATAAATATCTAGGGTATAATACATTCATTCAGAATCATGGGAATAAAGGTGTATGTTAAAAAGTTATTTCTAATTGAAAATTCTGAATTTATATAAAATGTATCAAGTAAGAATTTAGTTATAATTAAAATATCTAAGAAAAGGTTATTTTTTCAAACACAAATTCAAATTCTTCTCACTTTTAACATTTTTCAAAATTATTTATACTACATGATGAAATTAAATGAATCATTATTTGATTTGTATGATCTATTCGAATTAAATGACAAAATAAAAACTAAATTTCAATATGTATCTATCTAAATCAAAGCGAAACGAAGATTATCACTTTACAAGAAGAAAAATATTTATAATTCAATAAATTCTTGAACTGGTTGTTTAACATTTCTTGTGAATAAACTTTGTTTTATTCAATACTTTATCAATTAAAAAATTAAAAATGGTCTTCATTTCTTCCGTTCACAAACATATAATTTGTTTTAAAAACTATCATAAAACATATTAGATTTAATCTGAATAATGTCTTGCGATACTATATCAAAAATTAGGAGGTTTATAGCATGATATTTTAAAGTTGAGACGTAAATTCTTTAAAAAAATGTTAGTTTTGTATTAAGAAAACTGAAAATTTATATTTCACATAGCAGGAAATATATATTTTCATAAAAATGTTGGGTAAATTAAAAAAAATTGAATTTTAGTAATTTCAAACAGATTTTAAATACCAAGTTTTAAAACATTTTTAATTACATAAAAACCAAAATATAAGCTATAATAAAAATAATTATAGTAAGAAAGCAGGTTTACAAAAAAAAAGTACTCTCGAAATTTATCAATATCACTTGAATAAAATCGTGCACCATTTGTTAGAAAAAAAATGAAAACTCATTAATTTTTTTTTACGAACAGTTAATTTGTCTATTTTTATGAATTGCCTTTGTCGCTGAAATCAATACAAAATACAAATTTCAAATTATGAAATATTTATTTATGTATTCAATTTCAGTTATGTTAATGCTGAATTTATTGCATTATATTATTCTTTAGTAATTACATTTAATGAAAATGAAATTATATATACATAAACATTTAACTAAAACTAATAGAATGATGTATATTCTTTCATTTTAAAATAGAAACTGATATTATTTGTTGATAAATATTTATTTTAAATGCTTTTTTTAAGAATTAAACATAATAAATGAATTTTGAAAATTTGAATGAATGATAGTTTGAATTATATTTTTCATCGTCTTTAAAAATCAAGAATTTATTTCTTTAAATATTCACAAACCTTTTACATCTTTACACTAATAGATATAGACATGATAAAGCTGGAAAGAAATAATGCATAAAAGACATCATTAAAGAAATTTATTTCAATTTTATACTATCAGTGATTTATCAGAATTTTTTAATTAAATTTTTCCAGATTTTTTTCTGTTATAAAGAATTCTCAATCTGTAGACAAAAATCAAATGCAGTAATTCCATAATTTAACAAAGATTTTGCAGCATTTTAAGCATTTTTATATTATTTAAAAATAAGTGGTAAAATGTAGCAACTCCCTTCAATCTGTGTCGACATTTCACTTTAGTCCAGAAAAGAACATATACCTAAATGCTATTCACATCATCTTATTTCACTCTTTAATAAATCCATAAAAAAAATAAATGAATATTACTCTTTGAAGCGCAAGAACAAAAGAGGAACAGAAATTGCTAAATTCATAAACTGCAAAATGTTTGTTCTATATAAACGTAAACAACCAGAACGACAATAAATATAAATATATGGTCAAAAATGTTTAAAAAAATATCTTTTAGATTATATCTTATAAGTATTTAAAAATGTATTTTCTTTAGGAGTGTGCAAAGAAAGTGAAATATGCCATGGATTGAATGCTATCGCCGGAATAATTTGAAATTGCTACTTAGTGCACATAAGTAAGATCTTTGTTCATGGATAGGTACATATTACTAGATCATTCATTGCTGGAATTCTAGAAGTGATGCTGATTTGATATTTATTATTGAACTTTACACCAAATGTTTGTCATTAATTATTCCATATGCGCTAACCATTTAATATATAAATTATCCTCGCTTATTAAATGGAAACTGTCTCTACGACAGTTTCGAAACCACTTGGTAGCCCACTTGTCAGACGTGCATTTCCAGGCATATTTCCCCGTCACTATATAGTTATAATTTTCAGCAGTAATACTGTTAATTACTCGGAATGTCATGTTACTCGAAGATAGGAAGTGGATCACTTCAAATCAAAGTGCGAATTCGAATGAATTAAAGACAACAAGGATTGACGATTTCCATCATGAGAAAGTTTGTTGTTGCGGGCAACTGTTATTGTGGAATTTCTGGCAATATCATTCTAGAAATATCATGGACAGGAATATTGTAAATTCAGAAATAAGTACTTATACTTGAACAATATAATACAGATGGCAATAAGATATTTACCTTCCTGCAATTTTAAATTGTTATTTTCTAAGAGTCTGCTTAAAAAAAGTTCATTCAAAGTTGTCACGTAAGAGAAGGTTTTAAAATGCAGTAAAAAATATTCTGATTTTATTACAGTCTTCTTAGTTCTAATTTTTAATAAAATTGTTATACTTTAAAATTTCAGCAACGCTTTTGATCAGTTAAAAGATTTGAAATAATTTGCAAATACATGTCATCTATCACATAAACCTTATACTTAATTTAATGTGTTAGCTTAAATAACACTATAATAATCAACTTATCTCTCAAATTTTGTCAAATAATAAACTGTCTTTTGAAGCCCAAAATATTTTGGATTTCCTGTTTCACAACGAAAGCAAAATTTTCCAAACGGAATAATAATTTATCCTATTATCGCCTATCTGAATCGTCTTGCACTCCATTTTTTTTCTTTTTGGCAGAAGGAAAAGAACTCTTTCTCGGTTATACCTTGTGACAAATCATTTTTCGTGTAAATGTTTTTTACCAGTTTTAGACTTTAAATGGACTTTATTTTTTGCCTTTCGTCAAAGTTTGAAAGAATTCAAGAAAGAAATTCAAGCCCTGCTAAAAGTGGAGAATATTCTGTTTGTAAAATTGCAGGAAGAGCTCTGTATCTGAAGCTTTTTGTTCCGGATAATGGACTATTCTTTTTTTTATATTTTTATATTTATTTATATGTTTTTATTTATTTATTTATTATTATTTTTCATTTTTTATTTTTCTTATTATTTTTTGTCTTTCCCTCTAAATTTTTTTTCTTTCTCTTTGCTTTTATTTTATTTTATTTTTTTTTTTTTTTTTTTTTTTTTGCTCAGCCTTTTCCTTTTTTTTTTCACGTGTACAAGATGCAAAAGTTATGTTTGAATAGCGAGTCTTTTGATCGCTATTTAAATTAGATTTTTTTAATTGTAATTGTAAGCTTTTCACCGGTGTAACGCCACTTTGGGCACACACCTAATCATCATCAGAATACATCAGAATAATATATCAGAAACAAGAATTGGAAATAATTCTCTATATTCGTCATAGGATCCTAAAGTCAGTTGAGATATATGTATTAAAAAAAAGTAGTAGTACAGTTTTCCTGTAAACCAAGTTGTAAACTTACAAAGATTTTTCAGCGTTTTAAATCTTAAAGGCATTTTAAATTTCATAAAAACGATCTACTGATATATTTAAATTGAAGAGAAAACAAATGTATTTTCTGTTCAAAAATGCCAATGATAAATATGGTGTTTTCCCCACAACAGTCATTAAAATAAAAAGAGAGAATTCCAAGAAACAGATATAAAATCTCGATATCAAAAATTGTAGAGTTTAATAAGATATTCCATGAGTTATTTTCTCGATCCAACAAAATGTTTTTAATGTGTTATTTAGATTTTATCAAGCATGAAATAAAATTTGGATATCAAAATAATAATTTGGGTTCACTTATGGTCGTCGTATTGGAAATACTTATCGTTTTTTATTAAATAAATATAAGCAAATGATGCCCATTTTTTTACCCTCAAACAGCGAATTTATTTTAAAAGGAAGAAAGAAAATTGTTACTTAAATATAACTCTTAAATAAACTTAAATTGAATACATCACAAAAATATTGTTTCTGATGTATTGATTTTTCCCAGTTTTACTCCATTGAACAGTTTTAAAAGATTAGAATACACAAGATAAAATTTGGCTAGAAAAAAATTTTTTTTATATAAAAATAGTTATAATGGTCCTAAAATTATTTCTAACAATTTAAAAGGCTTCGTTGGCATAATCTAAGATGACTAAGAAATTTTTCAAAACAGCAATAGCAGCTAAATGACGAGGAATTCTTCAATTTTGAATTTACATATAATTAGTAATTTATTTTTTATAAAAATATCTTAAATTATATTCTGATAATTTATGTTCTCCGTGAGGATGAAGTTGAGATATGAAAATTACACAATAACTAAATTTGGTAAAGGCGCCTGTATAATGAAATCTAATTTTGATGTACACACAATTCACTTAATGCACATTTGTCATGTATGCATTCCTTAGAAATTTTTAAATGACCTTAAATAACATTAAAACAATAAGGGAGGATTTTTATTTAAAATTAAAACAGTGAAAAATGAAAGCTTACAGTAGAAACTTTATTTAAATAACTTTTATTCGAATTATGACATCGGTAAACACATAAGGAATTAAGAAAATGATAGAGATAAACATAATTGTCTAAAATGAATATAAAAGAAAATATTTATTTCTAAATATGCATCATATTTTCATGGTCATTAAAGAAGTCTTGAATATACATACTTATATTACTGAATTTCGAATATATCTCAGGTAAATATCTTGGCAGAAAAATTTATTTTGTTGCAGATAAAAATGACTCGGCTTCTATTTTATGCAAGCATTGTGGTAATATAGCATGCAAACGTGACAGTTTATTCAGATAACATATGAATCATATTATTTCAACTACTTTTAACGTGTCATTCAAAAATTTTCAAGGGCAATATCCGAAAGAAAAGTGTCAACATATTTTCAAAAATGCATGAAGCAGAATATTTATCTTGATGAATATTTAAAAGTATGCTTCTTCCCGTCATAAGCAGAGTTTTAGATTTTCAGGTATCGGGTATAAATAAGAAAAAATGTCAATATAAAATGTCAATATTGATGTTTTCCAACATTCTCTAGCATTTTTTTCGTAGACAAATTACTTTCCACTTATTTATGTACGATTAAATTTATATCTATTACTTATATGTATCACTTTCAAAAATTTAAATTTTTAAAAGCAGTGAAAGAAAAAATACAGAAAATAATTTATGCAAATTTTATGTTTTAGACATTTAGGGATCCTTAATATTTGCATCCGTAAACGAAATAAATTTCATAACCGTAGAACATAATTTGTTATTAAATTAATTATTAAGAATGATAGTTTACTCTGTTTAGTTCCATAATTTTAATTTCTGATTGCAAATTTATTTTTAAAAATTAGATTTTAGGTTATAATTCAATTCAATAAGTTGTTTATTTATAGGTTTTAACTAGTATACTTTAACCATTTTTTTGTCTTCGGAAAGACTCTCTGAATTTAAAATATCTTGTCATTTAAAGTTTTAAAAAATGGTTGTTCTATAAATATGAAACGTATTAGTATGACCTAAATAAGCAGTTGTAGACACATTTAATAAATATCATTCTTGACTCTTTCTATTTATCTGAGTATATATCATCTAAAATATGCTTAAAGTGTTTGAAGAGTATTTTTTTATTAAGAAGTTTGAAGAGTATTACTTTATTATTATCATTTATTTTTTAAATTCCTTCTTGCCCACATTTATCACCAAAATTTAAAATTATTCTTAGTACTTCAAAGATCTTATGAGAAAAAAACATTAAAAAAAGGGATATGTAATGATAATCATGTACTTATCTTTGAAATAATTTATCGAATTTTTAATCTGTCATTTAAATTAGTGAGTGGTGTCTACGTGACTTCTGCGTTCATTTTACTAAATTTCAAATAATACCTCGTTTTTTCATTCATCAGACTCAGCGATGACAACGACGGAAGAAGTAATGAAGGACTTGTAAAAAACCGATATGTGTTTGAATATTAGAAAAAATATATAATAAAAGAATTGCTTTGCTTTTTCTGAGAAAATAGAAAACGTCGACAATTGTTCATTTTTATCAATTTATCATCACTGTTTATCGAACAGTTCATGTAATTAATTAATTTGCAATCTTATTTCCTCGAGAATTGTCGGCAAATTAGGCAGGAATTTCTGGAAATTCTTTTATAAAATAATCATTAATTACAAAGTAAAAATATAGTTTATGATAAATCAATATTTTAATTAAGTCAATTGACTTTGCAAGGAAAAGAATTTGTGTAATTGAAACTTTATAACTTTCTTATAACATCATAGCAATTATTTTTCATCTCACATAAACAACACACAAACAATTGAAACAAAAAACAATGTTTCTTTTCTATTCTTGACAGAAATATTCAATAAACATGGGAAGAGTCAAACTATTATCATTATACTTTTCAATTTCAGAGACACTACACGTAATCTCAGCGTAATTCTATAAATTAGTCAGATTTTCATAAGTAAAACGAGAAGATTTTCTGTACTCTTTCTAGGTTTTAAATATTTCTACAGCTTATTTTAATTTATCAAAACATTTATCACATATTTGATAAACAAGAAAACCAAATGCCTTAAAAATTTGCTAGCAGAAAATCCTTTTTTCTTAGAGATATAAATGCATTTATTCCACTAAAATTTTCTAATTATGATTTAAACAAAATAAGAAAGATGATGCACATCAATAAAACTTAATCGTGCTAGAAAAGATTTTAAAAAAAAGAAAGAAAAAAAAAACAGATTTATGAAATATCACCACACCTGGCACAGCATCATAAACCAAGAATATGAACAAAAAAGATTTGTTTTGCCAATATTCGAAAAGAGAAAAAAATTCTCTTTTAAATGACTTGGTGGTAGAAAAAAAGTGAAAAAATCTTTTGAAAGGAAGTTTGAAGTATGAAACAAGTTACTTAACCCAATGAAGGCTTAACAAAAAAAAAATATCTGGATTACTTAACGTCAAAATAATGTTAGTCACTGATAGTTGAGGCATTAAGGTGTTATAAATAAAAAAAAATCCATCAAATGAAAAAAAAAAAATATTTCGGCTTGTTTTTTTTTAAAAATTTAGTATGCTTTTCCTTTTTTTTAAGATTGTGGTTTTCGAAATGTTACATTTGATTCTGTAATTATTTACTTACTGTTTTTTTCAAGCAGGCTTTGAGTTGAATAAAATGAAAAAAAGAAAATAGAGCATTTAAATTTTGAATCAAAAATATCTGATCATTTATTTGAAAAAAATTGCAGAATGGTACAAAATGTTGCATTTAATATATTTCGATGTTAAATAAAATAATACACTGATGGAAAAAAAATCCCAACACCAAGAAAAAATTATTGTACAGTAATGAAATTTTAGGAATACATTTGTCTAGGTAACATATTTAATTGATTAAAGTTTCAAGATTACAGGTAAAACCATTAGCGAGAAGAGCCATTTCAAATGTGAAATGTTGGTACATTCGCAACCGGCGTAAACACCAGAATTTTGAATGCAAGCATGCAAAAGGGCATGCATTGGGTCGTACAGGTGTCGGATATCAGTTTGTGGGATGGAGTTCCATGCCTGTTGCACTTGGGCGGTCAATGCAGGGACGGTTAATGCTGGTTGTGGATGACGCTGGAGTTGTCGTCCAATGATGTCCCATACGTGCTCGACTGGAGAAAGATCTGGTGATCTATCAGGCTAAGGCAACATGTCGACACTCTGTAGAGCATGTTGGGTTACAACAGCGGTATGAGAGCGAGCAATATCCTATTGGAAAACACCCCCTTGAATGTTGTTCATGAATGGCAGCACAACAGGTTGTATCACTAGATTGACGTACAAATTTGCAGTCAGGGTGTGTGGGATAACCACGAGAGTGCTCCTGCTGTCATACGAAATTTCTCCCCAAACCATAACTCCAGGAGTAGGCCCTGTGTGTCTAGGCCACAGACAGGTCACAAGCAAGCGTTCACCTGGCCTCCTTCTAACCAACAAACGGCTCTCCCTGAGACCAAGGAAGAACCAGCTTTCATCAGAAAACACAACAGATCTCCACACCGTCCTCCAATGAGCTCTAGATTGACACCACTCACGTCGCAAATGGCAGTGGTTTGGATTTAGTGGAATGCACTCTACAGGGCGTTAGGCTTGAAGCTGTCCTTGAAGTAACCGATGTGTAATAGTTCGTTGTGTCACTGTGGTGCCTACTGCAGCTCGAATTTCAGCTGCAGGCGCAGTACGATTAGCCACAGCCATACGCCGAATACGACGATCTTTCGTCTCAGTAGTACCACGTGGCCGCCCAGAATATGGTCTTTTTGAGGCAGTACCTTCCCTTAACCACTGCCGCCAATACTCATGCGCAGTGGATACATTGCTGCCAAGTCTTTCAGCAATATCGCGGAAAGAAAACCCACCTTCTCGTAGCCCTACAACATGACCTCGTTCAAACTCAGTGAGCTGTTGATAATGGCTCCTTCGTCTTCTCAGAGGCATCCTTGACTAACATTAACCCACTACGTCAAATCTCAACTGTAAACAACGATCACGAACCTTACTGCGCTTATTTAAAGCAAACCTCATTTGCATGTTCATAGTGTCGCTTTTAGCGCCACACTTACCCGCCTAGCTCGGAATTTGAATCGACGTCATCTTTCAGATGTATAAACACGTTTACCCAATTTCGTTTATGTAGCACAGGTCCTTCGTAGTGTTGGGATTTTTTTTTCCCATCAGTGTATTTCTCAATTAATTCGAAAACAGTAATATTTTTCGGACTAAAAAGAATGTACTGCTGTCAATGAAACGAAATTATTTTAAACGTGAAAGACAATTTTGTAATTAAAAAATAAATAAATGCAGCTGTAAAATGCGAATATATTAATAAAAGGACATTATATAATTTATATTTCAAAGGAGAAAAATTAACAAACTACCATTTTTACTGGATTAATACTTTTTTAAATTTGAAAAGTAATTATATTTATATTTAAATGGCATCATTTAACACATACACAGATATAAGATTTTAATACTAGCTTTATAATGCTATTATTTTATGGCTAATTCTCAAAACTATTTATTTAAAAGTACAAATGGTTTCTCCTCCTTGGCAATAGACGCTCTTATAATGCGAATGATTGGACACAATCTTTGTTGAGCCTTAAGAATTACCAAACATTAATACACAATCTCTCTCATAGATAAGCACATTATGCATCATAAATGCTAACCAATCTCACCCAATTTCTGCACCAATCAAAGCAAAGAGAAGAAACTATCATCCATAAATGTTTATCTTCATTTTCGAAAAGATACCCCTGCTTTGTAGATTAATGTATTTAATATTCAAGAAACACACATAGTAAAGATAAACTTTTAAATTATTTAAGGTATATAAAAACATTATAAATAAAGAATAATAAGGAATCTTAAAATGCAAAAAAAATTAAGAATAAAGATAAATTATTAAACAACAAAAATATTTTTTTTCAAAGTATGTGGAAAATGGATAAATAACATATAATTATTTATAATTATTGAATACTTATTTGTAATCAGTAGCAAAGTTAACAAACAATTGAAAGTATTTTCAATTAAATTTCCCTCCTCGTCAATAGAAAAAGTTACAGATGAATAAACTGTCAATAAATACCTGTATTATATGAATTAATTTTGTATATTTGAATATGCAATATTCTTCATTACATCATTGAGGAATGGAAAATAGTAATTTGTCTCCTTGAACAATGGTATGGTCAAAATTTGGGTTTTGCGACATTAACCTCCACAAAACCCATCAGCCACCTATAGATCACAATAAGTGTTGCTTTAAAAAAAGATATTAAAAGTCCTATGGTATAGTTGAAGGAAATATATAACAACACACATAAAGCACATTTGGCTTGATGAATGTTAATCTCATAAATATAAAGGAGTGTTTTAGAATCCTCTTTTTTCGCCATATAACTGAAAAATAAATGCAATGTTTTAACTAAAAAGAAAAATTTTAAATTTTCTTAAGTAGATATAGAATTTTTTTTCGTCATTTAATAAGTGTATGGAAATTAAACAAATACTTTTAAACAAATTAAAATAAACTTTAAAAACCAGTAAGTAAACAAAACACGCTAAATAAGCATTTCGTTTATAAAACAATATTATCGTTTAGACCTGAATTTTGATTTTAATCGGTACTTATTGATCTCTCTTTCAGTTTCTAAAATTCCTATTATATTTTTAACGCACAATCGGAAAAGTAGGTTACTAAACAGTCACAAAAAAACATGCATCATCTATTTCAAAATAAAATATATGTTTTGAACTATCTGATTGCTAACAGCAATCTGAGATTACACAGTAAAGTAGATATTCTTAAAGAGAGTAAGAAGCTAACAACCAGGATTTTTAATTCGATTTATGTTTATTTTTTATAGAGAATTGATACAAATTTGCCATTTTTGCTTAACTGATAAATAATTGTAACAAAGTTACTATTGACTTAAAATTTTGCATTGCAAACATAAGTATAAAAGTATTGATAAAAAGTTATGAATAACCGTTATTTTTTTCATGATCGAAGTATCTACCTAGTTTCCAGAAAATAAAATGTGCTAACATAATTATCTCAAAAAACTTCTTAGTAGATTCACGATAGTATATTTCACTTAATAATAACCCTTTTCTAAAATAATAATAAATACCAAAAGAAAAGTTGGAAATCATCCAATTCAAATTATGTATTGTTCAGTTAACGATAAAAACAACTTACTTAACAAAATTAACTCGGGGGCTGCAACTCGAAATGAGAATGAAATACTTCCTGCATGATGGGTGAATCTAGCCACTCTAAAGGGTACATGAAAAGGTGGGAGTATTGCTCTTCCCTCAAAGGACGTTCTTTCTTACGGTAGTGCTGTCACATGGCCGGTAGCGGCCCATAAGAACTCAATCACAGTTCCCACCATAATTGTTGTAGCGGCGGTCATTCAGTATTTATTATTCGGGCGGGTGGGAGAGGATATGACTTATCAATATTAACCAAATTAAAGTCTATTGTGTATAGTGAAAGATCAGCATGTAGTGTCACATTTGTTCATGTTTTGAGTTAGAGCAACAAACTTGTGTTTCGAAAAAAACTGCATTATTTTTAAATAAATTTGTAGGTTTTTTAATTTTAGTATTCTAAAATGATTAGAATCCTGAAATTGAAAAAGAAACCTTTAATATGTTATATTTGTGACAATTCTGCTAACATATTTATAAAAATAAATAGGTTATCTTTCAAAACTTATTTATTGTTTCTTTATTAATCTATATCTTTACTTATAATAAAACTCAATGTGTGCGTGTGTGTGTAGGCGCTCTACAGGTCAGACCGTTGGATCTACAGCTAACGAATTTAGTACATGTATACTTTGGAGGTTATGAATGAGCACCTTGGAGCCCTTTTTATCGAATTTTTAATTAGAATTTGATTTAATCAAAATGTAAGAAAAATTTCGACGTTTTTTCCGCTATAACTTCTGAAAATATTATCGCACAAAAATGATTTTTACATGAATTTAAAGATTAAAAAAATTAGCTTTCTAATGATATCGGTATTTTAATGTATAACTTAAGCTTCTAATTTTAAAGAAATATTTTAACCATGTTTTTTTAGCACGTGACTGGATAAAATAAAAGAAAACAATGACGAAAGTTCAAATAAAAAAAACTATCATCTCAAATTAAATCTAAAGAAATGTAACTTTTAGCAAGTGACTGGATAAAATAAATAAATATAAAATGTGATATTTTTTTTAAAAAATGCTAGGAAAAGGATTCTATGATCGTTTGCAATATTAAAATTATCAATTCAATTAATTATCTTTATTTATACAGGATATGTATTCAAATTCCGGTCCTATGGCCAATTTGTAAAATATTATTAATAAGCATATATATATATATATATATATATATATATATATATATATAGATAGATAGATAGATAGATAGATAGATAGATAGATAGATAGATATTATTTAATACTACTAATTTCATCTAAATAAAGTTGATAATTACATTTTATGTAGCATGAGTCAAACAATGGATTTATGAATAATGAATTTTAGATTTCTTCATACTTTGCTCTGTAAGCCTTATTTTACAAAATATTTTCATTAATATTTTAAGTAAAAGTTGCTACATCAGTCAGTCTTCTAAATCAATAATTAAAACTGACTGATTTATAAAATTAAAGAATATTTTTAGGAAAATGTGTTTTTTTAGAACTTTCCGTCCATCATCTTATATAAATAAAATATTATATGAAGAAAATATTAATTTCAGGCCACTCAATGCCCGGAATTACTTCAAGGCTTTCTTACAGCGCATACTCGATTCATGCATCGCCATCTCCTTTTCGGTGAAAGAGCCCCTGTTTGTGCTGTATGCAATATTTATTTTAGTGTGAAACATGTTTTGATTGAATGCCCGACTTTTAATTCACATCATCAGTATTTTTTTTTTCATTCAACTTTTCTAAGCTTGCTGGATATGGTGGGTGACAAATGCCACCCAAATATCCTTAACTTTTTAATGTCTATTGGTTTTTATACAAAAATTTAATATTTTTTACTCGTTCATGGTCTTTTTATAAAACTAGCAACGACTGAGTTTTATTTGGGTTATTGTCCATCCTAATTTTTTAAATTTTCTATCTTCCCTGCTTCATAGATATACTAGGGGCTTAGTTATTCCAACTTTTTTTAACCTTTTATTGCTAATTCCATTTAATCTTGCCAGATGAAAAACCATATGATTTGCGTAGAATTATCCCTAATGGCTCTTATGCCAAAAACCCAACAACTAACCAACCAACCAACTTGAATAATAATAAAAAAATATGTTTGAGAAGATTGAATATTTAATTTTTCTTTAGTCAAGAATTAATATAACATAACGGTATTAAAATTGTTTTTAAGGACTGACAAAATTTAAGAATCGGATCTCAATAAGCTATTTCATAACCATGAAAAATGAAGCCAATTGCTTTATTACTATTATAATTTTTGATTAATCTTTTATTTTTTTTATAAACTGTCTTTAAAGTCAAAAATTTCTTATACTAGTGCAATGGCTTTCAGACAAATTGGAATCTAAAAATAAAATAGGAATACTGTAATTGAAAAAAGTTATAAATTCAATAAGCGTATGGCTTCATATTAATTCACATGGAAATGTTAAAAAATTATTTTAAAAATTACAAATTAATGCAATTTTTAATTTTTTTCCAGGTCATCATTCTTCACATACTTAATACTTGTGTATGGAAGTGAACTGCAGAATATTTAACTACTGAAAGCAAAACTGAAACTTTCATTAATTATTATATTTTTTGATGAAGTTGAAAGTAAAATAAATAAAAAATTATTTATGAACCAAATGCATTAACCATAATTTTACGAATAAAATATAATACTATATTTTCCCAACATATTTTATCGTTATTTAATCTTAGCCAACTTAGTTCATATTTCCTGTAATGTTTTCTGTTTGATAAAATATTTAATTAAAAATATTCGTTTAGTTAATATCACTTATTTCTTGAAAAAATCAGATGAAGAATTCATAAAAAGCAATGACTCACAATTATTCACTTACATATCTTTATAAAAATAAATCTATAATAATATCATTCGACTGAAATAGCTTTTTCGCTAACTGTTTATCGAAATATAGTGTTTTAAAAATTAAATATATAAGAATGTATTTTGAAACGATAAGAAACCCATTTACTTTTAGATGAAAGTGTATGTCGATTTCCTGTTTTAATTTTGGATTATCTTTTCCATAATATTTCCAAACAAGTTACATGATTTTATTTATTTGACTATAATTGACTACAAGCAACATATGTCTTTTCTCGTTAAATAAATGGCATTAAATCGTTATATGAATAAAAATTATCCAAAATAAATATATTCCCTTTTATTTAAACTTTATCAAATTTGTTAAAATTCAGTTTTCAGGTACAAAGCCGAAATATTCATATAGCAAATACAAAACTGTGGTTAGTTGGGAATTCTAACCACTTGCGCGTTCTTTAATGAATTTTGGGAAACAAAAAACACTTTGTTTTTTGTTTTTTCAGTAATATTTTTCCAACAATTACTTACTTTAATTGATCCATAGTAAAATAAAATGAGCCTAAAGCTAATTGCCCTTATTGTTCCATAGATCGTTTATTTACAGGGTTGTGAAGGCATGGTGGTAAGGTCTCCGCTTTGGATGCAGAGGGTTTCAGTTTCGAGAACCAATTACACAAACGAACCTTCGTAAACCTGTTTTGCACCTGTTAAATCAGTCGGGGACAATCGTCCTGCCACTCGTAAGGTGAGGAAACTTGAAGAGACTAGGTGATGACAAAAGTGTCTTTTCCATCAACTGACCGCTTTTTAAATCTACAAAATCTATCCTTAAATAGACCTAGTGCTGCTTTAAAATTGAACTTTAATATAAATAAACTAAAGTAAAATGTTATTTACGGTAAATTACTAAGTTCTGCATTTCTTGAAATTATTAGCCATAGCGGTTATGGGTAATTCAATTTTAGAATTCCTCCTAGAAAACATAATGGATGGAACAATCAATTACATTTAGTAATTTGATCATGAAATAATTAAAAACAGCTTTCATGTACTTAAATGTTTATATAACATTAAAAAATATATCAGTTCTATGAACATTCCCTCATAAATAATGATCATTATTTTATATCAAATGAATAATTAAATATCTTAAATAAAGTGCTATGTTGAATTTCACATGACACTTTATGTCAATGATGCTTTTCACATAACGAATTGAGTTAGGAGTAACGATTTGATGAAGATTGATGTGGATTAGCAAAGAAAAGATGAAAAAAATGTACAAAGAAGGAAATAAATGAAAACTTCTTAAAGATGAATGCTAATGCTAAACAGTTATTTTCAACTAGAAGCAGTCACTATGGAGATGGAGAAAATAACCTTTCTTCTCATTCATACTTCATGTTCCAAGAAATAATTATATGTTGATCATTTTTGGTGAATGTTTTAGAGTAAATTATTATCATTCATCCTTCTGAGAGATGTATGGTGTTGATAGAAGTTATATGAATGCAACAATTAATAATTTGACTGAAATAATTTTTATTTATATACTTCATATCAGTTATAGTATCGTGCTACCGTTTTACATGTATTTTTTCAGCCAGTATGAATGTAAGAGAAAAAATACAGGATTTTGAGGTTGAACTTTCTCTTGAAAACAGAAGTTGTATTTTCCACTATTGAACATATATTCCTTATTTATTTAATGTGAATGCCTAAATCCTGTATATTTCCTTTTTCTTATAAATCCTATATATAATAGAAGTTATATTTTCCACTTCCTATATATTTCCTTCTCACAATATCCAGTCGTTCTACTTATATAGAGTTTCCAGAAAGAAGACAAAAAGATATTCCAAATTGAAGATATTACATAAACAATTTATATCCGAGGTGCCTGTGCCATGGCCTAAAGCTAGTGCGTCTAGCTGTAACCTGGGGGTCCCGGCTCAAATCCTAATTCGGACAACGTTTTTTTTTTTTTTTTTTTTTTTTTTTTTTTTTTTTTTTTT
>JAPMOQ010059068.1:0-15145 GCA_026543055.1 Argiope trifasciata | reverse complement strand
AGTTCATTATGTGGCAACATCATTTTGATACGAAAATATGTAATATGTATTACAAATAGACCACATATTAATTTATTCATTTTATAAACAATAATATTTTCATATGTGAAAAAAATATTTTAGGAAATAGAAGATAAAAAAACAAAATAAGTTTCAAACGTCAATTGAACTGTAATTAGAATTTTTCTCAAAAATAAAATGGAAATTAATACAAAGAATATTTGAACTGTAGTTGTTATAATAATTGTGCCATATAATTATGTAAACCCTATAATATAAACAATTTGGTGATAAAATTCTTATTCATTTTCTAATTCCCTCTGTTATTTATGATACTTTAATTTTCCAAAATATCAATAGATGGCAGCACGAAACATAATATCCAGATCATCTGAAGAGAACCAAGGCATGCAAATCGAATACGCCCATTCAAAGAGCATCCGTTTTTCTTTCTCAATAAAATCAAAGCATTCCTGGAAGAATGCTTTTTCCTTTGTGGTTTTGCTTGTAAAAGAAAAGATGTTTTTGTTCTGAAAATGTGGTAAACCAACAGGTTAACTAAAAGAAAAATTCCAGTTAAAATGGCGGGAAATATGGAAGCAATGAAGGGAGGATCTAAATATTAGTTCTATGAGTTTGAATTTTTTGGAATTCTATAATTGTCACAAGTTACAATTGTTGAGTTATTTAAATAGTTCCAAGAAAGCACTTTTATGAGAACGGAAATTTTCTTTCAAATTCTGAATGAACGTCCAATAATTCATTACTGTAAAGTCAAGAAAAAAATTAGTAATTTACGATGTCGAAGTAGAAGAAACAATTTTTTATACGAACAAAAAGAAAAGAAAGGAAAAAAGAAAAGAAAGGAAAAAAAGAAAGGAAAGGAAAGGAAAGAAAGGAAATTAAGAAAGGAAAAAAGAAAAGAAAGGAAAGAAAAGAAAAGAAAGAAAGAAAAGAAATTAAGAAAGGAAAAGAAAAGGAAGGAAGGAAAAGAAAAGAAAGAACGGAAAAAAAGGAAAAGAAAAGAAAGAAAGGAAAAGAAAAGAAACGAAGGAAAGTTTTTGAAATTTTGTTTTCACTCTCGAATGCACAACCTCCGCTTTGACAGAAAATCCACGAGTAGGCAGGGATATCAGACAAATCTATTTCAAAATAGGAGAGAGATGTGAATCAAATTTTGTCAAATTACACAGTGTTTCTCCTTGTCATGATTCATTATTACAAAATATAACAATGAAAAGTTGGTCAAAATAAAGGCCAGAGTAGCCTGATTTGTAGTCCCTCGGGTTGCGAGTTCCAACCCCACTGGTCGTATGTGTGCGTGGTGGTGGCTGGCGTGCTCACAAAGTCCTCCATATCGAGAGTAATAACACTGGGGATACTTGTTCATAGATGATCGCTCTCTGATTCAGATCTAAATTACGATATGTAGATGAACGAATGAAATGTATGAATGAAATCCGCCCCGTAAAAAGGGTTGCTTATTTTTATTATATAATTTTTATTTATACCGAATTTTATTTATACTAGCGTGTTTCTTTTTTGAAAAAGGAAGTTATTGAATTAACTTAAATTCGAAGAGCCGGACGGACAGACTTCCTCTGAACGGAGTTTGCTCATTATGTGGTACAAATCTAAGAATTTAGCATAAAGACCATATGCTAAATTTCAACCGTCAAGCTCAAAAGAGTTTTAATTATTCTTCGTCACATAGTAACAGACAAATATTGTTCAAAAATGTGCTTTTCAAGCTAATGGAGGTCTGGCTAAATTGTGGAGATTCGAAAAAATCACGAGTTTGAATTATAATAATTTATACACACTGCATATTGAAATAAAGAGGCCGGAGAAGCCTGGTTGGTAGGGAGTGGGATTCACATCCCTTGGGTTGCGAGTTCGAACCACGCAGGCTGAATGCCCTCGTGTGTGGTGATGGCTGGCGCATGTATAAATCCGTCTTGGTCACAAAGTCCCCTATGTCGTGAGTAATACCACTGGGGGTAATTATTCTCTGATCCAAATCTAAATAATAATCTGCGAATAAAATGTATGAATGAAGTTCGACTCGTAAAATGGGTTGTGATGCGTGAGTAGCCTTGGCCCAAGATGGAGTTCTGAAAAACAATACGATGCAAAAGATGTGGATTAGACCGTAATGGCTCTTTAGTAAGCGGGCTTGTTAATGACAAGTGCCATTAGAAACGACAACAACAGGACAAAATAAAGAGAGTAAACACAGTGACATTCATTGTACGCCTGTTATTAATCTACGATCCTCCGTCTCAGCAAATGCGATGTGGAAGAACTGTTGTGAACTTGACAGAACAGGCAATGCCACTTTTAAATGAGGGGAAGTCCAAAAGAAAACTCAATTTTATATACTAATGAGAAAAACAAAACAGACAAATCTTAAATTAACGAAAAGAAATTAGATCAACACGTTCAGTGACATGTAATCTCTGTTCAGAGGACCACAAAAGTTTTCAAGAACTTGATGCTAGTAGAACATGCCTATATTTAGTTTATATCTCTTTACTTTATCCCGCAGTTCATCGTGTTAATCGCCTGTGATTCACACCTATCTAATTAGATGTTCTCTTCTCTAGTGAAAGGGCCGCGATGGCCAATTAATAAGGTCTCGGCCTCGGAACGGGAAGGTTTCAAGTTCGAGACTCGATTCCACCAAAAAACCGTCCTGTGAGGGGGTCTCTTGCACGTTAAATCTGTCAGGCCAAGCGTCCTCCCGCTGGTGTGGCGTGGAGAGGGGAGTGCTAGTTCGGGTGTCGCCTTCGTCATTTGACCGTGGTTCGAAAGGACGAGGTTCGTCCCAAAATAGTCCTTAGAGTTTCTTTACAACGGGACGTTAAGATAACTAAACTAAACTTCTCTAGTACAATTAAGATAAAGCAAAGAAGCAAGCCAGCGTAGAATTCCGAGCAGCCGGCGTCCTGACATACGGGTAGCGCGTCATCCTGAGTTCGAGTCCCGGTTCGACCATAGTTGCTCTTCCTCTGTTCTATCTGTGAGATGTGTGAATGTATCCTCCTGTAAAAAGGGGTCGTGAAAGCGAATGAGTGATGCTTAAGTGGCAAAGTCGTATAAATCTTCGCCATAGTTGGGGCTACTAAAACAAGAGACGCACCCTATCAGCTTAAATCGCTGTCTTCGTAAAAGCGGGCTTATCCACTAGGAAGTGTCAAAAGAAACAACACATTCCTGGAATCAATCGCCAAGAATAATAAGATAGAATTCAGTAAAAAAAAATCTCTCTAAAGGTTGATATTTCTTAATTATTGTTCGCCAATGCTACGCAAGACATTCTCAGGGTTTAGTTGTATTTCCATCCCTTTTAAAACAACATTAAGACTATTTTGGTATAGATTTCGTAATTTTGAACCTCGGTCAGAGGACGAGGACGCTGATAAAAACAAGAGATGCATCCTATCGGCTTAAATCGCTGCCATCGTAACAGCGGGCTTCATTAAACATAAAAAATATACTTATACCATAAAATCTTTAATATAGTTGAAAAATAATTTTTTGAAAACTCAGATGGTGCAAAATTATTTGTACTGCATTTTCGGTAGTTACAGCAAAGACGTTACAACTTTATTAAATGTTAGCTTAAAATTTCGAATTGGTTCCTCTAAAACTTTATTGCACACTCTCTAATAGAGCTGCGGGCAGCGGCGGCCTGGTGGTAAGGTCTCGAATGCGGAACCGGAGGGTTTCAAGGTTCGAGACTCGATTCCACTGAAGAACCGTCGTGTGAAGGGGGTCTCTTGCACGTTAAATCTGTCAGGCCAAACGTCTTCCCACTGATGTGGTGTGGAGAGGGGGGTGCCAGCTTAGGTGTCGTCCTCATCATCTGATCTTGGTTCAAAATGACGAGGTCCGTCCCAAAATAGCCCTCGTGTTGCTTTACAACGGGACGTTAATATAACTAAACTAAATTAAACAAAAAAACTCTAATAGAGCTGTTACCTCAGAGAAAGTCTTACATTGCATTTATGTACAATAGCTACGAAACGTCTAGCTTGCATTTAGTATCCTTACTGAATCTGTTGTGTCTCCTTGGCGAGTTATTTGGTGGTCAATCCTTTATAAATAGATGGAGCAAATAGATTTGAAAACATTTTTTATACTTTAGATCAGAGATGGGCAAACTTTTTCGATCGCGGGCCATAACTCGAAAAAATAAAGTTTGGCGGGCCAAGATGAATTTTTCTAAAATTTTAAAAACAATATACAAGTATTACAATTTAATATATTAATGGGAGGAATGAAATTGCGATTTCATTTTTAAAAGTTCCTCATATTGAGGTTCGAAGTGAGATGTACTGATTCTAAGGAACGAGGCTAAATGCTCATCTGTCAGTCTACTTCTGAAATAATTCTTTCTAAGGTTCATAGTTGAAAACACTTGTTCACATTTATAAGATGAAGCAAACATAGCACTGATTTATGGGCATGAGATATTAAATTTGGGAAACTTACTTTCGATAATGCTTTATAAAACTCTAACTTTGGCATATTTAGAAACAATTGCTTGAGATGATTGTTAGATTGCAACTCAATTAATTCAAGCTGCAAATCTAACTACACTGCTCCACAATTTACGTTGAATGGCATGTTGGCGCCAATCTACAGCTATAACTAACAAATAACTTATGCTTTTAACACTTTACCGATTGAAAACTGCCTGTGTTTGCTTTTTTCCTTCGATTTATGTTTTGTAGAACAAAAATAGAGAGTGTAAACAGATTACCAGCTCTTTGAAAAAAAGGAAAAAAATATAATATTTAAACAAAGTAGAAAAGGAGATGGATATATAATATATGAATATTTCTTTTAATTTTCCTCTAACCGGCAAATTAAAATTCTATCCGCGGGCCGTAGTTTGCACATCTCTGCTTTAGATGATCGTATTATGCCTACAAGCATCCCGTAACTGCAAGTAATAAGTAGTCGGAAATTTTAACGGAATCGGATGAGCTGTGCATAAGAGACATACAGATGCACATTCATTTTTATTGATACGGATAATTATATTATATATGTATAAAGATAATTATACTATATAAGATTATATATATATATATATATATATATATATATATATATAAAACTCTTTTATTATAAACATATCTCATTTAATAACAGCAATCGTATTTGCATACCAAATATCTTTAATAGAAAAAGAAATTTTTTTTTTAACTTCTGTATCAAAAAACCTTTTTACGGGTGATTAACATTATAATTTCAATTGTTAAATCATTCAGTCTATACATTAATCGCCCAACCGATCTTTCAATCACTTATCGAAGAGTCAGAACAAAACATTACACTGCACTCCAACACAGCCCTCAAAAATGAATTTAATAACCGTCAATGCGAGTAGCAGACAAAAATACGACCGAATTTCCGAACTGCAACACCCCCACCCCCCACACATCAGGCGAAACAAGGGCGCTGAAAAAGAAACCCCACTTTTGTTCTTCCCTGAGTTATTGCAGGGAAGAAACTGAAGAAATAAAAAGGGGGGTGAACATTACAGCGGGGGGGGGGGTCGGAGCTGAGAGAGAAAGTGAAAAGTAGCAAGGGGGCTGGGTTCTCAACAGCCCATTTTTCAAGGGTGGGGGCCTTCTCCATGAGGTTCCCATCTTTCTCAGGGATCATTTATCTGAATCCTTCCACCACCCCTGCAGGGGGACGGGCTCGATAAAGCTCGAATGAAATAGAACATTGCACCCGAGGCACAAAATATATTCGCTCATAACGAGATGATAATTTTATTGTGAAAATGAATTTTTTTGTGAAGGATTTGCTCACTTTTTTCAGGTCTCGTAAGAAATAAGAATTGAATTATTTTTGAAAATTATTTTCTTACCCTATTTTTTGTTCAACCGACTTGTTTCTTTTTTTTTTTTTTTTTTTTTTTTTTGACGGTTTCATACAAAGTGTGTGTGTTTGAACTCCTTTTGGCTGATCTGGTCCAAATATTCAAACAAAAGTGCAATTTTGATGCTAAGATCATACCCCAAATCCAATTTACTTAGCTAAAACATTAGATATAAATATGCAGGATGATCATAAAATCTTGTCACAGCTACAGAAATATATTTAAAATATAATATTGTAAAATTATGACAGTGAAACAGTCATATTCTTAATGTTTTAACGCATTGACTGCCAACTACAAGATAAATCATAGATTGCGTCCTTTTCTAGGACCAAACCATCTATGTTATTAGTTGACACCTTCTCTACTACAGTTAACAGATAGCAAAGAAGGGGTCATCTCATTAGATAGATTGTCCTGATCTCGGACGTGGGTAGTGGCAGTGAAAGTGTTGATCCAATAAATAGATAGCGCAACTAACCCAGAAATAGTGATTTTTTACATTCATTTGTTAATAAAATTATATCAATGAATAAAAGATTCGTTTAGTTTAGTTCAGTTATATTAGCATTCCACTTTAAAGGAGCACTAAGGCTATTATAGGACGGATCTTTTAATTCTGGACAGCGACCAGATGACGAGGGAGACATCCGAGATGGCACCTCCTTCTTTAAACTTATACACTGTATCAGAGGACGGACGTTTGATCTCGACGGATTTAATGTACACCAGATCTGAATACTCGACGGTTATTCGGTGGAATTGGGCCTCGAACTTGATACCTTACCACCAGGTCACCCTCATTACCCAGAGCGACTTAGAAAGCATAAATTTGGATACGTTCTTTTGGCTGATAGGGTCTAAAATATCAAATACTTCAAATTTTGATGTTAAGGTCATACACCAGATTTTATTTCCTTAGATAAAACATTAGATATAAATATATATGGTCGTAATGCTTTTTTTTGGTTACAAAAACATATTTCGAATATAATATAGTAAATTTTTTTAATGAAATAGCCATGTTCTTAATATTCTTAATCCGACAGATAGCACAATTAAAGCCAAAATGATCATTTTATATTGGATTGTTATCAAAATGGCGCCAAGAAAGTAAAAATTCCGATACGTTCCTCGATTTCATGAATTCAAATTACAACAAAAAACAGATAACTAAGTTTTGTGCTTGAACAGCCAATCAGATAGACTTCTTAAGAATGATAGAAAAATAATTGAATTGAAATTATAATGTTAATCACCCTTTAAAAATTTGATAGAAATTCTCCAATTTCGGTTATAATTCCTAATTCCAACTTTCAGCAGTCAACTCGTAATATTTTTGATTTATCGTATTCGCAGACAAATATAATGTCAAAAAACTGGACTGAAGGAAATATGAAGTGTCATGATTCATCAAAATATAGAATGAGAGTTATGTGGATTACAATTCTATATCTGTACTTAATATATAATAAAGTAAAAAGGTATAATATAAATAGAGGTCAAACAATAAAAAGAAGTTTCTTATACTCATATGACTTATTAAAGCCTCACTTATTTTAATAGCTTAACAAGTTTTGAAAGAAAAAATATTCAATACTTATCTTTGTTGTTGGCAACAATAAGAACAAAAAAAACCTCAATAAATTAATATAATAAACTAGCTGATGGTACCCGGCGCGTTGCTGCCATAGAAGTAATCTTGGAAATATTGTTTGGAATTTCGTTTGGTCACCATCTGGATATCTCTAGGAAACGGCAAATGGCTCTCTGGTTTTTTGATTTACGTACCGAATCCCTCACCTTCCAAAAAAAAAAACAGAGGATCTTTGCTGATTATCATTGGTGTAAGGCAGATCAAGTCTCCCTCTATTATATTCTAAAATGTTTACATTTTACCATTTTTGAGATTCTAATGAGATCAGCTATTATTTTGGGGCTTTTCGGAGATCATTAATTTCATGGATGTGGTATTTCGCTGCTATACCACATAGGATTAGAAACAACAATTGATTCAGTTCAAAATATTAAATTCATGCCAGAGGTTAAAATCTCCTCTTTCATTGCACACTTATACCATGCAAGGCAGTCTCAGCGATGACGCCTTTATTCGAGAGCCTTTGACACCTTTATTAGTTTTGGTGTTCTTTTATTTTATTTAGTTACTCTCGCTAACTATGTAAAGTAACAGAACTTTTTAAATGACATTTCATTTTGACAACAGCATTAAATATAAATCCTATCTTAAATGTTATCATCAGAAACAAAAAAAATTACTAAGTAAAACATATAGATTCTGTGGTGTGAATAATAAGGGGAATAAAATTTCGCCAAATGCATATTTGTTATAGACTTAACATACATACTTTGACATCACCTAGCAGTTCAATCAATGTATCAAAATGCATTTTTTTATTCATGACGGACTTGAGAGTTCAATGAATTTTGTAGCACTAAAATCCCTCATTAAAAATTGTATAAATCGATTTAAAATACAGCTCGCAAGAAAAAAATACGGAGACAATTCATATTGTCATAACTTTGACATAACCAGGTAGTTCAAACATAGTACAAAAATGTTTTTTTTTTCTTTTTTATAATGGACTTGAGAGTTTAATGAATTTTATACCACTAAAATTCCTTATCAAAAATTATATAAAGCTATTTATAAAACAGGTAGCAAGAAAAAAATATGGAGGCAATTCATATCACTTTTATACTATACATGTATACTTACATATTATACATATGAAAAAAAACGAATAATATGAATTACAAGTGCTTCCAAACCATCGCAAATTTTAACCGCCAAATTGTTGGCGATAAATGGAAGCCACCACAAGTGGTATACGAATTAAAAAAAAACGGGGTGGGAAAAGCTTTACAATATTCTTTCTCGGAGGGGTTCCTCCGAAAGAAAATCTCTCGTTTGGAGAGTTATGTTCCGTTCCGCGTCCTTGCCAAGGATCAGCTGCCGGACTATATATCAACCTCCGCCCCGAATCCCCCTTCCTTTTTTTATCGTCTGCTGATCGATGATCGAGTTCAAAATCCCCGCGAGACAGGTGTTGTGGTAAGAACGAGCAGTGCGCTTTCACTATGACACTGTGTGCGAAAAGAAGGTTTTAAAAAAATCGTTTGCCGAGGGGGAAGCTGAGACGTCGTTTTATCCAACGATGTTCTATCCAGCATTCGTTTTATCTCTGGAAAAAAAATCTTCTGCGGAGGGTGGGGAATCTTCAGCAAACACAGAAAAACTATGGGGGATAATGGAATTGTTTGTAAGCACGGAAATGAAGTGGAAATATTTATTTTGATGAGGAAAGATTAAACCAGTAAAGAATGTGGTCAGGATTCTTCTTTCCCCCAAATAATTGCTATTCACGATAAAATGTGTATAAAATAAATCAAAATCGATAGTTATTTTTAACTAGCTAGCACCCGGCGCGTTGCTGCTGTAGAAAAAATAATCCTGCAAATATCGTTTGGAATTTGAAATAGTTATCTTGCTTAGTTAAGAATGATTAGAAGTATGGTGTTTATTCTGTTGTAGGCAATGAATATAGTAATTGAAATTGAAGGATATATACGGGAGAAGCATAAATAGAGTTTATTCTATTTTTATTACTCCATTCTACAAACAAATAATCATCAGATTTGTGTATTCTTTTAGAATTGCAAAGTTTGGTGTTCTTTAAGAATTGAAATGAAAGAAACTATTTATTATATCTTGTAATTCGTTTCATATTCGTTCAGAGTTATCAAGTTTAATGTTAGAAAAAGTGACTCAAATATTTTCTTCAAAAATTGATTGAACGTAGAAAATTTATTTATATCAAGAAAAGAGAATTTCGAAAATTGAGGTAGCGCAAAATTATTTGTACTAATATTTTCGGAAGTTATTACGAAAAGCGCTAAAATTTAATTAAATTTTTAATCAAAATTTTAAAACTTCAAGATCACTCTCCCCGAAACTTTCTCGCATAATCTATAATAAAGTTGCTACTTCTTAGAATGACATGCATGGAATTTGCACACAATAGCAACAAAATATTAGCCTTTAACTTGAATTTAGCATCAATACTGAATCTATTGTGTCTCCTCGGCGAGTTATTTGGAGATTAATCCTATGTTAAAAGATACGGTGAGATGGAATTTTTTTAAAAAAATTTTAGATATGCCAATAAGCATCCCGCAGGTGTAAGGAATAAGTTGATCAAGTTTGATCACAATCGGTCGAATGGTGCGGCATTGCATAAGAGTTATACAGACAAACATTCCTTTTTATGTATATTAATTATTATTAAAAAACTGATTTACCACCAAAAACAAAAAAATGGTCATTCACGCAATTAGAATTGTTATAGAACAAAAATAGCTTTTTGAATTTTAGCAAATGTGATTATAATGAAGGTATTTCTTATGTGTTGCCATCTAGTGCTATGAAATAGCAACTACTATTTTCTATATGGCTTATTTCGAAAATATATTCCAAACTGGATATCACCATCTGGGGAGTTCTGATGATTATTTCCTGGTGGCCTAAGATTTGACGGCGATTGATGGATGGATGGATGTCGGGAGGAAAGAAAAGATTGATAATATAGTTAACACATGAAATGCGGGAGTCGTAGTACTACGATTTGATCCACGTTAAGGCCTTATCACACGGTGAAATTTCGTCAGCACTTTTCCGTTCCTATCCTCAAAACCCGGTCAAGCGAGTTTTATAATCGACAACTTTTACTAACCAACTAGAAAATGCCGTCGGAAATATTGTCCGCCAACGAAATTTAAAAAATCATGTGAAACTTTGAAGTGACGTCACTTTCGTTATCGTTCGCTGACGGAAAATGCCGACGATATTTTGCCATGAGATAACACCTTTACCTAACATACTTTCGTCAAAATCCCCCGCCCTTAATGTGTTAAAAGAGAAGAAGGCAAAGATTCTTCAGTGGTACAGTTACTGTAAGTAAAAGGAAATAATGCCCGGAATGAAATATTTATAGATAAAAAATAAATAATTGTTAACCATTAACTTTTTTAAAACTATAAGCCATATTTCCATGTTATTGACTATCCGTCTCGCCCGAAAGCGCTCAGAAATAAATACTGAATAACCAGACACAGAGTTGGTCTTCTCTATGAAGGGGCCCGGATGCAAGAAGACATTTGGGGCCCTAAATTATTAAAAAAGTAAAAAAAAAAAACTAGTATTTGCATATTTATTTAAAGATGCGAGATTTTGTTTTTGCTATTAATTACTCCAGAAAAATGACAATTTTTTGCAATTTCTTTATCGAAGATAGCAAGAGCATTTCAGCATTATACTCATATGCTTGACCGAAGATAATCCTTTATTTCATTTTGATTTGCTAAAAGCGGGTTCAGCCTTTATTACATTTAGTAACTGGCAATGTAAAGGATTGTAAAAAAATATTACATTAGTTATAGACAAAAATAGAAAACTGATGATTTACAAGTCCATTTGAACCCAGCCTCGACTTCTAGGCCGCTCTGCCTGAACATGTCTGAAGGGGATTTCCTTATACATAAATGAGCAATTCCCGTCTTCTTATAGATATTACTGCGATCTTTGCCTAATAAAGGCGTCATTCGATACTCGGCCAGCCACATGGAAACAAGCTTGTAGACATTTAGTGTGTGAAACATTATTACTGTCCAGAACACCGTTTTAATTCTTAATCAAGATGCCCCCCCTCTCAGTCTCGGTGGCCGGGAGCACAACACCTACCGCAGCCCCCAGATGGCCGGCTCTGACCAGACCGCCTCTAGTTGCACTGGCGGGAACTGCGGTTTAGTCCTAAGGACCATCACTGACCACGGTACAACCCTACCCGTAAGAAGTACGTCCCGTCATTGATGGGAGGAGTCAGATCTCCACGCTTATGCCCGGCGGTTGGCAAGATCCAACCACCATGCAAGAAGCATCTCATCCCCAATTACGAGGTGCCCCACAGGGGTCTTTTTAAACGATAGATAAGACAGCAAACTCAGTTATATTGATTTAATGCATCACGTGATTAAAAAAGAAAGTGGACAAGCAAATTAACAATCAATATTTAACAAGTTCAGAATCTGATTCTTAATATGCATCAGGTTTTGAGAACCAAATACTTTTTTTATCAGATACAAGTCATCCAGCATTAGTTTGTCATCCAAAGAGATGCATTTTTTTTAAAGAGACAATAATAATACATAAACCAAAGGGATTGGCCTCCTCAAATCTGTCAGGTATACTCCATAATAAAATTGTGAGGACAGAGAACGCCTTATATGACTTTGAACAATAGTTATGAAATATTAACTTTGGCGTGAATTTACTGAATCTATCTTTGGCGAGTTTTTTTTGTCGATTAATCCTTAGCATGCATTAATAGAATCTGAAAATCAAAGTTATGTTTTTCCTGGGCGAAAATCATTTTTCCTAGCTGATTAAAATAAAAATTTGACACAAAGCAATAATTGTAGTCACAAAATCCTACACCAAATTTGATATATTTAAATCATTGTGTCTTTGATTCTATCTCTTTCTGCATTTTTACTGAATCCATCATGTTATCCTTGGCGAGTTGTTTGGCGATTAAACTCTGGAAATGAAAATAATAGTATGAAAGATCGTTCTTAGCCAACCAATTGAAAGAAAAATTTCATACAAAATTACACTTATAGTCGCGAAATCTCATAGAAAATGTGATTTGATTAAATTTCTCTGTTTTTGAGTTATCGCTTGAAAGTACAGAAAGTAAAGATTGAAAGACTGTGAACTTAAAATTTAATACGTATATACACAATAGATGTTAAATCTGTGAACAGTATCTTATCTATCTAAAATTTGATAAAAATCTGCGAATATAATGTAAAGACGTATACCAAATTTCACCCGTCTAACTCAAAGTTTTCTTGAGCAATTTTAATCACAGACAGATATTTTACAAAAATTTGTTTTTCGATCTCATAGAGGTTAGGTCTTAAACCTGATGATTTGTCAAAATCACAAATTCGAATCTTCTGGCAATTAACGTACTTTGTTGTTGTTGTTTCCAAATGACACTTGTCATTGACAAGCCCGTTGATCGCTGTCATCGATTTTAAGCCTAAATTGGCGTCCCTTGTTTTTCAGTAGCGCCAACTAGGGCCAAGGGCACGACTTAGACATCACATTCGTTTGAACAGCCCCTTTTTACAAGGGGGCACATTCATACCACTCACAGATAGACAACATAATAAGAACCATTCTAGAACCAGGTCACCCAGAACACTAAGAAGACACGGTACCTCCAGGCCATTACGCCGGCATTAATATACTTTACTACATATAAAAGAACGGCGTGGTAGCCTGGTTGGTAGAGCGTCAGTCTCGCAACCGAAAGGTAGTGAGTTCTGTCCTCGTCTCCGCCAAAGACCGCCGTGTTGGCTAATGGCAGTTGGGGCACGTTAAATAGGTGGCTTCAGCAAAGTCCTCCAAGTTCCCATAACAAACGATACCTCTGAATTAGGGATGAGTAGCTCTCTAATTTGGATCTCAATTCTGACTTGCAGATGAATGAATGAGTTCGACCGCCCCTTAAAAAGGGATGCGTCGTGTGTGTTCGAGCAGAAGTCGAACTTTCACCATAACGGTGCTCGTTCACAACGAAAGGCGCACACTTCTGTCTTCATTCGAAAGAGCTACTCTCATTCGGCTTGGTATGACAAAGTGGCATTCGACCGAACCGACAAATAATATAAAGGAGGAAATTGAATGAAACGCGCGATGCAATTACAAACGCATTAAAAATTACAAATTTAATTTTTCACAGTGCATTTTTATTTCTACTTTTTCACATTCAATGAAAAATTACTCAAAATATTCTCAAAAGCATCTACCCTTCGTATTAGTGAGCGCTTTAGAAGTTTAAATCCAATTTCACTTCTTTCTCCACGCGACGAAACTTTCTAGACTACTCAATATCATAATTGAAAGAAAAAGAAAAAAAAAAAACAGCCTTGCAAAACCACTCAAATAAACAGTTTGGTGAAATTTCCAATCTCTGGCCCAGGTTTTACGGCAGAGGTCGTAAAAGTAAAGCTCTTTACAAAAAGTAGTTTGAAAAGAGAGGGCTTTAGCTTTCGTGTTCTGATCTCCCTCTGAGCAAAAAAAAAAAAAAAACTTTTTTAAAATGCTTGTCAGCCTTCTTTTTTAGAAAGAATGAGATGAGGAAGAAAGAGAAAAAAAAAGATTTTGTGCAACGCTTTCTTTTTAAGCGTTAGTTTGTTTTTATGAGTAACGCAGCTCTCTAGGAGTCAGAGTTTGTTAATAAAATGACAAAGCCACGCTCTGTCTGTCGCGTGGCTCGTTAATTTGGAATTTTTGATTGCTGCTTCGGAGATTACTTTTTTCGTTATCTTCGATCTTATCTTATCAAACAATTATTCATGAAATACTGATTGGTATCATCCAATGCAAACAATAATTTAAGGCAGATTTGAAATCGAAAATCAGTCCCATAACATTTTTGTAATATGTGATCACTTTAATAAGTGATAGCTTTATCAATCCAACAACACTAATCCGCACACTTTCATAACATGTGGTCACTTTAATAAGTGGTGGTGGTGGATCTAATGCCACTTGGTCATACCAAGCCCGAATGAACGCTGCTCTTTCGAATGAAGGCAGAAGTGTGCGCTTTTCGTTGTGAACGAGCACAGTAGAGTGAAAGTAGGACTTTGCTCGAACACACGTGACACAACCCTTTTTAGGGGGCGGTCGAACTCGTTCATCCATCCGCTAGTCAGAACTTAGATCCAAATCAGAGACCGACTCATCCCTGATTCAGTACCCCCAGAGGTATAATTTGTGATGGGAACTGGGAGAACTTTGCAATCACGATATATTTAACGTGCCAACACGGCAGTCTTTGGAAGAGACGAGGACAGAACTCGCTATCTTTCAATTATGAGATTGACACTCTACCAGCCAGGCTACCGTGGCCGCTATTACTTTAATAAGTAATAGCGTTATCAATCCACAATTTCAGTTAGACACATCCCTTTCTTAATACTCTGGCTGATTAATAAGTCATAACGTTATCAATCACACAGCCCAAATCCGAATATTTTCTTAATATATGCTCACTTTATAAGTAGTAGCATTAACAATCCAACAACATCAAACCCGCACAACATTTTCGTAATATGCGGTCATTTCAATAAGTAATAGCATTAACAATCCAA
>JAPMOQ010059066.1:11163-21473 GCA_026543055.1 Argiope trifasciata | reverse complement strand
TTCGAACATTCAAAATCATTTTGCATTCCTTTCGAACATTCAAAATCGTTTTGCATTCATTTCGAACATTCAAAATCATTTTGCATTCATTTCGAACATTCAAAATCATTTATTTTTTATATACGTGTCATGACTGGTAAGAAATATACAGAAGTTCCAAAAGTATACTGAATGGATATTCCGTCTTACCACTGAGATTGGAAACCATTTTGTCGACGACTTCGGACACCAAAATGAAAATTTCGAAAAGTTCAAAAATTTACTATCTCTATTAGTAACAGAGATTGGGGAGGTACTTCCAGTTGATAAGATAACTTTATTTTTGGAGATTAAAATGTGAAGTGCTCAATTGAGGAGGATTCTTTTTACAGTATTTTGCGTGCTCATCAAATGTGTTATTATTTCGACCCGAGATTATTATTATTATTATTTCTAGAATAATGCGTTGCTCAACAAAAGGGTGTTGTTTTACTATACTACTCATCGGATGACTTTCCATAACAATACTTTTTTTAATAACGATAATTATTTTTTTCATAAGAATACATATTTTTCATAATCTGAATATGCATTATTGATTATTTGCAAATGTTCATCTCCATTCACTTTGTTATGTAGCATGGTAATTAGAGATTCTGAAGTGCCTTCTGACCTTCGAAGACGTCCAAAACTTTTTAAATAAGTAATGTGGTACTCAGTATTTGCAAATATGTTAATAAATGTGACTACTAACTGGTAATCTAGATGCAATGCTTAAAGTGGAATCTTTTCAGATGAGTATGTTGAAGAGCAAACTTGTATCAATAGAAAAAAGTTTGTGGATTTGCTTTGAAGAATGGAATAATAATCACATAATTCCCAGATTTCAATTTCCTAAGATTCATTTCCGAGGGGATACGAGCAATTCCTAATATGTGAGTCGAAGTGATATTGAACATTGATTTGCAGTTAAAATATTTATCGTTTGTATGATGATACAGACGTCACTGTCCAATTTAGATGAATAAAAGAATTATGAGTCTCATTATTTCAAAGAAAGAATTTTAAATTTTTCCTGTAATACAACAAAAAAAATTCCCACCAGTAGTTTTTTTTTTTTTTACAAAAAAGCTAATTTTAATGATATATCTTTTTTTTTTCGTCATTCAAGTTGTAGTACCCATTATATACATTAAAATTTCTCCACCATTGAGTGAAAAAAAATCCAAAAAGGTAAATGCGGCTCTGATAATTTCATACACTAATAAAAACTGTTATTAAAAAGTGTAACTTGCTGGTATTTTTACATTATGAAATCGACCAGCAATGTTTTTGCATAAGAAAGAGTGTCTCATATTGGGCAAAATGTTTAAGCTAGAAACATGCGTAAATCTACTGCTTTGATTGAATTAGATTTCATATAATAACAACGACTATTACGAAAAATTATCTACTGATATTTGTCCACTATGAAAACGACCATTATATAAAAAAGAAAACATTATAATGGGCTAAATGCTTAGTTAGGTAAATGTTATATACAACTGTGAATGAGTGGTATTCCTTACAATAGTAACAACTATTACTAAGATGTATAACTTATTGATATTTTCCTGCTACAGAAGTAGTTGAAACTTATATTCTAATCAAATTACCAGTAATTTCGGGTGGAAGCAAAGCTAATACAGTGCTTAAAGGCCCCTGACAATATGGATGATGTTGTAGAAATAAGCCAGAACTAATGTCAGTTTTGATAAATATGGCGAGTTTGAAACAATGGCGTGATATAAAGGGTCCAGTCAGTGAATGTCACAGGGCAGACACATCTTCGTTTCATTAAAAGGAAGTGCTAAGCTTAACATTCTTCCCTTTGTGCATTAAATTTATCGTCGTGAACTTAGATCAGGACATTTAATATTTTATATGGATTCAATTAATGTCAGAAATATGCAACATAGAATGTCAAAGATTTCGTTTCAAATGGATTTAGTTATTTTTCAATATTGTATTAAATTTTATTGCAATGAGGCTTTACTTTTCTATAAAAGCTTCCAATTATTTCTCAAAATAAAATGGCGTTATTATCACATTCTGTTAGAATATTTTGTGTTTCATTTTTCAATTGGTGTTTGGAATTTCGGTTGCACGAGGGTATTGTTTGAATTAACACAATCCTTTAAAAAGCATGTTATTCAAATGTTTCATGCAGAGTCATTTAATTTTTTCCGTTTCCAAAACGAAAATGTCTTGAATCTTTAGCGCATAAAATTATATAATCTTAATTTTTTAAAGAGAAATTTCCTTAATTCATTCATGTAAAATTATATATTTTTTAAATAGAAAGTTTCACGCATTGCCTTTATATTTGTTTTTCAGTGCAGCAAATATAAAAACAATTAAGATCTACTATGTATTAAAAAATGGATTTTTTCAAATGCAAATATTTCTGATTAGTCCAAATAACTCAAGTTTTTTTTTTCCTTCTTTTTTCTCAACAAGTTTTTTTTTTCAATTCAAATAGCTTTTATGAAAAGTAAATTGTCTTTTATACTTTTAAGAAAAAAACTTTAAAACGCAATATTCCAGTTATAATAATTACAACACAACAGCTCCTATATGTGCAGCATAATTTTTCAAGGTTTAATTATATGTGTCTTGAATTTTACATAAAAAGTATTTTCATTGTCCTCAACGCTTCTAGCATGTTCAAGTGAAACTTCTGCAAGACGGTCATAAAGCGATTCAAGAGTTCTACATTTTAAAACTTTTAAACGTTTAAAAGGCTTTGTAAATATTTACTTGTTTGAGTTTTTTTTCCTGATGCGGTGAAAAACAGAAAAAAAGAGAAATTTTCTCTGACAGTAAAGAGCGGTGAAAGGGTTAATTATCAAACATTAGCCTCTCGTTCTTCTCAAAAGATTTTTCTTCATAAAAATTAAGCGTCACACTACATTAATACACATTTAATAAATACTCTCATAATTTCTACTATGTATTGCATATTTTTATGGTTTTTGAAGTCAAATAAAGAACAAGAAATGAAAAAAGATGAAAAAAATAAATAAAAACACTTGAATTAAAATCGTATAAAAGATCTTCAACAAATCAATTATTTGTTATTTCTATTTCTATCAGTTATCTATATTTTGAAAAAAGTTATACACAAAATATTTTTATCAATCCACCAAAAATAAATATTTCCAGTAAATGCGTGCAGAAAACCACACGATTTAACCAAACGATATAATTAACCTCAAATAACAATCTTTAAAGATACGAAAACATTTGATTAACATCATTTATGACTGCTTATATGAGCCTCAAATATATGAAATATAATTGGGACGTACGAAACAAAGAATGAATTGAGTTGAAAAAAAATTATGTCAGTATAAATTCAAGTATGATAAGGCTGTCCGGTGATATAATTTTATTGCTTCTAAAATGCAAGTAACAAAGCCAAGATTGTCGCTGTAATCTTGTGTGAATCACCAACTGATAGAAAACAGACATCGTACATCCGATGCAATGCTGCAATAACTGTCACTTACGGTATCTGACAAAACTCTTTACTGTACAGTTCCTCGAATAAGATATAAAAAAGCTTTGACATAATTCCGCTTTCGTCTATCTTTATGGAGCTTCCTTTTAATTTTAGATAGTCATGTCCTCCATTTTTCCGTAATACGGTACAAGACAAGTCTATTTCATTGGATACGTTTAAACTAGAAATTTTCTTTAGCTGAAATTGGTGCATGTGAATAATTTAGTTGGAGCGTATTCCATTAACGGAAAATGAACGAAAAATAATATATTTCTAAAACTAAAATAGGAGAAAGCTGTTGGATAAATGATTTTCAATATTGATAAAAAATAAAAAAGAATATTGACACATAATCTTCATTGCTCCATTTGAGGATAAAGTTGCTCTGAAGACAAAAATTATGGATAAATATTTTTATAGATAACGTTTTGCGATAACATATTAAACTGTTTCGATGCTGGAATCAAGAAGTCAAAAATGCGACAAATGAACAACCACGCATAACTTTTATGGTACTGGAAGATGAATCCACCTAGACAGACTGTTATTTTGTTAACCGTATCTCAAATATGATTGTCACAGTTTCAGTAATGAAACTTGTTCTAAAAAATCTCCAACGGATTGATAAACCGATTTAAAAAACTGTAAAAATATTATTTGCAATACAATTTAGGTGTAAATAAATAGTAAAATGAAAATTTGTTTCTTTGGAGGAGGATATTTTTTATTTATTATATCCATTTATTATTATATTATTCATTCAGATATGAATTAATCCCTGAAATAGTGGTTTATTATTTATTTGAAACCTAACAGATAAAAATAATTGTTAAGTGCGAAATTAAAATAATGTTAAAATATTCGTAATAACCTGCAACAGGTGTGCAAATATGACGAATCGACTTAAAAGTAAGCTGGAAGAAACTAAAGACCTCACCACATAAACCTTTGTCGTATTCCAATTTAAAAAATGGAAATAAAACACAAAATTTACGCTCTCGTGTATTTTATTTATGATTAGCTTTAGACTCAAGCTAATAAATCCGTCAAATTAATATTTTAAAAAATAGCATTTCATTACTAGTCGACAAAGTAGAAACCAGCATTTCGGATCAACTAATAAGACGCACCAAAAGAATTGAGATGCTTTTAACTCCTTCTGGCGTTATAGACGGCTGTGGACAAATGTATGTACTGAATACCAGAATTTCTATTTAGCCCTATACTTGTTTCTTCGTTTAGTTGTTGCTATGATAAACACGCTGAGCAAAGTCTTTTTTTCTCTTAGTCTAAGTATTCGTTTCAAAAAAAATTTTCAGAAATTTTTATAACAGGCATCTCTTGACAGTTTTTGAATAATATTACATACGCAAACAGTCAAAGATAATAAAATAATTCTTTTTCTAAATATTTTTGCTAGCTAAGCCTTATCATAACCCAAAATAGTTGAAACATTGACAACTCCCTAGATATAATATGACATTGGTAATTGTTCCTTACTTTATAAACGTAAATTCATAATTTTATGTTTTCAAAAAAATATTGTTTTTATAAATTTTTTCATGTTATATGCTGGTCTTCATTTGGTTTTCACTACTTCTTCATCGCCTTATAAAAGTTTAGGTAAAATTTTGCTACTTAACTTTAAATTAGCTAAACAAATTTAACTATACAAGGTAAAGTAATTGTCAGAGAAAATCGACATAAAACTGGGAAGAAAATCATAATTTTAATAAAAAAAATTTATACCTCATCAAATTGCGTTGAAATATTCATCTTTAGAAAACTTTTAATTAACTTAAGATATTTTGATTAGTTGGAATTTTTTTTATGGCCCACATAATAAAGAATAAAAAACCTTAATTTATGCAATCTAATCTCTGAAGTATTTTTTTCTTTTACAACAATCTCAAATGATAAATAAGAGAATATTTACTGAAATCTTTGTTTTGCCTAGGTTGAATTACGTAACATTCTCTAAGCCACAATAAAACTAGCCTGATTTTACAACAAATGAAAAGATCAAAAATCAAAATTCATGAAAAGCGAAAACAATACACAGATAGTAAAAACCCAAATAAAATTCATAAATCACAGAATCCTGTATGAAACAAACAAAAAAAATCAAAGATTGAAGAAAATATGCTACGAGAAATTTGAAATTCCTCTGTCGAATTACACCTATTTACTCTTGCGATCCATTTCAAATACTTCTTGCAAAAGGTAATATTTAAAATATATGCAAATCAGGCCGCTTTCTATCAATAAATACAGAAGTTTTGCAGATTCTCTCCGATTTGTAAAATCTCTCAAATCAATAATGCAAAAAATAAGCACAGCAGATGCATTTCGCATATTATTGTAATTTATTAGGGAACCGAATATGTTATCCTTGGTAATTTATTCCATTTTGGATAAGCAGAGGAGATTCGAGCTTAAAGAAAAGACACTAAAAGAAAAAAAAAAGTAGAGATACAAAAAAAATTGATTGATTTGGTGGAGGGTTTTTTTTTTTATATATATACTTTCGGTTTTACGTCGGGTATTTTTTCTCGTTTGCATTTCTTTTTTCTTTTTTTTAACTCAAAAAAGACATTAAGATATGAAATACAATGCAGGATGTTATTAAGTTGGAGTTAAGAATGTATTTATTGAGTGTCTTATTATAGGTTGAAAAATGTCAGCTTTGTTAAGATTATAAAACACTTGTTCTTTTGAAGTTGGTGTACTCAGCCCAAAATTATTTTTTTCAAACTTTAATACTATAAATCTTAAGAGAAATGTTTTTGGGATAGATATTTTTTTTATTATTCTGAAAAAACGATCCATTTGTTTTCAAGAATATCTTGAGCATCTTTTTTTAAATAAGTAATGATATTTTAATGCTTAAGTCTTCCTTTACGTGAATAAAACCAGTTTTACAAAAAGTAATATTAACGATTATATTTCGATTCAAAATAAAAGAAAATAAGTAACATTCTTGAATACTTATGTTTTATAATAATAAAAAATTGAAGTCAAATACCCAATAATATTGATATAATTCCATTCTTTTTTTCCTTCACATATACAAAGCATAAAAAGAGAAAGCATTCTAATCATAAAATAAATAAAAATTTCGACATTTTGTCAAATAGTTTGGTTTTAAATTTCCATGCATACGAGAAAAAAAAACACTTTTGCAATTATTACTCTGTCTGTGAGCATAACTCATATCTACTTTGTACTATACGGAGGAAATTTAATACAAGATCTTCACATTAAATTCTTAATTTTCTTATCCGATCAAAGAAAAAGCTGTCTATCCAGTTGTGCAAAAGTAAGCTAGCATGATAACTATAAAACATGGAGAAAAAATTATGCAGAATTAATTTCGTAGTTTTAGCATCTTAAGTGTAGATCTGCATCGAATCTGGAAATATTTGGCGTCAAAGGAATGAGACTGCCAGATTGTCTGTACTTTCCCAAAAATTTGAATGGAATAATTCATGATTGAAATTTTATATGCGATTTTTTGATTACAATAGATATTCTGTGTCAAATTTTGATTTCAGTCGGTCTGGAAAAGAAGTGTTTAAAATGAGCACACAATTTTCTGGTACTTTTGTATTAACAGCATCCCAATGATTATTAGCCAAGATATTTTTGTATTATTAAAACCATTAAATGCCTTAATATAATAAGCCCTTTTATATCTACTGTTGGTCACTAAAAATTGATTGATAATAAACATTTATAAGTAAGAATATTAGAAAATTTCGGGAGACCATTCCAGTTGCTTTATACGCTTGCATATTTTGAACTCCTTTATTATTTTTGTTAGATAAAGTTTAGCAAAATTTATGTATTCTATTCTTCTCGGACAAGTTGTCAATGCATGTATTTAAAACATAATAATTAAGTGAGATATTGGTTCTTGTGCCTTATTTTTTCCCATCTTTAGATTACTGAGCTTTCAGGTGCATTCGTTACAATTGTGTGAAGATGAAGCTTCTGGTCTAAGGGTAGAGCACCATCCCAGTGATCTGGGCGTCCAGGGTTAGAATTCTAGTTCGGGCCTGTTGTTCTTGATCCTATGTTCTATCTGAGGCATGTGAAAGAGTCCCTCCACCTTCCATGTGAAAAAGGGACAAGCGAATGTATGAGTGGCACCTTCATATGAGCTAAAAATCAGACTTCTGCCTTCAGGTGCTTGGAGGCCTTTACCGTCAGAAGCTACTGCACATTTAGTTTTAATCCCTGACAGTTTGTTAGCGAACTTGAAAGGCACCATAAGTGTGAAATGGGAGATAATCATATTTTATATTCAAAAAAAAAAAAAAAATTGTGAAAAAGTTCAGCTATCGTAAAAAATATTCGATATGTTATGCATCGTTTCAATATTATATTATATAATTCATTTTACTAAACGTAACTATTTTTAAGTGTATACATGGCAAATGCAAATCATTCTGGTCATGTCATTAACCTCAAATTTAATATCAAATCAAGTTAGTCAATATAAAGTATATTTAATGGTCAACGTTGGTCAAAAACAACCTATACTTTGAGTTCATGGAGAATTTTGAAAACTATGAATAATGTATTCTAAAGCAATGTTTCAGAAAAGCAATTAATCTATTTTTCATAAATTAATTCTTGCCAAAATACAGCTCATCTGTACACAACTCAGGAACTTACAACATATCTAGGCGACTATCAGGTTTGATTACATTTTAAGCATCCAATTTTACCGTAGTGAACCATTTGTTCCATACCTGTTATTAATAATTTTGTATTCTACAGAAACACATTCAATAAATCATTAGAGAGAAACGTGATATATTACAGACCATTTAGCTAATATATGGCATGCCTAGTTTGCTAAGTAAACACACTGTCATCAATTGATGTGTTGTTCTGTTTACAAAGTAGTGTGTCATGATCCGTTATCGAAATGACTATAAAAGAGGTTAATAACTCAAGTTAGGTTGAGAGATTCATTAGCCTTTATTTCATATTCATCCAAATTCAAATTCGAAGAAATTATAAAGCAAAATCCTGAAGTAGAAACTAAAGCAAAATTTATAACTCAACATTTTTGTTCTGTTTTTACAAATGAGTAACCACTGCAGATTCTAAAATAGATAATTTTTATAATTTCGGCTGCAAGAACTTAAATATTTTTTTAATTATATATTTTTTTAATTAATTTTTTACTCAAAATTGATTGTTGCCATTAGCTGTTTCATGAGTTGTTAATAAAAACTTTAGAAAATGCAGGATTGTTTTTTTTTCATATTACGAATAATATTTTAATGTAGTTTTATAATTAATAATAAGTTCATTTTATTGATAAAAAGTGCTCTGCCATTGTTTTTAATAGTTCAATTAAATTAATATCATAATCTGTTTTTGACATTGGGGAGGAATAATTAAACAAAGAAGTCACGTGGTATCATTATCAATGAAAGATGTATAAAAAGTGTTAAAAACAAATGGAAAACATTTAGTCATTGTAGCATTGCCAAAATTGAGCAATTTATGTAACGTCCAAAAGACCATTATCATTGACTTCCATGTCAAATCTAGCAGAATTTTTGAAATGGCTTAATTTGTGAGCTGTAAGGTAAAATATAGTAAAACTGTACAACCTATGAGAAAATAGATTAATCCAAATTCGATACCCTTAAAATGAGATTGATGTATCGAACCACAAATGACAAACATTAAAGACTACAGTGACATTCTTTCGGATGAAAACGTATGCAAACGCGACTTTACTGATTGTAAAGACAAACCAAGTCAATACCAGTCCAAAAAACTTTATAGAACATTGCATTACGACAGCTTTCCATTGGCAACAAAAGCTGGAATTCGCATGCCTATATAGCAATTGGACATGCACTCAGGTAGACGTCTGTTTGCTAAGTAAATCCCCCTCTCGCTTAGGTCACCTCACAATTAAGAGAGTTTCGTCATGGAGGTTGGTTCTCGCCACTCCAGGTAGCACAGTCTGTTGCACTATATATTATAACAGTGTGTGATATTACATGATATTAAACAATATTACGAATATTGATCAAGGTCATACACATTGTACAATATTTGTGTGCTACTACAGACAATGGCGGCAACACAAGAAAGTAAGGGTTTAGCTCCTCCCATCGCTAACGAGACGTACTTACCAAGGGAAGAGATGTACTGTGGCCAGTGATGACTCTTATTACTCAACTAGAGTTCCCGCCAGAGCTGCTGTTTCGGTGGTTCGGCCATTTAGATTTTTTTCGTGTCCCTTCCGTCTGGTTGGCAGCTAGTTTAAAGTTCTAAATAAATCACATTTTACTCAACGTTTGAAACATGGATATTTAAGTTTAATAAATAAAGAGAAAGAATACCAAAACTTCTGTAAAAATTGCTGGAATGTTTATACATGAAGTAACCTCATCATAATTTGGGAAATATCTCCATGGTTCAAAATTAACACTGGAGAAGAACGGTGGATTAGCGTGTTGACTGCCACCATGAATTTCTTACAATGTAATTGACACGGGCCCGGAACGGTATACAAGGTTTTAATGTCATCTTAGGCAGATGCATTCTTCCAATATTCACTACTACATGCGGGATATATTTTCTCTGCATGGTGACATCATCTGGCATGATAATGCGGTGTATTATACAGCAGATATTTTAATGCATGGTTCAGGTGGAGTTTGTCTTAATCTACTATACCAGTGTTTCTCAACCTTTTAGTATTCAACGCCCGATTTTCAGTCATAATTTTCATCGCGCCCCCCCCCCCCCC
>JAPMOQ010059066.1:0-11063 GCA_026543055.1 Argiope trifasciata | reverse complement strand
TCGCGCCCCCCCCCCCACCACATACAATAAAATGTATACAATAATAGTGTATTGGGAGTATTTTGGAGCTAAATATACACTACAACCTTAATTTTAAACTTTACAAATTACCAAGAATATGGAAATGTATTGACATTTTGCATCACCGATCATCAGCATTGAGAAAACAAGAATCCTATGCCTTTTTATTGCTCTTGCGTCCCGCCATGTCAGACATTCTCACGGTTTCGCGAAAAGTTTCGATTTGCCTGGAATTTGTCTGGTCAGCTTAAAAGTTAAGTTAGGAGCGTGCGCAGATGTGAACAAACGTTTTCTCAAAAGGAGAAGGAGAAAGTTATATGACGCCAATTTCAATTCCAGACAATCTCATTCGAGTCGATCCTTCTATCGCTATCTTAAATAGCCACAGTGCGTCTGGACACACTGCATGATCCACAAAGAAGCTTTGGTTTCCAAAGAAATGAGCCCTGGTTTGAATATTGTGTTAACTACAGTTGTAACCGTAGTAAATTATATAAAAATGAGACCCCTGAAATCAAGAATCTTTTCCGCACTTTGTAAAGACATGGGTGCAGTACATTCAGCGTTACTATTTTATTGCGAAGCAAGATGGTTATCACGAGGGAAATTTTTGCAACGTGTTTATGAATTAAGAGAAGAATTCGCAGTTTTCCTAAAAGAGGAAAACAGACCGGAAGCTGAGAATTTTCGTGATAGTTTATTTGGTATGAAATCGAGCTACATGATTGACATATTCGAGAAATTAAATAACTAGAATCTTCAACTGCAAGGAGCAAATACACATATATTGGATACGAGTGAGAAAGTTAATGCTTTTTGTAGGAAATTGGAATTGTGGAGCAGAAATTTAAAGCAAGAAAACTTAACAATGTTTGCAAATTTGAATGATTGTATTAAAACTTACAAGGCTGAAGAACAACATGTAAATGTTGTTTTTGTAACCATTGAAAATCATTTAGCAATGCTAGCAAAAAATTTTAAAAAGTAATTTCTTGCTGACGACAAACTGATATCAAGTTACAAATGGGTGAGGGATCTATTTCAAAATACTCCCGAAGGACTCTCAATTGATAAGGAAGAAACCATCATAGACTTCACGGCAAGCGGCAAAACCAAAAGACAATTTAGTAATAAATCAGTCTTTTAATTTTGGGCAGGAGTGGATGATGAGTTTTCTGCACTAAAAACAAGGGCATTTCGCATTCTACTACCATTTTCAACATCTTACCTTTGTGAAACTGGATTTTTTGTGGTGACTTCTTTGATGACAAAATATAGATGTCAGCTAAATATAGAAAAAGAACTGAGAGTATCTATTTCTAATATTAAACCCTGGTTCAAAAAACTTTGCTCTATAAGACAGACCCAAGGAAGTCACTAATAATAATAATTTTTTTTTTAATTTAGTAAGTTGTTTTAATTTAATAAGTTAATTATTAAATATGTCGAAATGTAGTTTGTTTTGTATGTGTGTGTGTCCTTTCCTTTCAGTCACTTAATCAATTTTTTAAATAAGATTTTCTCTTGGATATGCTCGCCCTCCCATTAGTGTGCTCGCGCCCCCCTAGGGGTGCGCGCCCCACAGGTTGAGAATCACTGTACTATACCATAGATTATCCGGTATTGATTGTAATCTAGAATCTATAGTATCATTTTGGTTGAATTGTTGGCACAGAGGATCTTCAATGACATTACATGGGGAATTAGTCAAGATACAAATCGATACAGCTATTACCTTACATAACATTTCCTATTAGAACCTTTCAGATAGCATTCTATCTCAGAAGTCCGCATTGCGAAAGGTAGTTATTGATAATTAGTCACATTAAAATACTGAATTATGTATTTCCTGTCTTTAGAAAATTGATGATAATAGGAACAAGCAGCCATTTAAAACATGCCCAAAGACATATTTTAAATGAATGTCATGTTTGGCCAATTTCAAAACCATAGCTATAATCGTCGATGCTCTATAACTAAAAAACCTTATCCTCTTTACACTTTGGATACATTAAAACTTATTAAGTTAAATTATTTCAGTAGCACTCAGTAGCATATATTTTGAATGAGAAATAAAGAAAATTTTGCATAAAATATAATGCTTTTACATGTCCAAAAAATTAAATACTCTTCAAATATACAAAAAGGCTTCACATAAATGCGCAGTCAAAGGGTTAAGAAATGTACAGTGAAATACAGTTTTTGAAATCTCTGTTCGAAATGGAGGATGCGGGCAAACATTTAACCATTTATGAAATTATTTAATGGATATACATACTCGTAATATTACATATGAAAAAATAAGCAACTATTGTTACTGTGATTCGGAATTGGATGGATGGATGGATGTTTAGACTGCCAAGTGGTCAATTAATAAAATATTTCTTCAAGGTCAAAATACAACAACGTTTTGTTTTTATAAAATCAGAGTACAGTAAGTTTAAAGGACAAAGATCTTAAAATTAGAACTCCAATTACAGTAAAGATTCCTAGAAAAAGCTTATAACCCCATGATATTCATATAAAATGGATAAAATGTACGGCTCTTAAAAATTCAAATATATTCTTGTGAGGGTTTTCTCCCATCAATTCAAACATCTCCAATGTTAAATAATTAAAATACTGCATACGATGAGTGTTAAATTTAGGATATTGAATTAAAATGTGCAAAACTGTAAGATTGACACCGCAATCTGAGCACATCGGTGCACGCTGACCAAACAAAAGATGTTTGTGCGTAAGTCGAGTGTGACCAATGCGTAGTCTGGTTAATTTAACATCTGCTCCTCTGATCGACAGTTAATCCACAAGTTAATCGGAATTGGAAGCTAGTTCTATAATTTTGCTCTTTTATTTTAAAATATATAGATGCCTTCAAAACACTTGAAAATTTAAGATATCCCTAACTCTTAATTCTCCACAAAAAATACCAACTATATCTTGACCTTTTTTATCCTCGAATAAAAAATTTATATATATTTTTTATTTAATATTTTTTCAAAAATGGGTACAGTGCACAGAATTAGGAGCTAGTTCTTTAGTTTTACCATTTTTTATATTAAAATATATAACTATCCTTGAAAATGCTTGAAAATTTAAGATATCGTTTACCATTATGATTCTCTGCAAACTAATAAATATTAATTAGTATTACACTAATTAGTGAATCTAATTAGTATAATTGTATTGATTTTTAATCTTAAATTAAGAAAGTTATTTTAAAACGACTTAAAATTTTGTCAGATAATGAGGACGATGCCTGAATTTATTCATAATTCCATTGCACACTATTTGGAAGGCTTTTCGTTCTGAACAGATTTAAAACATATAAAGTTCAAATATTGAATTAACCTTTAGAGCACCAAAAAGTTATTCAATGCATAAATATTTACTGAACATGAGGATTTGTTTATTGCTCCGAAAAATTCATATATATTAATTATTGAAGTTAAAATTTCCCTACAAAATTAATCTACGTATTTTAAAAGACTTAAGTATTTTTACCAGTCAACATTTAAGAAAATAAATAAAACGACAAAATGATGCACTGAGTTGAATAGTGCCTGAGAGGAAACATCGGAGTGCTAAGGGTTAAAGTTCAAATCTACAAATTTTTATATTATAAATTTACAAACTTATCACGATGAGAAAAGTATTATAATTTGTCAGTATATAAATTAAAAAAATGTTTCACTAATTTTTTTTTATTGTTCAATTATTTGAGAGAAATATCTAGAGTGTAATTTTATACAAGATCATTAAAAGTTTTGGCGATGTCTTATCGACTTTCGCAAATCATTTTAAAATCATTTTTCAAGCAGTAAATGTTGAGAAATAGACACTTCTTGGCGAATAAGAAAATGTTCCTTTATTTTTAACTCGATATCGGGTTCCTTAAGGCAATTTTCTTAGTTCTTAACATTCTACTTTGAACAATTTCACCATTTATCAAGCAAAAATAATCATTCTAGAGACAATGGAAAGAAATTGGCAGAAATATTATTCTATTATCAGGTTACATTACAATAAGAAGAAAAGTCAGAATTCAATTTGAGGAATGGTAGATTCTATTTTTCTACTATTGTCAACCCTAGGAGACTCGGAAATTGTCTAGATTCTTTTTCCCCCTTTCTTTTTCTTCAAGTGGAAATTGCATCATTTCTTTTGTCAGAGGAAATTCAGAAATAACCTTGATTACAAAAGGATTAATGTATCCGTAAAAAAGCATAATTTAGAATCAATAGTTTTCACGAATATGTATTTTTTTCAAACCTGGCAGTGAGTTTCATATCGCAGTTTTCTCATTGATTATTGTCCTAATGTTTTGATATATTAACTCAATTTCATTATTGTAAACAATAAAACGTATCAAAATTGATGTTGCTAAATATATACCATTGGTCCGCACATGAACTTATGAAAGATGCAAACATGTTGCGAAATATATTTGATGTCCGATAATTTTTGACACATTATGAAATTATGTAAACGTTTAAATAAAAATAATGACGTTTCTTTGCTATATAATATGAATATAGCTCATTAAGTTTTATTTCATAACATTTTTTATCCCTTTGATTCCGATAGATGGCTCCAGATACAACTTGATAATGGTTTAATAAGAGAATTTCAGTTATTGCATGCAATTTTTAAATCAAGTTCTTTAGAATTTTTTATCGGACTTATGGAAAAATTGTATGAATGATATGCTTTGCAATAATTTTCAGAATTTAAAACAGCGTATCACAGCTGTTATCCAATACAGAACTCCACAATTATAACAAATTTTTTTATCGCTTGGATGTATTATGCGCAATTAAAGGATTTCATATTATTGGGAAATTTAAATTATTTGTTGGCAGTTTATTTTATTTCAGATTCATTTTTAATATTGTAGTTCAACGGTAAATAGAGACATTCTGTTTCAATATCATGCAGATTTTGTTTAGATTGATTTTGTAATCGGTCCATGAATTCCCAGACGTCTTGTATTTTCTACACGAATTATTTTTATTATTTAAACTGTGACAGAGAAGTGACTTTGTAAGACTTTACAGCTAAACAAAACCTTATCAGCAACACACAGAATTTAAAATAAAAATTGAAAGAATGAAAATGTAAATTTTAAAAAATTCACCTTTAAATGGCACATTTAAATTAACAGAAACGTCCTTTTCTTCACACGCCTTGCCTATTACTATTATGGCGGGCTTTTTATCCTGTAATATATTGTAGCTTACGCATTATAAACTTCAATAATTCGTTTGGACTCAAATTTGATGTTGTTATGCTCTTCCAGAGTTAAATCTACATTTATTATTGCATTTGTTCAGCTCGCTCTGTTTCCAAGTCACCATGACAGCACATATAAGCAAATATACAGACAGTTCTGGGACATTTGGGGCAAAAAATTTTGAAGGAATTTTTTTTCTAGAATTTTATGATAAAAATGCAGATTTGAAACAGAATTCATGTACCTTTATCGGCTATTGAATTACCATTCACAATTTTCCACAGACGGAAAAGCAGACTTTCAATTGAAACATTCAGCTCCAAATCCAATACATATCCAAGATCTTGTTTTAAAGAAGACATGCTCTCGAGACTATTGAGTTATGTTCACAATTGTTCACAGACGAAAAGGCAGACATTGTTGAAAGATTCCGAACAAAATTCGATATATATCTAAAATTTTATTATAAAGACGACATGCTAAATTTCTTTTGTCTTAAATTTTAAATTATTCAATTTCAGAATTTAATGTCAGACAGACAATTATTTTTCGATCCTAGTATAGATTTCTTTTAAAATGGAGATTTATCGCCATCTCCAGGCCACATTTTTGGTGGTTTGAAATGTCTGTTTTGTTTAAGAAGCAAAAACGAATAGGAGTTTAGAGAAGTTCTCTGGTAAGTATTCATATAAATAAAAATGTCAGAAACGTATTAAACGAAAGATTTGAAAATATATTAAAGGGTGGTTATAATTAAACTTCTATAAACATCAAAATACAAACGGGTGAATGGATTCCAATGAAATTTGATATATGGAACATATACGAGATGCACACAAGTAATTTTGGAAAAAAAAATTAGTTCTAAATTTTTCAATAGAGGGTGCTTTTACTGGAAAAAAATAGATTTTAACTTGGCAATAAACGACAAAAACGGAATACAGAAACAATATTAGCATTTATTAATTATTTTCTTATCACCTTATCTTCGAATCATATTAAGTAAAGATTAGAAAAAATATCAGTACTCTGTTTGAGAAAAACAGTTCAGTTTGCAGAAACAAGAACGGATTTGGACCAAATTGCGCAAGAGGAGCAATTGTTAATCCTGTTCAGGTTGTAGAGAAAGGTGCTTCATGTCACCATCCTTATTCACCACCTGCAAAATTTCAAGTCGAAGGACAGTGAGTTCAACATCAGATCGTAAGTGACTAGTTGTGATGCTTCGCGCATGAAGATTTATAGAGTTCTTTAAGTCATTTAATGTCACAAGATAAAATCATCATTACATTCTGACACATCAACAAAAGACATAACGATGGCAAGTTGCTTACTTTAACCTGTTTTGCATAAAGCTTCCTATTTTTCACAGGCATGCAAATCTCAATTTTTTCCCTAAAATTGGCAGCTTTTACAGGTTTTAAATTTTATTACTTATAATTCTTGTTCTGGATTGTAAATATTGTTTCTGTATTCGTTTTGGGCTTTGTTGTTTCAAATTTAATTTCCCGAAAAAGACGCTCTCTGGCGAACATTTTGAAAATGATTTCTTTTTTCCGAAATTCAATAAGTGCACATCATGTATAGCCTATATATCAAATTATGCTGCAATCCATTCATTCGTTTGCATTGTATCAATCTGTTTATAGAAAAAGTGTAATTATATCTAGCCAGTATTTATTTTCTGCCTTAATGTGTCATAAGCATTCTTTAAAATAATGAAATATCTTCAAGTTAATTGCGAATTTTAATATTACAAGAGATCGATAGAACGGCTTTTATTTCCGAAACTCAATATCATTTCTTAGTCCCCTGTCCTCATCCAATATATTTCTAAAATTTAAACAAAATAAAGCTTCCAAGAAAAGCTGCGAAACAGTTTTTCAGTTTCGATTTCTATTCTGCAAACATTTACTCTACTCCATTATTAGTCGGTATTAATTAATCATCCGTCAAATCTACTAGTAAAAAAAATATCAACATACCTAATTAACCAAGTAATTAAGTTTCTGAGAGAAAATTAGAAGTCAGATTTCTATGAAACTTTTACCCAAAATTCTCTGAACATTAGTCGTCAGAACATCGACTCAAAGATCTAATTCAGCCTCATCCAACAACCACAAAAATAACCGTTGATTAACATTTTAAATCTCCTCGCGAAACAAGCGACGAAAACTTGTCACTAGGGCATTTGCGCCCTAAAGCTAATTTTGCCTTTTAAAAAGGGGGTATTAGAGAAGTTAAACAAAAGCAATTTGGCGCACAGAGGATGAGATTTTTAGTGCTTTTCTCTTGTCAAAGTGCATATATCTTTACCGAGTCCTAATTATTTCAGCATATTTAAGACTCACGTTGGTGTAAAAATTTAATCTGGTTACTTTTGTGTTGCAAATTTAAAATATAAGCGATATACTTTGTACTGTAATGAAATATAACAAAGGGTTAGGATTATAACTTTATTTTAGCAATGTGGGCTATGAGCTTTTCATTTATGCGATAGGATTCAATTGATTGCGATATTGCGTGATATATTAGAAATGTTTGAATATGATCTAGTGCAGTTGGGTTTTGAAGTGAATTCATGAATGGAATGCATTGCATCTAATATATTTGAATTTCAATAAATATTTTTAACCCTTAACATATAGCAGGTCAAATGATCCATTATGAACATTAGCATCGAAAATGTGCATATCTTATCACTTTTATACACTTCACTTTTTCTAAGAATTATATGCAGCTAATATTCTATTATTTTTTTTTCTTATTTGTATTTTTCTCATTTAGTGTAATATTTATTTTAATTAATAAAGTTATGCGGTTATCTATCATAGCTGGTCATTTGGCCGGGAGAAAACTTTATTATTTTATAAAGTTATATCAGATTATTATGTAATACATATTTACCATATTGTATTCAGTTAAGTGCACATTGATTTAACTGTAATAAATGCTTGGATTTTGTACAAGGAAATTGCAGACAAAAATATTTCGAAACAAGAATTTTTACTCCACTTAGCAGTAGAAACTGCTGATTTCCGAGAAGCCCGTGAACACCCTCCCCCCCCAAAAAAAAATACAAAAAGATCGATGAATAAATGTATTACAGATTATTATCAATACAAGGTATGACAATTAGGATATTGTGACGAAATTAAAACAATCAGAATTTGTTCCAAATCAGAAAAATACGTTTGAGGAAAATGTATAATGGAAAAACCTTGCATATGTAAAAAATACGAAAAGCAATGAATTAAAAAAAATTACTCTTTGTGCTTATAATACATGGAAATTGAAAATTTTGTTTGATTATAATGAAGTTAATTTGCTTATTTATTTTCTAACACTCGTATTTTATTCATTCAATCAGGAAACGAATTCCGGTCATTTAACCGACAGCTATGGTAGATATTGGTATATATTAAATGTCGGTATGTTTAGAGTTAATTTTGATATGAATGGTGCAAATTTTGAATTTCATTAAAATTATTAATGTTACAATCCAAATAAATTGGAAATGTATTCGTTGAAATATATGATGTAGCAAGCTAAAGATCGTGGAAAACAAATTCTTTTTTAAGGACGTTACAAAAATTTCGTTTGAAATCATATGAGCATTTTCATCAAATAAAAAGTACTGCAATGGAACCTTGTTTGACAACATTTCTCATAAAGAACGGTTTGTATAATGAAAACCCCATTATAAAAACTTAGTAATGTAATGAGTGATGTTAGTAACTGAATGAGTGCTAAGGATTCATCGTAACTTCAAATGCAGAGTTTCGGTTAGCAGTCATGTTTAACACTAGACTTATCGGCCTTTCACTGCCATTTAAGATTTATCAGCCGGCATTGCCAGTGTAACCCGGTCGTTTGACTGACTCATGGTATCTTTAGAGTTACTGATTGTTTATTGATAGTTTTTTTTATCAAACTAAAATTATAACCGTTAAAAATAAAATTTTTACCAAACTAAAATTGAAACAGTTCATTAAAACTATACCGTTACTGCACATTAAAAATTTTAATGTTATATAAGCAACAAATAATTTTGAAAAATTTTATATCCAATTACAAAATTATCGCAAAAGTATTGGAAGAGCTTATTTCGTACCTCAAGATTCTGTAAACGATTATAATCTATTCGAAATGCATAGAAATGGTGAATACCAATTTTAGGATTTGAAGGAGGCAGGCTCAAAATAATCTTTCAAAGTTACCATATTCTGTCAAATTTGCAGCTTTATCAGCGAGAAACAAAGCAACAGTAGCAGTCCACTGTAATGTTATATCAACAATCATTTTGGAATTTAAAAAAGGCCATTCTAAGTCGAAATGGGCGTATCAAAATTATTTGTCTAACCACTACCTCTTAAAATCTGTTAATAAAAACTTATAAACATTTTAACGTATTATAAAAGACAAATCACAAAGTGATCTCGCATGCACTCATATCTCGCTACCATATATTTGACTGAATTGTCCACGAATAGTGGTTCTGTTTAGTGCGCATGAGCATTTGACAGAAAATAAGTAATTTTATATAAAATCCTCCAATACAAAATTATGTAGAAACATAAAAAACTTCAATCTTTTCTGAAATTTCCTTCGACAAATAAACCGTTTTGAAACAAAATAGCATTGCATTTACATTAAAATGCATAACAAAATAAACATTTTTTCTAGTTGTATTCGTAAATTTATTTATTATTATTTTAATTCTATAAATGTCATCAAATAAAAAATATCTATCAAGGATATTATTATTTTTATAATAAAACATAGATCATATAAATAAACAATCGTCTGCCATTCCAACTCATCAAGAAAGAAAATCTTATACTTTATAATCAATTTCATACAAGTAAATTACATAATGAATAAAGGATATATTATTTAAACCTTTATTAATAAATTCAATGAAATTCACCGAAGCTATTACATAAAAATTTAGAAGCCTTCAAATTGTTTAGAGATATGCAAGCATATTTTTCTGAATGAAATAAATTTTTTAAAACTTTTTTCAAATTTAAAACCAATCGATTTAGAAAAAAAAATCATTTATTTGAATTTAAAAGCTCCTATTTCCACTTTTAATTAAAATTTTAAGATTTGCTCTTATGTTTCTTTTCTGCCATTGAATAAAAGAGGACAGCTTAATTGGCACTTTCACAAAATAAAATATGGTGTGAATCGAAAATGCGCATTTTTAAAAGTAGATTCTCTAAAAGTAGTGAATTAAATAAACTCCTCAGCAAGAAATCTTCAGTGGTTTTTATAATATTAAATCGATGGTCTGTAAAAAAATTATAGAAATATAAAAGACGTATGCTTGGACATTTTGAAGTCAGCATTTATCAAAATTTGATAAAGAAATGCAGTCTTAGCTCTTTTATATGGTGCTTTAGCCGAATTTCCGAAGGCTAAACGACTGACGGACTAACTTCTAACGTTTAAATAAAAGCTAATTTTTGATGCTGGGCCTTTAAAATTCGCTCCAATAAATTTTTAAAAAGACGTTGTAATTTTATTTTTCATCATGTAATTCTAGCATGACATAGTAACTTAACAACCTTTCTAAGCTCGATTTAATTTAGGGAAAATGTTCAAAAGGATTTATATGAAATTTCATTCATAAATCTTCCTTCGAAGAGTTTTCTCGAAATAAAGATGTTCCAACTCGATTTCTTAAGGAAAAGGGTAATTAAAAGTAATCTGCCAGCACTTAATTTGATGTTTCAGGATTAAAAGATGATTGCAGCGTAATTGAAGGTAATTAGGATGAAGATGATGATTCTTTACTTGAAAG
>JAPMOQ010059061.1:0-26021 GCA_026543055.1 Argiope trifasciata | reverse complement strand
ATCATAACATTGCGTAAGGACTGATATCATAACATTGCGTAAGGACTCATATCATAACATTGCGTAAGGACTCATATCATAACATTGCGTAAGGGGTTGACAACATAACATCGCGTAAGGGGTTGATAGCCTAAAATTGCGTAAGGAGTTGATAGTAAAACAGCGTGCAAGGGGCGATATATGTCATAACATTGCGTAATAAGGTAAAACGTCAAATGAACGAGAACCTTGTAAAGAGTAATTACTTTTTCAAGAGTAGCCTTTTTTAAAATAAATTTAGTCTCAAATAATTACGTCACCAGCTGAAGAAACTCCTTTATGCACAGTCTGCTAATAAATTGATTTCATTTATTTTATTATTCTAATAAAAAATTATTAAAGTAAATTAAAAGTTTCGAAGAAAAGCTATTTTAAATGTTTAGATTGATACAGTTTATTAGATAAAATAGTAAATATATCAATACAAATCCTTTACTTTATTCATGATTCTTCAAAAAAAAATCTGAAATTGTTTTTATCGTGATAACCATCTTTCAGATGCTAAACCAAAAAGTATTGTTTTACTTTAATCAAAAATATCTGTAATCTAAAGCCATTGACATTTTCTTGACCTTTTTTTTGTAAAAATGTAAGTATTTGATTTCAAAAGATTATAAAATACAACTGTGATATTTTGATGTACCACGATTTATCTTTTCCTTGATATACGTTTGAAGATGACTTTAATATGAATTTAAAATAAAATATTTGTGCATCTTGAGGCTTGAACTCGAGTTCATTGGGTTTGTAGTTGCGTAACACAATTATTAGACAAAAGTGTACACGTGTTCAGAAGTTCTTATTTGGCTTATAAACTTACCACCACATTACTCCAGCTTCAGTGAGTTGGAGGTGAGACGAACGATATTATCGTACCAAGTGCTGTTGGCGGGCAACGAATGATTTTATCTCGCCAAATGTTATGGCGGGCGAAGAACGTTTTTGTCTCGCCAAGCGTTATGGCGGCTTTTTGCTGCCTGTATAGGGCGCCAAGAAAGTTGCGTTTGTTAGTTCAGATTCAGGATCACCAATGTGCATTCTTATGTTTTGAACTCAAATGATTCCGTAACCGCGTAACATAACAGTTGGACAAAAGTGCATACTCGTGTCCGGAAGTTGTTATCTGGCTTATGAATTTACCACCACATATTCTATGATTTGATGCTTGATGCAGCAAAAACATTTGAAGTGATATCAATAAAATAGAAAATACGGATTTGAGCATCCCCAAAGACTTAAATGGAACAATTTTTCTAAGCTTTGTTTGATTTTTGCTTGAAATAATTATTTCTAATATCAGAGTTTTCATTCAGAAATTTTGATGACACAAATTCTTTTATTTTTTAGTTGCTCCATCTGCCAACATGTACTTCGATGCTGAATTATACAATGCCATGGACAAACCGTGGGAATCCATCGAAGTGTTTTTAAGCAAAACTCTTCCTGAGTTGGGCTTCACTTCCAAGAATCCAGAAATTGTGATGGATGTTGGATCCGGTCCGGGATACCTCAGCAGAAACTATGTCCTTCCCTGTTTCCCAAACCTCAAGGAGATGATTGCTATGGATGCAGCACCGAACATGATTGAAGAGGCTGAAATTCGTCATCCTCATCCGAAAATTAGATACGTAGTGGCAGACATCGAGAACAAGTGATTGAATTTTAATTTTTAACAACATATTTTTCACTAAACTCCTCTTGTAAACATATACATAAGCAGCTGATTCAACAGACAAAAACACATGTACCAATGCTACATTTTTCAGGGACAGAAATTTAAAATCACTGATTCTTCACTCATTTTAAAAACCTAAAATTAGCATGAAAGAATGGATATTGTACTTTTTATCACTTCTCCCTGAAATGGCAGTGATTTGAAATGTTTGTGTTTAGTGTGAATATTGACAACTATTTACCTGATTTAAGTAGTTGCTATTTTTAAACCAGTGGGAGTAATCTTCCTTTAAATTTCTCACATATTCTCTTATGATGGTTCTCCACAAAAAAATGATAGGCCACGGGTAAGGTAGACAACGATTTGCATGGCTTTCTTATACAATAATTACTCAATACAGGGTGACCCAAAAGTCAGAACGAACTTTAAAACTAAATAATACGAAAACGAATAAAGATAAAAAGACGCGGTTTGCAACTAAACGGATGGAAAAGAAGCCGGGTTTTGAAAGGCAGTAAAACAAAAATAGTTATGTTGGTGACCATCAGATGGCGCTGTCGGATTTCTGATGTAGGATTATGTGAAGCAACAAACGATATAAAAAGGAGCAACTGTTGTAGGTAATGGTAGTCGAAGCTTATATGCATCAAAATGATATTCATAGTTGAGAAAGTATTATCTATAAATTTCCTTTAAGCCCGAGACCTTTAATAGAATTTTAAAGCCCCAATTGGATAACCACTCGCTTTCGAACATGTCCTACACATTAACATTTTACAAGACCTTTAGTCTGCGAATATTAATGGTATTAAAGCGCAAAAAACTGACTTCCGATTATTTCCAGTCTCATTTTTGTTAATGTTGATTTAAAGAAATCTATATCTTCTGATACAATAATCGTAAAAGCAAAACAAATACAGGTTTCGGAACATGAATAAATGTTCTTTCAAAAGAAACAATTAAAAAATTGGGATTTTCAGTAGAAAACGGACTTCGCAACCCAGGCTGATACCTTAAATCCTGGAAGTTGACTTTTTTGAAGTTTTCAGAATTTTCTTTTCACATATGAAGAAATAAGAAAGGATAATAAGTGAAATTTGAACCGCTTGCTCAAAATATTGCAGCATCAAAAAGTTATGGGCTTTGTTTACATCTTCCTTAACTACATCCATCTTTGCAAAACAAATAACTGATGTAATCGCTGATTTTTATATCATAAAAATTACAGCCACAAAAGTAATCACGTTACATGACAAAAATTGAAAATCCTGTTTCGAAATTGATGTTTAAAAGGGAAAAAAATATTACGAACTGTGTTTAAAATTAATTTTGTAAAATTATTACGTTTGTGGAAGAAAAGCTTCATAAAAACCAAATTTGATACTACTGAAAAAAAAACCCACAATTATTAGAATCTAAAAGTTGGTTAAAATTATTTTTATGTTCTAACATTCCCCGAAGTTAACTAGAGGAACTTTTAACACTCCGATTTTATTTATTTATTTTGTCACTAAAAGCTAATTTAAAATTTGAAGAATTCTTTTTTAGGAAGGTCCTACTTACAAGAAATAACAGCGTCCCAAATCATTAGTTTTAAATACAAAAGTCTAAAATACAAATTTTGGGTGTCTAATATTTATTTGAAGAAATTTACAAAACATATGCCAGCAATAAACATAACCTTGTTAAAATTCTTATCGCAAAAGAAAAACATTTCAAGTAGCTGTCAATAATCTACTAATCCATATGATCATGCATTGCCATGTACGACGGTTTATTTGTGTGCTCATTTAAATTTAAATAATTACCCTCATTCTAGTTTTGTGGTTGGTGGGTCTAATGCCACTTGGTCATACCAAGCTCGAATGAGCGCTGCTATTTCGAATGAAGGCAGAGATGTGCGCCATTCGTTGTGAACGAGCACCGTTCAGGTGAAAGGACGACTTTGCTTTAACACATAACCCTCTTTAGGGGGTGGTCGAACTCATACATCCGTCCGCAAGTCAAAATTGGGATCCAAATCAGAGACCGACTCATCCCTGATTGAGTATCCCTAGAAGTATCATTTCTTATGGGAACTTGAAGTCACGACCCGCCCCAACTGCCCTTAACCAACAAGGCGGTCTTTGGCCGAGACGAGGACAGGACCTTTCGGTGACGAGACTGACGCTCTAACAGCCAGGCTCTAGTTTTGTTCGGCTCATTAATTCAGTTATCTTTCATCACATTTAATGAAATGCTATAGATTTTTATAAATTAATTTTGATTCTCATTACCATTGCATTATTATATTTCCAGGAATTTCTTCGCTTTTAGATAAGCGATTAAACGGGTCACTCGACAATTTTTCACACATCTAAATATTATAGAAGACGACTGTTTGATTGTATTCATTTAAATTCAAATAGTTTTTCTCTTTTTATGATTTTGTTATTCCTCATTAATTCAATTAGATATTATGATTAATTAGCTGCACTCTTTATAGAATTTTCGAAATTTATTTTGATTGCCATTACCATTGCATGGAATATTTATTATATTTTATTTAAAGAATTCAGTTATAAGACTGCATTCTTCTTTTTCCAATATACATGTGGGATAGATTTAGTCCTAAGCGATGGCAACACGCAGGAGAGTGACGTGATGAATCTCACTTCCTCCGCCAGACTTAGAGAATTGGAAGACTTCGCGTCATATGATTCGACGAAGAACTGGCTCTTTACGATGATGTAATGTTGTTGTTGCCGTGCCCGTATTAATAAGGAATTGGGATGCTGTAGCTTCTGAGGGTAAAGACCCCTGAGCACTCAAAGGCAGAAATCTGACTTCTGGCTCAAATGAAGATGACACACTCACACATTCGCTTGCACAAGCCCTTTTTATAGGGGTGGCTCATTACCTCATTTCACACATAGAATACATGGGAAGAACAACCATGCCCGAACTAGTACTCGAGCTCGGGATGGCTTTATCACTTGAAAGACGCGCTATCCCTTAGTCAGGATACAGGCATGTGATGTTGTGATGCTCTAATTTGCATAAAAGGGAGCCAGTATTACTTTTTCATTATTTTAAATGTTTTGCTCGTCCTAAATGTTGTGCCTGTTCCTTTAATTGCTGATTGAGCAATATTTAAAAACATAAAATTCTCATCATCACTCGTTTGGATACGAACACTCAAACCCACATGTGTACTTTACTTTTATTGAAATTACGCATACGCGATTATACGCACACGGACACGTACTTTTCATTGTTCGTTATCGTTCAGTGATCGGATATGTTGAGTGCATAGCCATGTCTGCATCTAATGTCTAATGTAGAGGCTGCTGTGGTCTGGTGGTAAGATCACGGTTTCGGAACCGGAGGGTTGCAGGTTCGAAGCCCGATTCCACCGAAGAACCGTGCACGTTAAATCTGTTGAGGCCAAATGACCTCCGCTGGTATGGTATGGTGTGGATGTTTGGAGAGGGACTGTCAGCTCAGGTGTCATTCTCTTCATCTGACCGTAGTTTTGTCCTAAAAATATCCCTAAATTTGCTTCAAAACGGGACGCTAATATAACTAAGCTAAACTAAGCCTCAAGCCATTGAAATCCCATTTCCCCTCGAAACGTTTTTGTCAGGTCGCGGTAGCTTGGTTGGTAGAGCGTCAGTCTCGTAACCGAAAGGTCGATGGTTCTGTCCTGGTCTCGGCCAAAGACCCCCGTGTTGGCTCATGGCAGTTCGGGTACGTTAAATATGTTGTGACTGCAAAGTCCTCCAAGTTCCAATAACAAAACGACACCTGAATCAAGAATGAGTCGGTCTCTGATTTGGATCTCAATTCTGACTTGCGGATGGATGAACGAGTGCATAAATGAGTTCGACCTCCCCTTCAAAAGGGTTGTGTCGTGTGTCTTCGAGCCAAGCCGACCTTTCACCTTAACGGTGTTCGTTCACAATGAAAGGCGCACACCTCTGCCATAATTCGAAAGAGTTCTGCTCATTCGTGCTTGGTATGACGAAAGGGTATTAGAACCACCACTACGTTTTCGCGGCTGGAAAAATAAAGGGGAAAACGATTCCAAATATAGCTGAATATATATAATTTTAAAGTTTCTTCGCTTTTTAAAAAACAATAAATAAAATTCTTAATGAATATTTGAAACTATAATTGCCAATTAGATTCCAAAGAAGGACAAAGACGGCTTTCAGTTCTTTAGAGGAAACCGTGCCTTCCTTTTATAGATGTTGATCTAATCGGTTTCTTGTCTTCCTCAATGAATGAGGCTTTTGGTAATCAGAGGTAAAGTCTTAGGCTGGATGGTTCAGACCCAATTTCTCCGAAGAACCGTCGTGTCGTTCTGGTGCACGTTGAATCCATCTCCTATCGCTCGCTTGAATGGTGTGGAAGTTTGGGGGACGGTTCAATCTCAAATATAACCCTCGCCATTTGAGATTGATTCGAGATTACAAGGTCCGTCCCGAAACAGCCCTTGTAATGACTCGATCTCGATAGATCAGAGAATACTCAGAATTTTGTTGACACTTCTTTATTTTACAGCCCTATATATGTACAAAGAACCACTCGTTCTTATCTTGATTAAATAATTGCCATTTACATCACAACAGTCCAAGTGGAAGGGTTTTACGTGATGGACCGTTTTCCATTAAATAGTAAACACAACACCACTGGGCATTCTCGGGTTGGTCAGTTCAGAAGGGGCTCCAAATCTACCGGACTCGTGGGCGTACTCCAGCTGTCTCCCTTCTCTCCTTTCCAAAAAAAACTCTCTGTATTTTATCTCAGAGAAAAACCCCGCCTTTTTTTCTTCAGTGGCTACTGGTCCTCTCTTCTGGCCAATTATGTTCAGCAAAGGGCCATTTTCCAAGGGTGTCAGTCTGTCGTCGGAAGGTAATAAAGACGTGCCGAAAAGTCTGGAACATGGAATCCGCTTACAATAGGGACCATCGGCATCCAGATGTCTGGATGTTCCATTGTCTCCGAAAGCGCTATCACTGTCTTCTGGGCAAGGAATTTCCAGGTGTATTTTTTTAGCTATAGATGCCCCAGGTCCCGAAAGGAGACCATCTGCAACATCTGGTTATCTAAAGGTGTCGAGCAAATACAAAGGCAACACAGCTGGTGGAAATATTTTATCACTAAAGGGGGACTGGGAATGTTACAACCTAGTGTTGCTTCAAAACGATACGTTAATATAACTAAACTAGACTAATGTCAGTAATGTCTCGTCTATTTTCAGATCGACACTGAAACCGTGGGCGGGAAAGATAACAAAACTGATCGCCATTCACTCTTTCAACTGGCTGAAATGTCAAGAGAGAGGATTTCGAAATGTTTATGACCTCTTAAAACCTGGGGGTGAGGCGGCATTTCTTTTTGCTCTAAATAGTCCCTACTACGACGGTATGATTGAAACTGGACGCAATGCAAGATTTCGTTCTTATTTCGAAGTAAGATTCTGTTTGAAACTTATGACTGTTTCTGTAAGTTCGTCCAATGATCGCAGAAAGCACTCGATCTCAAGACATACAAACTGAATTATTTGCAAAATTCGGAATATAATATAAATAAATATAAAATACTCGCTGGTACCCGTTGCTGCCTCAAAAGAAATAATCCAAATATATCGAATTTGAAATAGTTCTCTTGTTTACTTAAGAATCCTATTTATTTTCTTGTCGGCAATGAATACATTCATTGAGATCGAACGAGAAGCATCAATAGTACTTAATCTATTTTGATTATTCTATTCTAGAAACAAATATTCATTTTTGTGTATTAGGTTTGTGTGATCTTTTAGAATTGTAATGCTTAGTGTTCATTTCAGAATGGTACTGAAAGAGACTATTTATTGTATCCCGTGATTCCTTTGATATTCGTTCAGAATTCTCAAGTTCAGTGTAAAAAAATTCGATTAAAATATTTTCTTTTAAAATTTATTGAACATAGAAAATATATGTCTTCCATAAAATCTTCAATATAGTTGAAAAGATGATTTTTTGAAAACAAAGAGGGTGCAAAATTATTTGTACTATCATATTGTCGGAAGTGACTGCAAAAAAACGCTTAAATTGTATTAAATGTTTAGTTAAAATATCAAACCTATAGGATGGGTTCCCCTAAAACTTTCTTGCACACTCTCTAATTAAACTATTACCTTAGAGAAAGACTTGCATTGCATTTAAGTACAATAGCTACGAAATTTTAACGTCTAGCTTGAATTGAGCATCTTTATTTGCTGGTTAATCCATGGTTAATAAATGCGGTAAGTCGATCTGAATTTTGTTTTACTTTAGATGATTATATTATGCCTTTAACCTTTGTGTGAGTGCAAGCAATATATTATCGAAGTTTTATCGTAATCGGATGATGTGGTATGGCAGCACATAAGAGACACACATTCATTTTTATTTATATAGATACACATTTTACAATTTCCAATTTATATATAAGCCACAAGTGACACAAACGTCAATAAAATCGTAACTTTGAAAGTCTCATAGTGTCATGAAAATTTTCATCAAACAGCGCCACTAAACAAGCCATCCTTCCATGCCGTAGCGTCCGGAGTCATCTGAATGAACGAATCGCCGCGACATTCAGTACTGACCTGCCGTCACGAGAAAACCCTAGTAACCCTAAAACTAAGGGTCAATCGACTTGAAAACGGGATGCTCTATTACATTTTGGGGGCCAAAAGAACCGGTTTAGAACCGGATATCTGCTTTAGCACAAGCGAGATGAATTTCTCGCCTAATGAAGAGCGTTTGGTTCGCCAAATGTTGTGCCCTCTTTTAATGCTCACTTCCCTCCTTACTTAGAATCGTCTACTTACGGCAACCCTGTTTGGGGTTTTTCTCGGGACGGTAGGACAGTAAACTGAAAATTGTTATGAAAGGAATACGCCTTCCTTGAGGCCATGCTATATACATCCAACCAAACCTAACTCAATCATTAGGTTAGTTTAGATTTATTAGATTTATTGAAAGGTCAGTTCACGCACAAAATCTTGTACCGACAACACTTTCGTAAACATGGAAGTGTATGGTTCAGTTTCTGCAAGGACTTCTAATGGCTTATTGAGTTCATGCCACATCGAGTTGTTGCACTTTGCTGAACACAGGAAGATCCAACACTTTATTAGAATGATATTCTATGATTTTGTCACCTTAGTGAATAAATTATCTAAAAATTTTACTCTTATTTGCAAAAAAATTACAATTACAAAAAATTTAGTCTTATTTGCAATATTCTACATTATTTAACTTCCTGAAATGATGCGTTATTTAGCTTCCTATTAACTTCCATTTATTCTTCCTGCGTTATTTAACTAACTAAAAAACTTTCATGTTGCCTCTTCACGCAAATAGTGCCATATAGCATCATTCGAAACCAAGAATACCGATGTTAGTATTCAAAGAAATAAAACGATTAATATCGATACATCTTTCAAAACGAAAAAAACTATTCCTCATTCTGTCTAGAATGCTGATTACTGTATTCCTGAGTCATATCACCACAACTATGATTCGACGTTCTATCAGAAGATGCTGAAGGACATTGGATTTCAGGTTATTCATTGCAAGGATGATATTAAGGAAGACATCTTGAGTTCAGACGAGGAATTTAGAGGTAAGTTAAAAGAAGAGACATTTCAGCCTTTACAGACGGCCGCGGTGGCCTGGTGGTGAGGCCTCGGCTTGGAAACCGGAGGGTTGCAGGTTCGAGGCCCAATTCCACCGAACAGCCTTGCAAGTGGGCCTGTTGCAGGTTAAATCCGTCGGGGCCAAACGTCCTCCCTCTGGTGTGGTGTGGTTGTTAGGAGAGGGAGTTGCCAGCTCATATGTCATCTTCGTCAACTGACGGCGGTTCAAACTGACGAGGTCCGTCCCAAAATAGCCCTCGTGTTGCTTCAAAAGGGGACGTTACTATAACTAAAGTAAACTCAATCTTTAAGGCCTTATCACACGGTGAAATTTCGTCAGCACTTTTCCGTTTCTACCCTCAAGAACCAGTCAAGCAAGTTTTTAGTCATCGACAACTTTTTCTAACCAGTTTGAAAATGCCGACGAAATATTGTCTGTAAAAGAAATTAAACCAATCATGTGAAACTTTGAAATGATGTCACACAAGCAACGTCACTTTCGTTGTCGTTTGCTGACGGAAAGTGCCGACGATATTTTTCCGTGTGATAAGGCCTTCACAGAAAGAAGGAAAGCAAGTGTAATGGCTGGGACGAATGGGAACAATTTCTTTTGCTGAGACAATTTTTCTGCGATTGCATTCCAACATATTTCAAAGGAGTTTGATTCATATTTTCCACTCTATTCCAAGTCATCCTTTAAAAAAGGGAAGAATCTGAGTCGTAATCTTTAATTTCATTAAGTCACTATTATAATTTGGTCGTCGGTAAACAAAAGGGGAATCATTCTAAACTAATGAATTCCGTGTAATACAGATAAGACATTTTATGGAAGAATGGTTAAATGAGAAAACAGAAGCATCATCTTAATTACAAAATCATATTAAAAAGATTCATTAATCTAACTTTTTGCCCTTTTGCTTACATATTGCTGTACCGACAGATCTCAACTCATTGATTTATTTTGGATCAAAGTTTGACATGAATCTATTCTTTAAATACGAAAATTGTATATTATGTCTTATCCTTCTATTTCTTAACGTTTTGAGTTTATTATAAAAAAAAAAAAACTCCTGAAGAAATATGAAAATTTAACTTTCGATCATTACATCAGTTTTATTATTAAAATTTAATTTAAAATGGAGGCCCTTTTTTAACTCAATAAAATTTGTATAGATCTAATGGAAAAAATCTGTAAATCCCCCCCCCCCAAATAATTCTGTATAGATTTTGGTCATATCTATACAGATTTTAAATATGACCAACATTTTTGTCATATCTAAAGTCGGTATATATAAGACCAAGAATTTTTTTAAGAGAAATTCCATCCGATCTATTATTATTCATTAAGGTATCCGACTACGTTCGAAGAAAAATTGACGAAAAATTGAATTTTTAAAAAATTATTTAAAACTAAGATTTTAAGATGTCAATTATTATACAAAATACAATAAACTTACTTTAAAATATCTTTTAAGAAATAGGAAAATGTGTAGTACATCTTAACGAAATTAAACCAAAACGGTTCGCATTCTACACAAAATTATAATGCAGCAATCCTATTTTTCTTTATATAACATGATATATAATATAATATTCAATGAAATGAACCAAAGTCTAAGAAAGATTTTGTGACGTAAAGACGTTATGGGTAAAAATACACGAATAGATGCATTTTTTTCCATAAATTCCCAACTTAATTTTTCTAAAAACACCAATTAGTGAAAAAGTATTTCACCCACAATAAAACTTTTGGTTCCTTTCATCGCCCATATCATTTAAAACATAGGCTGAATTTTTTTTTATGTAAATACCTCTATTAGTTTTGGGGATATCAAGTTAATGGCGAAGAACTTTTTTGAAAATTAAAGTTTTGTGAAAATTGAAGTGAAAGACAAATTTTAGCTGAAAAATATGTGACCTTGGATGAGAGGTCAGGTCTTTCTTTTCCTAGAGAAGATAAACTATTTTGGGTAGAGAAAAGTCTCAACTATAATAAATAACAATAAAAAAAAAATTTCCACCAATGTTGTAGAAAACCAGTGTTTTTAACGTAGTCGGATACCTTAAAATAGAATTTTTTGTGTTTATTATCGTTATTCGTCTTTTTTAATTAGTTCAATGGATCTTTGCGAAATATAATATTTATAACTTTTATTTCTAAATAAAATGAAATTATGTTTCATATTACAGTTATATTTGTAAAATAGGACCTTAGAAACACTTTTTCCATCCTTTGAGAATCGGTTTTCTGAACAATTTCATCTCTCTTACTCCAAATGAGAAAAAAAGATGATGCTACACTATCAAGATAACGGTCCGAAGGAAATTTAAAAATTACAGTCCAATCTTTTATGCTCTCATGAATTATTTAATATTTGTTTAGGTATGTATTAGGTATCATTAGAAACACGCGACTCTGTTGGCGTGGAAATTTTGATGTATATGTACGAAAATCTATACTAATATAGTAAAAGCTCCTTATTCGCGCTTCCTTCATTCGCGTTTTCACTATTCGCGGATTCAAAAAATGCGCCCCCAATTCTTATAGTCGCAGATCTAATAAGTACATACATAATAATAAAAGGATTCCAATTGGCCTCCAACCCAATATCCTTTGTAAAGGCCGTCAAATGGACTAATGAAAAAAGTAAAATAGATCTTGTTACAACTTTGCCTAAAGTATGTTGTTGAATGCAAACTGCAAACATAGCTGAAATAGCGAATGGAATAGGACGAGATGGGTTCGAACAGATAGAATCGAGTGACATTCAGGAATTGCTTGAATCGCAAGATGGAGATCTGACTGAAACCGACTTGGAGGAAATGTTCAATTCACAGCCCATGGAAGAAGAGGCTCCAACAAACACTGGAAACGGGACATTTCATTTGAAAATTCTGAGTGAAGGTTTGAGAATGGCAAATGAGCTTTGCGATTTCTTTATGAACATGGATCCGTCTATGGAACGAAGTCTTATTTTTAAGAGGCAAATGGCCAGTGCGACTGCTGCGTATCAGTCTGAATGGAAGGAGTTTTTAAAAACTAAAAAGCAAAAGCAAATGGCAAAATTCTTCAAACCATTGCCTAAGCCTAAGGTAATGAATCAAAATGGTCAAAAACTTCAATTAAATTTATTTTTTTATACATCTGTTTTAATTTTGTCAGCTAGGACCGTATCCCCTATAATCCCCTATAAATGACCCTTCCGTATTCACGGTTTCTGTATTCGCGGCCTACTGATGGAACATATATCCCTCGAATAAAGAGCTTTTACTGTAATGACAAATCAAAAAAATTTTAACCTAACTTAAAAACGATACATTTAAAAGTATAAGCATACCCGAAAAATATATAACATAAATGCAATTTAATAACAAAAACACACAACTAACGTAAAAACAATTTATTTACATTGTATACCCAAAATAAGACAAAACAGCAAATCAAGTCCTTATTTCTTTAAAATCAGGTGAAATCCATTTTATTTATTGATCGTAATTGAGATAGTTCCAGCAGTATTATACACATGACTTTTTAACTTTTAATTTAAATGAAAACACAGTTGTCATCATGCGCAAACACTGTTGATGTCACGACAATCACACGCGAACTTTACAGGCGCTGGGGTGTGTCAATCTTAACGCTCATTGGTTATTTAGCAATACGATTTGGTCGGTTGTTTATGGACGCGAGACAAATGTTTATTGAAATATTGTTTTTTTTTAATGCTCCTTACATAATTTGCACGTGTTATCCATTTCACGTACGTAAGATCGAAGAGAAAAACAGAAATGGTCAATTACTACCTTTTTTTTAAGCCTGTATGAATTGCTTGCCAACCTCCTATGGTTGCAGTCCTTCGTCATATGAACAGCCAGTCAGCTTTAGGCATGGATTCCCTCCCATTTTCTGAAACAGGCTCTGCGCTTCGCGAAAATTCAATGCCAGTTCAAATTCAAAGTCAGCACATGTCTGACTTTCCTAAGCCAGTTCCGGTAACGCAATGCAGATTAGAATTGTTTTTTATTATTTCCTTTATTCTGTTTTCTTTTCATTTAAAAGTACTTCAGAATGAATCCGAAAGATCGGTTCTTTAACAACATTTGATTTTAAATACCACAAACACAAAGAAAATTAATAGAATCATTTGAAATAATCGGTCGAAATTCTTCTAAGCCAAACCTCAACTTTGTTGGGGGAAAAATCTGGAGCCTTACTTACCTTTGGCGGAATTTGGCTTCATCTTTTTGGCGCGAAAGTTAGTTTTTAATGAATAAAAAAGGAACCGGCATACCTCTATTCCTATCTTTCATCCCATTCTGTTGAGGCGTGATGTAGTAACAAACTTTCACATTTATATATTGGTAAGAAAATATAGAGTTATAGATTTAATATTTTTTATGTACGAGATTTTCATTATTTCTTTACTGTTAACGAGCTTATAACACTTCGTTTCTGGATAATTTTAAATATGACTGAAAACATGAGTAAATTATTTATCTGTAATCGAATTTCAAATATTGTGTCCTAGCATTTTAATAGGTATGGAATGACATCCGTTCCCCATCCATAATCATCCTTTTCTCGTCGCCAAATTTGCTACAATGGATGCTCTTATTCTAGAAAATGTTCTCATAGTGTAGATCATTGCATTTACATTAGTTCAATGGCTATAATTTTCAGGATATTTATGAGTCCTCTCGAACTTGAATGTAAATAGTGTGAGATGAAATTATTTGAATCCTGAAGCTATTTCTTTTTCTGAAACAGTCATTTCCAGCTACATTTTTTCAAATGTGAAGACAGGTCTTGTAAGCACTGGAGTGATCATGTTGAGTGTGGAAATAGAAAATGGATGTTTTGGGCTCCAATCACTAAACATTCTTATAAAATTAATTTATTTCTCCGGTATTAAGCACAACAGTATATATGCATCCTACGAGCTGAGCCTAGCCTCGTGCCGACGATCAGAAGAGAATGTGGATTGATTGATTGGATATTTATATCTGGTTTTATTCTGATTTCCTTTACGATTAAGATGACGATGCACGAGATTAGTTTCTGGTTACGTCGCACTAGATCAGGACCAGATCATAGGTTACAATTATTAGTATTCACTGCACTCTTTATAACATGTAGGCGAAATTCTGGTCACATCTTTTTCTGTGTTTGAGATAGTTTTGTCTTCAAATGTATGAAATAGATTTCATGCTCACTGTTTCCTTGAAAAACCACTTCGCCAACAGAATTAACTGTTCTTTTTGTTTCATTTATTGGTAAAAAACAGTCCAGTTGAAAGGAATTTTTGTACATGGCGTCATATGAAACGTGCCTACTCCATTCATTCGCCCACAATCAAATTTCAGAAATAAAGAATTCCACAAAACACCACATCCATTTCTTATTCAGCTAAAACTAACCATGAACAAAGGCTTAAAGACATTATTGCAACGATTCATGATAAATTAAAGATATCATTTTCATTATAATATCTAGGTAAATGGTTATTACTTCGCTCAGGACAGCTGCGGAAAGGGTTTAGTATCTGCATTTTTATACCTTCCTTCGAAGTAGTTTTCTGAAAAGGTGATAACATCATCTTTATTATATGGATTCCTCAAACTTCTGTTTCAGACCCGAAAGATGGTCATGAATTTAAAAAAAAGGCTTTGACATCTGTCTTCATTTCGAAAAGCTTTGAACATACAAATATATATTTATATCTTTCCTCTCCTTTTTTTCTCTTATATAAACAATCGATAATGGTTGGCTAAATAACTTTCACTTAATTGAGTTATTTCTTATGACACTTGCCATTGGACAAGCCCGCTGTGACGCAGACAGTGATTTGAGGCAATAAGGTGCGTCCCTTGATATTTTTAGTGGCTCCATCTACGGCCAATGGTACGACTTTGCCAGTCACGCGTCACAAGCCTTTTTATGGGGTGGACTTTCATCCACGCCTTTTTCATTCACTCAACCCACAGATCATAATTTAGACCTGAATGAGAGAACAATCACCTCTGAACCAGTACCCTCAGTGGTATCACTCTCGACATGGAGGTCTTTGTGACCACAGCAGATTTATACGTACGTCAGTGACCACGCACACGGGGCCGCTTCAGCTGCCGGATTCGAACTCGGAGCCTAACGGACTCGAGTCCAACGCCCTACCAACCAGGTTATCCCGGTCTCCACTTATTTGTAAAAGTATAAATACTTATAGCCATAGAAAAGTAGGCTTGTGAAACTCAGCGAAGCAAAAGATTACAGAAATAATTTGTTATACGCATCGGAAAAAGGGGTAAGGATTTCCCTAAAATTTTCTCACATATTCTCTTACAAACTTGTTATCTCTCTCCCACAAGAATTTGCTGATCTTAGATACGGTAGAGAAAGCTTTCGCATGGCAAAGTGCAATAGTTACGTGCATATATGCTCGAATTTAGTATTTTTAGTGAATTTATCGTAGCATTCCATGCAAATGTCTTTTTTTTACTAACCCGTGGTACGTGGTTAAAGTATCCAACTACATTCGATGGAAAAATTTTGAAAAATTTAGATTTTTTAAAACGGTGGTTTTTAGCTGTATTGTCAATTATAATACAGGATACTATAAATACAACAAAATGATTTGAAAATATAAGATATTTTGAGAAATAGGAAAATGTGTAGTAAATTTGAATAAAAATTAATCAAAACGGTATACAAAATTGTAATGCAGCAATCCTTTTTCTCTTTGTACACATGTTATAAAATATAGTGATGAATGAAATGGACCAAAATCTAAGAAACATGTTGAGATGCATAGAAGTGATGGGATAAAATATAAGTGTATATGCCTTTTTTCAATGAATTCACAACTTAATTTTTTTAAAAACACCTCTAAATGGAAAAGTATTTCACCCACGATAACACCTCAGGTTCATTTCATTGACCATATCATTTAAAACACAAGCTGAAATTTTCATGCAAATACCTCTGTTAGTTTTTGAGATATCATGTGAATGGCGAAGAATTTTTACGAAAATTTAAATTTTGAACAAATTCTAGTGGAAGACAAATTTTAGCTGAAAAATATGTGATCCTGGATGATATTTCAGTCCTTCCTTTCCTAGAAAACTATTTTGGAAAGAGGAAAGTCGGAACTACAAGAAATATCGATAAAAAATTCGCCAATGGGGTCGATAATCAGTGTTTTTAACGTAGTCGGATACCTTAATAGTATCAAAAAATCATATTTGTGTTTTAGATACATTTTTCCATACCTGTTAAAGCCAAAATTTGGCACAAAACTCTAGATGTAGTCGCGAAATAACATACCAATTTTATATATTTGAATTATCGCGTTTTCATGCTTCTAAAAATGTATTCAATTCCTGAGTGGTTTTATCTCCAAATCTGATTGGTCTGCATTGTGACATTAAATTAACGTAAAATATTTTATTTATCTAGCTCTCCTCATTTTGTAGTTATCGTGGTAACTCAAATATGAAGTAGCCGAACAGACTTTTGAACAGAATTTGCTCAAACTGCAAACTCTATCTCAGCTGACTGCGAATTTGGCGCATGCGAAATCTAAATTGTTTTTTTGGATTATCCTTATCACCTTAATAGCACTCAAATATTGTACAATATTGTATGACATTCATCAATATTCGCAATATTGTTTAATATTGCGGAATATTGTTTCATATCGTATTATATCGCACAATATTGTACTTTATAGTGCAACTACAATATTGTATGGCATTGATCCATATTCGCCGTATGGTTTTATATTGTGGAATATTGTTTAATATTATATAACATTGTACAATATAGTGGAACAGGCTGAGTTACCTGGACAGTAGCAAACAAATGGTGTACAATATTGTATGACATTCATTAATATTGCTTTATATTGTGGAATATCATATAATATCGCGCAATATTGTACTATATATACTGTGCTACTTGAATAGTAGCATTCAAATAGTGTACAATATTGTATGACATTCATCAATGTTGTTTTATATTGTGGAATATTGTTTAATATCATATAATATCGCACAATATCGTACTATATAGTGCAACTACAATATTGTATGGCATTGATCCATATTCGCAATATTGTTTTATATTGAGGAATATTGTTTATTGTCATATAATATATGGAGGGCACAATATAGGGAAACAAGCTGGACGATCTGGGCAGAAACAGAAAAACACAATGCTAAAAATTAGTTTGTCAGAGTCAGAGTGGCTTAAAACGTTGAGATTCATCAAAATCTCGAAATCGATATTATTTGGCGATTACAAGATTTTTTCAATATTTCCTGATATCTAATCAACCTGTGACTGATATTTTCAGATATATTTTATTCCGTGTGCCCTCTGGTCAAGCACCTTCCCCATCACCTGAAAGATAATTTTAAAGAAGATCTGTTCCAGAATATTTTGAAATGCAACGGAAGAACCGAAGACGGCAGACCCATCCACAGATGCAAAACAGTGGAGATTCTTATCAGAAGAGACCTCCAGTCAGGTCAGACATTCTGATCTGACTCGAGATCAGAAGGTTGCTTGTTCGTATCACGTCCGGGTCACCAATTTGGCGGATGATAATTGTGGTTGTGGCGCCAAGTTGGAGGTTGAATTTCGCCAAGGATCGAACAAGCGACTTTACGATTTTCAGCCGCGTGACATGTCGGCTAGACAAAAATTATCACCAATGTTTAGTGGCTGTTACTAGATTAAGTTACCACTGCGAAGCGTCTCAAATGTTTCAAGTATTTTCCAAAAAAATGTAATTTATCAAGATTGATTTCAAAGTAAACTATAGAATAAATAATTTATTATATATATGTTATAAAAATATATTAATAAAATTGATATATTGTTTTTGGACTTGCGTCATTAAGCACCTACGTTCCTTCCTCCTACTACTAGGTGTCTCGTATTCAAAGCTCAGAAGAGAAAAATTAAAAGTAGCAAGCAGGGATGGTTTCAGACATTTTGCAGTGCACATTTTGAGGTATATCTTTTAATGAATTTCAAGAAATATTTTTAAAAATCAGGATTTAAATGATTTATTTCCATCTTAATAGCTTCATACACAATAAAGAGTCTAACTCGCACATTAAATGATTGAATTTTTAATTTTAAACTTACGATAAAATAAAAGCATTGAGTAATAAATGGAGACCAGTTCTTAAAATCAACTAAGAACCATTCAATATCTCAAATGCCCTTTTATTGCAATAAAAATAATACATGACAAATATAGGGCGTTTCGTATAATTAGGTAAATGTGTAGGTCAAGATTTTAATGAATATAAATGTTCTTATTTATTTAATATGCAAAATTAAACAATGGTCTCATTCATTCATGGCATACGATTTCTTGAATAACACGAACATTTCAAACGGACTCAAGCGAATTCCTATATTATCCGTCATATGAATTTCTTAGTCGACTTAAAAACAGTCGTCATTTAAAAAAGAAAAAGTTTTATTAACGTTTCCTTTTTGTACACTAGAGCTTTCCTTTTTCTCCTTTCATATTGTTTAAAAATTCAAGGTTTACGTTTATTTTATTTTACTCCATGGACGAACAAAAGAAACCTTTTTAAATAACAACGTTAGTTTTATTACACTTTTCTTTACATTTTACGAATTTCGACAAAAACACAGAAACAAGAAGTCATTGATTAAAAGGTAAACAACATAACTTGGATCTTGAATGTAAATATTTTAGGATATGGAGCGACAAAAGCTATAATCCCCTAAACAACATAACTGGTTGGAAGTCTTTTTCAAAACATAAACACATCACTGTTGCCACACAATCTTACTTAACTTTGCTGTTTCTGAACACAAATCTTAAATTTTTCATTGCTTTATATCATTTTTTAATTCTTCTACAAGATGTTGCAAAGGGAAAGTGATGTAGAGTTATTGAATGTTATGCAATGCATGTGACAAAATTAAGCAAGTTAAATTACTTTGTCATCGACTCAACAAAACACAGCAATTTTATTAACGGAAAAAAAAAGTAAATATTAATTTTAAATGCAACATCCGGTTGTTAACTGGGGAAAAAAAATATACGTAAAAATATTTAGACACATCATAAGAAAAAGGGCGGAAATACAGTGAGTCAGCGACGATCATCTTTTTAAAATCACAACAAATAAATCTTGCATTTCAGCTGATACAAAAATACTTTATTGAATGAATGCGATCAGAATTTTGGCACCACAGAGATAATCTTATTTCAGTAACCATTAAATAATAAAATTCTTTGTTTCCGCATTAAATATGAGCTTTGTTTATAAGTTAGTTAAGTTTCCGATAAAAATAAAATACGAATTCTGTAATTAAAATTCGATTCCACCTAAAGAAATTAATATTTCAAAGAAAAAAATTTAATACACGAAATCTTTAAACTTATCTCAAATTTGCGTGGATAGTAAGTTCAGTCAATATTTTCTATGAATAAAATGCTACACAATTCACTGATATTCTAGAAATTGATTTGTTAAAACGTGTGATCTCATTCCATAAGTTCAAATTAAGGCAATTTTTTTAAAAAAAAATATTTCATGGAAGTTTTTAGATTTTATTAAATAAAACTATCTGAATAAGTTCTCAAAATTAGAATTTAGGAGTATTAGTAAATATTTCTCTAAAATATAAGGCCTTCTCATTTTACTTACCTTTTTGTCTGAATTGGTCTCTTATAATCATTCTGATATTGCACAGTGTGTTTAAACGGCACTTCAAGTTCTAAAACGATCTTTGGTTTTGGCTTGCGAATATTCATTTTGGGTAATTCTTTCGAAACTCAATTTGTAAACTGCAGAAACAAGTTTCTTGATATCAAATTGTTTTTTTGCTAACGGAAAATTGCTGACGAAAGGTGCGGACGATATTTCGCCTTGTGATAAGGCCTTAAGACTCCGGGGTTTTTTTTTCCTCCTACAGTAATGAGGTTACGCTTAGCATGGTTTCGACCTATTATTTCAAAGGATTTGATTCCTTTTCTTAGTGTTTGATGTATTTAAAATCAAACGTTGTTAATGAATGGACCTTTCGGATTCATTCTGAAGTACTTTGAAACTAAAATAAAGCAGAATTAAGGAAATAAAAGATTTCTAAACTGTTTTGCCTTACCTCAAATGGCGTAGCAAAGTCAGGCATTTGCGTTAAACCAACTAGCTTTGAAAGTTCAAGAGTGAATTTAGGTCACTGTGTTTTCATTATCGATAGATAAATAAAATAGACTTGATTTGATTTTAAAGAAATACGGACTTGATTCTATCTTTTGTTCTATTTTGTGTATAGAATGTAAATAAATTGTTTTTCATTAGTTGTGTATTTTTGTTATTGAATTGTATTTATATTATATATTTTTCGTACATGCTTATACTTTTAAATGTATCGTTTTTAGGTGAGGTTTATCATTATTATTATTTTTATTATTTATCATTATTTGATATATCATTTTCGTAAATATGCATCCAAATTTCCACGAGAAAAGAGCCGTGGGTAATATCTAGTATTGTATAATTTGAAATCGTAATCATAATTTATTCAATACATACAAATTTGAGTTTCATGTTCTTTCTTCTCAGCAAGTCTCAATATTATTACATAAGAAAAAACTGTAATAATTTTATTAGTAAGCTTAAAAATATTGACTTACTTCAGAGTAATAATTATTTAAAAGAAACTATATTAATAAAACTCAACATTCAATTACATTTAAATAATATTTTTAAAAAATACAGTGGCTCAAAAAATTGAGAGTACACCTTACTTTTACTTGATAAATCCGACTTCCAATATAAATAGCATGTTACCGAGAAGTGCGAACAAGTTTTTATTTCTATATATGAAAAGTGGTTTAATTTAAAGTGAAAATAAAATACAATCGACTAAAAACTTCTATATTAAAAAATTTCAGAAGCATTTTAATGAACATACTCAGATTTTTGCCTAAAAAAATTAAGAGTACACCTATGAAATTTTTGCAATATCTCATATAAAAATTGTCACTGCTAAGTTGCATGTCTTTTGACTTTTATAATGAAAACGTCTTTCTACCGATTTGACCAACATTTGATGGTATCTGAAGATATTTTACCCCATTTTTCTTGCAACACTTGTTTCAAATGTTTTTTTTTTAATTTTGTGTTTTTGAACTACTTTCTCGAGTATGGCCCATAATATATGGTAATATTCAATGGCATTGATATCGGTGTACTATGTTGGTATGTGTAACTGCTGTTTTTAATAAAAAGGACACCAAATTTTGATGTTACGTGCACTCTTTTCGGGGTCGTTGTACTGCTGAAAAATGGAATTTCCATCTATACCCAAATTTTTAACAATTTCCTTTAGATTGTTGCGAAGTATATCGAAATAAACCATATAGTTTATAGTAACATCAATAAGAATTAAATTTCCTAACCTGGATGAAGCCATGCAACTTCAAATAGTGGCGGAGTCATCCCCATGAAGGACGTAATTTTTTAAAAATTTAAAACAGTATTAGGCTATCTCCATTCAGTAGGATTGCTGTCACTGCCAAAAATAGTTTTCTTTCATTACTAAATATAACTTTCTTTCAAAAGTTAATGGTCTTCAATTATGAGTTTTTTGTAAATTTCAAGTGCTTTATCTGAAGTTGAAAGCCGTTGAACGGTTTCTCTCTAATAAGGCGACTTTTATATCCAGGTTGTCTAATGGCATTTCTCGCAATTTCAGCATTTACATTTTTGCCAATGATTTAAGAAACTTCTGCTGCAAATTGGATGAACCATATGGTTGCAGCAATCTCAAGAAAAGTGTTAAAAATTTGGCTTTAAATGAAGATTCCATTTTACAGCAATACAACGACCTCAAGTAGAATGTACGTAACATCAAAATATAATATATTTTTCATTATAAACAGCAGTTACACTCACCAACATCACTGCCATTGAATATTACCATATATTGTGGGCCATACTCGAGAATGTGGTTCAAAAACACAAAATTAGAAACAAAACCCATTTAAAACAAGTGTTGCAAAAAAATGGGGTAAAATGTCTTCAGATTTCACCAAAAATTGGTCAAATCCGTACAAAGACGTTTAATGGTCATTATAAAAGTCAAAAGACATGAAACTTAGCTGCGACATTTTATTTTTATACGAGATATTGCAAACATTTCACAGGTGTACTCTCAATTTTTTAAGGTAAAAATCCGCGTATGTTTATTTAAAATGCTTCTGAAATTTCTTAGTTTTGAAGTTTTTCGATGATTGTACTTTATTTTTACTTTAAAGTAAACAATTTTTTACGTGTAAAAATAAAAACATATTTGCACTTCTCAGTAATATGCTATTTATATTAGAAGTCGGCTGAATCAAATAAAAGTAAATTTCTTTTTTAAAAAAAAATCAAAAGATTTTTATAATTATTCGACTAGTGTAAGTGTTTATATGTCAAATGTCTGCCGATAATCAATGTTATCGGCAGACATCCCAACATGCGCAGAATGGTTGAAAATTAAACACAAAACGATTCGTTTAGTACATAACACATGACCCTGAACTGACCCGAACGAAACACAATCTAGAAATCGACCGTTTGTATGTCAACCTTTATGAGTCCAATCACAGGCCCTCCTTCTCAGTGTTTGTTGTGATTGATTAAAAGATACGTGTTTATTTACATTAGAGATGGAAAGAAAAAAGCGGATTTTATATTACTGAATTATTGTTTATCCAAATAAGTGTGAAATGATAAACGAGAATGTTTTTTCAGTCATGCTTTCAATCTTATAACATGCATTTTCAAAATTAAATGCATGCTGTCAATGACAATTTTAGAAGTTTTAGCGAATATAAACAGCAATAAGTTGAGAATAAGCATTGAATGCCATTGTACACCTAGCTTTCAAGGTGGCTTTAAGAAAACAATTACAATTATTAAGTAATATTTAATACTAGGTAGTAAATTAAAAAAATTTCAATTGAATTTCTGCCTGTTTTAAAGAGCTATTTAATACATATTGCAAACAATTTACTTTTTAAAAATTCCCTGAACCTCCTTTTGACGAACACAAATTGTTTTATGTCTTTTTTCATTTTATCTAAATTGATATTAATATAATTATTTGTATTAAAATTAGATATAATAAGCTAATAATTCAATTTAAATTAAGAAGCATATTATGTTTACATATTTTATTATATTTGCTATAAGTTATATTTTAAAGATTTTTAATTTTAAAATTATTAAAACAGAAAAAGAAACCCAACAGATAAAAAAAAGGAAATAATTGCTGTAACTTCTAAATATTCATAATTATCATGCAATATGTGTTGGACTGTACAATATAAAAATAGCAGGTCTTGTTTCATACCAACTTTAAAAGAATTAACTAAAATTTATAGAAATATTCTGCATTTTTATTGGATTTATTACTTTTAAAGTTTTCTTTATAATACTGTTGGTGTGCAGATATAATTATTATTAAAATAGATTTTTTTTTAAATAAAGGGTCTTTTTTCATGAAATTCGGTTGTCAGCGTATTCAGATATTGAGTGTTCAGCTTTTATCTCTGTGTTTTGAAAATTTTTAAAAATATTATATTAGAACTGATGATTTAATATTAGATTTCTTCTTTTCATTTTTATATGGTTGTATTGTATTATTATGAACATGAATGTTATTGAAATATGTTGTTTGTATTAAATATAACACCCAAGCTTCACCACAACCTTTATAAATTGTCTTGCTAAATAATCACTTGAACAATTATTAAAAAAACAAATCGCATACTATGCATAAAAGAAAATTACTGCATGTTTGAAAGTAAAATAACAGTACTCATGATTTGTGTAGAATAGAACTTGTGATATTAAATCAGAATAAATCGGTACTTTGCACTTTCTTTTTGTTTCTTATTTTGATTCCTTTTAAGTAGATAAAGAAAATTAATGTATAAGATTAATTTTTTTAACACTTCAAATGAAGGTTTTGTGCGTTAATAATTCTTAGTATTTTAAAAAGGTTTCCTGTTCTTTCTTCTCGTGTCTAACTTCCTATTTAATTTTAAAATATTATAAAACTCATTTCTTGTTTGATTGAATTGGCTGATGAATTATTTTGCCTAGAAACAAAATACTATATTGAATAAAATATCCATACTTATATTAATTTTATAAATAATAAATATGTGTGTGCAAAAGAATTGTATTATAAATTATGCTAATAAACTAGCCTGTCCTTTTCATATACCCAGATAAAGTTCTGGCAAATTGTAAACATTTAATGTTTTCAAGTGAATTACTAATAAAAATTTGCCATTTTACATTGGTATTGTTTTAAACTGAATCATTGGTCCTTTAAATAGCAATATAGTTCATCCTTTAGTCAAAAGCTTGTGCACTGAAACAATTTTTAATAAAATTACATGTATATAATAGCCTTTCCTTAGACAAAAAGTGATATTCTAGTTTTGATAACATTGCCATTTCTTAAAAGAATTGGCGATAGTCCTGAACTCGTATAATATTATAAAACTATTGTAAATTAAAAGCATGGTTTTATTAATTAAATTGCAAGTTGTTCAATGTTGTTTTTAAATGTTTAACTGAAATGAATAAAAATGTTGTATTACAAAGGAATTTAAATGCCATCAATTACATCAATTATTTTCAAACATGACTATATTGCTTGAAGCTTTATTAAAAAAAATTCTATATTTCTTTAATTATTGTACACCTTAAAAAGTTGACTTCCCCCATGAAGTAGATTTAAATGTTCATATTGCTAGGAGTTTCCCACACTTATATTGCCTCACTTAAATTTCTTTTTCATGTGCGTTAATAGTTATAAATCTCAAGATCAGCTAAATAATATGAATGTTAAAAATCAATCTTTTACATCATATATTTGATAATAATTTTTAAAAATAATTCTTGTCCTGTTTATTGAATAAAAGCATTTGTACAGAGAGGAAGAGAATAAATAAATGGTGTTTGAAATCATCATAATGTGCATTAATTCTATTTTATGTATTATTTAATTTAATTTTAAACTGTGAATTTTAAAATGCATAAAATATTATTTTGTGACAATGAAATATGAATTTTAAGGGAAGTTTATGCAAACATTTTTTAGAAAAATATCAAAATTAATATAAATGAGCCGTTTGCAGAGAAATGTAAATAATGAAAAAAAAAGTATGCCAAATGATTTAATGGTTTAAAAAACTTTTTTCTTTTTTTAGAAAATCATACAATAATTTTTTAAGGCTAAATAAAAAAAATTAAAAAAAGATCTTCAATTAAATCATAAGATTAGAGAAATTTTATTTCTACCATCTGGGATTAAGTTTTCATAAAAATTAAATATTTTGATACAAATTGAAAGGGAGAGGAATTAAATTGGAGTAGATGACAATTAAATTGAATTAGGGTATGAGTTGAATTTACGAGGCACCTAGCCCCTGCAAGGGGCTTATCCCCGAATATGGAAAAGTGGAGATAAACCTTGCGGTCGCTGTTTGCCGTGATCGTCTGCGCAAAAATTTCCTTGGATTCTGTTTAAATAGGATTGGAGAGCTGGAGGGGTGAGTGAGGGGGCGAGTGTCAGGACCCGTTCTGATTGGTTATTGA
>JAPMOQ010059052.1:0-10720 GCA_026543055.1 Argiope trifasciata | reverse complement strand
ATAATGTAAATGCAGCTACGCATTACAATATCTAAATGGATTCTATTTCTGATATTTCGAATAAAAAACAAACTTCAGTCTTTAATAGGTATATAAATTTTGAAGACGAAAGATTAAGTATAAATGAGTCATTTATAGGATTTATTGAAGTGAAGATTGATTAATTAGAAGAATTAGCAAAAGATGACAAGGATAAGAATTAGCAAAAGATGACAAGGAGAAGAATTAGCAAAAGATCTATTCGGAAATTTTAAGTGAATTTTATTTAGATATTATGGATTGTTTTGGACAGGCATACAATAACGGTAGAAACACGATAAGGATATATGGTGGTGGGTCTAATGCCACTTCGTCATACCAAGCCCGGATGAGAGGAGCTTTTTGGAATTATAACAGAAGTGTGCGCCTTCGCGCCTTCCGTTGTTAACGAGCACCATTAAGGTGAAAGTACGACTTTGCTCGTACACACGAGGCATAAACCTTTTTAGGGGGCGGTCGACCTCATCCATACACTCATTCATCCTTCCGCAAGTCAGAATTTAGTTCCAAATCAGAGACCGACTCATACCTGATTCAGTACCCCCAGAGGCATAATTTGTTATGGGAACTTGGAGGACTTTGCAATCACGACATATTTAACGTGCCCCAACTGCCATTAGCCAACACGGGGAAAATATAAAAGTATAAAATCTAGAAAAAAAATTTATATTGCTCTCATGCAATCTATGTGTGTGCCTTTCTTTTCATACTCTTTTAATTTATTGATTAGTGATGTCGCTTCCAGCAATATTTGTGACTTTTTTTTAATTTATTGCAACGTTTGTATTGCTTATTTTCTTCATCTACGAATATATGGGAAAATCTATAAAAGCATTTAAACATTACTCTTAAATCATTATGCAACACTTGTTGGGAAGCCAAAATAGATACGATTAAAGCAGTGAATATACAGTTTGAGTCAACACTTAATGTCCTAGAAAAATTTATTGACGCTAATTACAATATTACAGCGGTTCCGAAGCTAAAGGTCTATTTTTTGGATTCAGTGAAGAAATGATATTTATTTTATACTTAATAGAATGGTTTACAATATTGTCCGAAATTAGCAATTATTAAATTATTTCAAATAAAAATAATTGCTTTTAACTGGGCTTTTAACTTTTGTCAACAAATTTAAGGCTGAAATGCAAAATGTAAGAACGAAATTTAACTCGTAATTAAACGGGGGAAAAAAAGTAATAGCACGTAATTTGAATCTTTCAGAACATTTTCAGAATCGAAAAACGAATTCGGAAAAGAAAAAAATATATATATTTCGAAACAGCAGAAGATGAAATTGTAGAATCTTGGTTGAGGCATTTAGATGCTATTTTTTAATTCTAAAATGGATATTGATTGGTATTACATAGAAGACAGATTTAAAAGTATTTCAAATGAATCAATGACATAAAAGCTTTAGAAAAAATGAATTAGAAAACTGTTCCAAAAACTTTGCAACGTTATGTAATAAATATATAAATGAAAACTTAACCCAAATAATTCTTTGTTGTGGGATTTAATTTGGAATGAGAGGGATGTATATATACTATGTATATATATTAATATTATTATATTAATATATATACATATATATATATATATAATATATATATTATTATATATATATATAATATATATGTATATATATTAATTAGTATATATTAATTAATATATACTAATTAATAATTAGGATTTATTTTTAAATGTGTAATAGCTGAGTTAAAAAAATTTACATTGTTAGTTTCTATCATAAGTACCGAACCCTCTTTCAGCAAATTAAAATTAATAAATGATTATCTTCAGTCAAGCATTTGGGTATAATGTTTAAACGCTCTTGCTATACTAAATACTGGGAAAAAAAAACTTTCAAAAATTGTGACTTGAAATGAAATTCAAAACGTTTTCATCATTCCATCTATTATTTTATAACATGATTTTGTTATATTTCTCAAATTTAAAGTAGGAATCTGTTTAATATCTGAGGAATGCGCGAAGGGAAAAGCGAATAAAAGAGTGAAATTATAATACCGTGAGATTTCATAGATAGACACAATCACGTTTTACATAGTGATGTCTGAGAAAGTGGAAGTGGTCGCCATAAGAAAAGTTCATATACACAATGAACAAAATATATGAAACAATAAAAACATCGCTTCAATTTCTAACAAGTTGTCGGAAGCTAGGACACTAGTTATATCTAAAAGATTTAATTGAAATTAAATATAATTAATACTTCCTTCTAACAAATTTCGATTAGTTAAGACTAAATAGAAAGTTATTTTATATGCATTCTGTTTAACAATCACTCAAGAAAAATATTCTTTTCCGTGATATATGCCGTATGAACTGAAATCGTGTAATCCAAAGCTCTATTTACTTTGAAAATATACAGGTGACAAATTTTAAATTGATAATTTATGAGTTCATTAAAAGAATCCATTTTTATGGTAAATATCTATTAATTCAAACAAGATTATAACAAACGCACGCACACACATGGATTTAAAAAAATCTTCCGCGGTGGCCTGGTGATAAGATCTCAGGTTCGAAACCAGATTGGCTGTATACGCAGGTTTGGTGCACGCTAAATCCATTGGGGCCAACGCCTTCCCACTAGTGTGGCATGAAAGCTTAGAGAGGTGATTACCAGCTGAAGTTTCGTTTTCATTATATGACCAAGGTTTAAAACTATGAAGTCTGTCACAAAGATAGCATTAGTGTAGTTTTAAAGGGTATTTATATAACTAAATTAAACGCCTTATTTCCTGGGAGCGGGGATGTATGTCTAATTTTGTGAAACCATTGTTTTTATAAATCAGATGAAAAATGCCAATTGATTTTCAAGCCGATTCTGAGAGAATATATCAACATAATTAGTATTATTTTGTTGCATTTTTTAAACAAATTTTTAAATGTTTTTCAGCTTGAAATGCAGTCATCAAGGCTACTAGTTTTAATTATTTATTAATAAGTTTATTATTACTGAGCATTTATTACATCTTTTTCAAATAATATTCTCAGAGCAATCGGAGAAATATTTAGAACGGCCATTCCTCTTAATTTATATGGTATGATAGCTCAGAGACATTCTAGTTAGCCATCAACTTTTGACCTCCATGATACTGAAATAGCTAGATAACGATCAATTGGTCGCCATGCATAATCACCTATGTGTTTAAACGGAATTTTATTGAATTATAGAGCTTATATTTTTTCAACTGTAAATAAAATTCCAATTCCTTTCTAATTTTATAAATGGAAGTTTTTCCAGTAGACCTATATATATAATTCATAAAACTGCCATGTCATATAAATGAAGTCTAGTTGTAATATTGCTTTTATTTAAAAGCTTCCTTTTAAGGAAATTGAAAAATTTACTGAAATCAATAACTGAGAATACCGTTTCATTTTGTTCATATTTTATAATTATTTTCATTATATCTAACTTGCACACATAATGACTTGTCGCATATAAATGCTTGTTTTTTTACAGAATTGCCAAAGAAAAATTACGATTCATTTTTGCATCTCCTTATCGCAACACTACAATATAACCATTTGTACAATTTCTTGCACATTTTCCTTCACACAATTTTATATTTACAAAACAAGTGAAAAGGAAATGATTAGTTTTATTTACAGAGAAAATTCAATTATTTATATAATAAATAATTTTATTTATAAATATATATTTTTAAAAAGAATTTGTCTTGACAATATGTTTAGTATTAAAGAATGAATTACAGTACAGTTAATCTAATTATAAACTTCTCCCATTTATACATAATTTCACCAAAGTTGAGATTCATTTGGAATCATTATAATGATATATTTTGTTAATATAACAAAAATTCAAATTACACAGTTTTTTTCTTTTTTTAACCCTCCAAGCGGCGGAGACGTTTTTTTCTGGAAGGCACATCCCCTCCGAAACGGGCGTAACCGTGTTTTTTCGCTCTGGTCAGTTGTTTCCGAGACGGGCGCAAACGGTTTTTTCCTACTTTCAGTTGAAGCGTCGAAAAGGGCGAAGACGTGTTTTTTCTACTGTGCCGTCCCCCTCCGTTAATGACCTTCTTGTCAGTGATAGATTACTTTACGATAACCCCCTAAAGAGAGCTGCCTAGAAGCACTTAGCGGTCATAAAAGAATTCCTTATCGTTAAATGATTTAAGTAGGAAGTATTTCATGTGGTTTTCGGAAACTTATGAGAAAAAAATTCTTCTCACTAAATTTTACTTACCAAAATAATAACTTAAGAACTCCTTCCTTAATAAAGAAAAATATTTCCAAATATATTTTCCAGTAAAATGTTGCTATTAAACAATTTTAAAATACGTCTAAAGTCCTTCAAAAAATAACAAAAATAAGAGGAATTTATTTTATATAGTTATTTAACTATTTTGCCTCAAAATTCATGACATGAATACGTTGACAGATTTTCAGTTAAGAAATCAAGACTGTTTGTTAAAATTTAATTTTTGACCTAAAAATGTTTCAATTTTCTTTTTCATTTTTTTAAAAAAATAGGGCATAAAGACTTGCAAGAAATTTCATGTTTTAATTTAATTACTTGTGTTTAAATTAATTTTTTTGTGTTTTATTTAATTTAATTCTCAGCAATGTAAATTTATATTATAGCTTCCGAATCAAAAATTGTAGTATATTTATAATAGGCATATTGTTAAATTCGTTTTTTGTAAATCGTGAGAAGCGAAAATCACCAAAAAATTAGAAAACAGCTAGAAAACAAAATAAACAAAAAATTAACATAAACAGCTGGTCCTGGATTTATAAAATTTGGTACATAATTACTTCCTGACCAATAAATAATCAATAATAAGAATCTTTCTTAAAATTTCTAATTTCTTATTTATTAAATCTTAATTTAAATTTAATCAAGCAGAAAAGCTTATTGGCAATTGTTGTGTCACATTAAAATTCAAAAGATTAACTTTCCGAAGACAAAATTTTAGTTTTCGGGACAATTTTTATTCCAGTTTTATAAACAATTCAGAATTTCGAAATAATTTGTAACATTTCTTTTTTATAAAAATGAAGTTGAAATCAATTTTGTTATTTTACCGTAACGTTCCGTCGTTACTTTCTTAACGTTGAAAAACAATATCTGCTTTTTTTAAACAGTAACTTCAGTTAAAATTTTTAAGAACTTTTTAATAGCTTATTTAAACAACTCGATGTATGAATCTTTCGCATGATATGCCATTATTGATGAAATCAAGATTAACGGCATCATAAAGACTTTGATGATGAATGAAGGAATGTTTTAATGAGCACTTTAAAATATTTAAGTTATAATAATTATAAACGATTTTTTAAATGTGACATATGAGATACTTTATATTCATTGCAACTAATCCCAATTCGGAATAATAGTTCTCTAAAACTATTTAAAAAATTTTCTATAATTTCAAATGATATCATACTAATAGTTTCAAAATATTTGCAACGATTAAATTTTGAAAAGAAAAAAAAATCTTACGTTTTAGTGACTCTTCCTGGAGTATCATGAAGAAATAGGAATCGTCAGCGCAATGATTATAATCAAATGAACATCAGCTTGAAAATAGAAATAAAATGCTCAATGAAAATTAAATTTTCACTACTTTATTAAATTTAATTTCGGATTTATACCTGATTCTGTTAGTGATTAATGTACCGTATTCTATACATTAATCACTGTATTATTTCTGCATTCAGTACGTTATTAATAAATCACTCAAATAAGCTGTAGATTTTTGAACAATATATAAATTAAACAAATAGTAATTAAATATGAAGAACTTATTCTCAAAAATACTTCAGTTTTTTTCAAGATCAGATTCTTTGAATAAGAAAAACATTAAAAAATTTGTTTGAAGAATCAACCCAAAAATTTCATTTGAATATTAGTAAAATTATTTTGAAACTTGTTTAGTTGCTACAAACATGCTCCTGTTATCATCCCCAATAGCCTTCATTTCGGTTTATATTCTGTTTTGCCTTGATATCACTTAGGAATATGACAAGTACGAAATTATTTAATTTGGAACATTCGATTCATACACTTGCACATTCTGTCATTCAGAACTTTTAAAAAAATGTGCCTATCTGTTAACTCTGATATTTTCAAAGACAGATTCTAAGACATATTGTGCTGAAGCACAGAAAAGTGTTTTCTTGCCAAAAGCGATATTTGATTTAAAAACAAAACTGTATTTAAACTGACAAACTTTTTATTCAAAACAAGTAGAAATATATTAAGTAATTTTTTTAATTACATTTTAAAAAAAATCACAATTTATTATTTTTACAAAGAAATTTTGATTTCATACAAATATTTAGATAACTAAGGCTATAAGACCTTTACATATAAAATAAATCTCGAATACGACTGTGAGAGAATTGCAATTAATATCGCTTCATATCTCCCTAAAAACTGATTTCATCAGTTGGAAATTTAAAAAAAAATTAGTGAAAAATCTCTTTTCAAATTCTTTTGAAAATTGTCTTACAATTTTGAGTTAGAAACAAAAATATCCTATTAATATTAAATGCAAGAACACCTTGAGTGATATTTTCCAACATTTATATAAATACCAAAAGCTTTAAAATGCAGCTTTGAAAAGTCTGTCAAAAAATTATCGAAGCATATGCTTCTCTATGAAAGAGCAACGACACTAATTGGTGTGATGTTATAACTAAGATGTAAATTTTTCACCTCTCAGTGAAAAAGATATCTTAAATTACGTCTCTAAAAATAAATTATAGGAAACATAAATTTTAAAAATTATATGCGCTCTGAAAAAAGAATATTTATTTACATTAAATATTACTTATATAATACGCAGAAAAAGTGTAAATGTGTAGCATGACTTTAGCACATTTATGTTTCTAAATGTTTTTCTTCTTTTATATGGATATATTTTTAAGAAAAAGACAATTAATAGCATAGTGCCATTTGTAAAAATATTGGAATAACTACAGATATGAGATAGTCAATCTAATGATATAAAAAATTTAGTTTACAAATTTAAGACCTCTGTGCAAAATATTTTTTCCCTTTCAAAGATATGAATTCATATCCCCGTTTAGTTCGAAATTACATATCGCTAATATGGAAAAAAAATTGGTGAGTGAAGAAGGGAGGGGAGGAATGTGGTCATCAGCAAGATAAGATAACCAGACAGATTGCAAACCAGTCTCCCCACTGGGTTAATGGGAACCCCGCAGCTGAGAAAGAGGGGAAGTGAAAAATGCTCGTTTATTTTTCGGACACTGTCTCGTGCGAAGCTGATATTTTTTTGAAGCAACCTATTGACGGATAGAGAGAAATTTTTGAGAAGCCATACTCAGAATGACTGGGCGCCCGGAGGGTTAAATTTGTAAATATTCTGTCTCACTATTTTCTACCCTTGGTGAGAGTGAGGATTATAAAAAAAATAACATTCATTTCTTTTTTAACTATTAATTCAAGCAATCATGATAAACATAATATTATTCTGTTTTTCTTAAAAATAATGTAGTAATAGCCAATATTAACTAAAATGTCTAAAAATATAATAATTCAATGCTCAAGCAAATTTGTCGACTTTTCTATAATTTCTTCTTTATAAGTCCTTTATAAAATGAAATTATATCTTTTGCTTCCCCAACCCCACACTCATCATTTCAAATACATTTAGTTATAAATGTCTATAAAAGATCTCCTAGACAGTTACACAATAACTATCCCTAAGAATATAATTTTTTTTTAATTATTCAAAAATTAAAGAGTTTCAAAATTTTAAAAATTGTGCAAAAAATTCATTTATAAAAGCAAAATGGTTTTACTTCCTCTGAATTATCATTAATTCTTGGCACTCAGAAAAGGAATTCAATGTATTCATCTAATAAAAAAAAAATTTATTGCTCCCAATTATATGATTGTTTAAGGTGAATTCTCCCATTTAATTAATTTGCATCTTCTGACTACTATTCAGGTATTTTTAATGACAAAAATTTAATAAATTGAAAATCAAAATGATGCATCATCTTGAATGGTGAGCAATGGTCACCATCTGAGTGCAAAAGGTAAAATGTTGCTTTTTTTTAATTAAAAAAAATCAAAATTTCAAAAATAAATATAAATTTTATTGCACCACAAACCATACATTAAAAAAAAATACAACACTACTACAGCTAAAATAAAAAAAATGGAAAAATTAAGTAAACTTTAGCAACAAAAACTACTATCACAGAAAAGATTAATGTAAAAAAAAGATAACTGGTGGAATACGACAGTAAAACATAAAACCAAGAATATGAAAATAATGGATGGAAATCTATTCCTTCTTTTCATAACGCTGATGATTATCAATTGATTTCTGCATATACCAAGACACAGGATACCATAGCCACACTGGGGTCAATTCATACATCCAATACTGAAAAAAAATTATATAGTGCTATCAAAAAATCCACAAACAAAGCACATAAATGTTTAACAGCAATACTCAAATTGGAAAGGAATGAAACATTAATATTATAAAACAATCTGTAATTATTAAAAAATAATATATTTAAAAACAATTATCCTAGAACATGATTACAAATATTGCCTAAAATATCATCCAACCCTAATATTCAAATTATTTGAGTCTTTAGATTATCATGTATATATAACTATTAATATAGAGATAAACCAGAATTCAGAAAAAAAAAAGCATAGTATTTTATTCATGATAAAATATATACTTTCTATTGATTAAAAGTAGGCTTAACTGTCTCCGATTTAAATAACTTGCATACAAATAAATAATTGAAGAACTTTGAAAAAATATTAACTCAGTAACTAAGAAGATTAAATAATTAATTAGGATAATAAATATTTAATCCATTCAATTTTGACTGTCAAATTTGCTTTTTTTTCTGCATAAAATAAGATTCTGGAAAATAGATTAACCCATTTGCATCATATGAAGAAAAAAACCCAAATCACAGAAAAAAAAAATTCATATTTAGGTGTAAAATTGTATAAAAGTAGAAAAAAAATCATTTTTGAGCATTGTTCGTTAGTAATTTTGTTCAGTGTGGCAATATTTGAAATGTGGGATATATAGAGTATATAATATGAATATAGTATATATCATATTATATGCATGGCATATAATATGATGCAGCATATAAATACGCTCCAGTGATAGTGACCAGGAAAATTTAGTGTATATATCTACGCTAATGATGCAAATGGGTTAAAATCTACCATTTAACTATTTTGAAATCTAATAACTGGATTTCTTGCTTTTGCATTACAGAAGTATAATTCATCAGTGTTTATATTTAAAAAATCTTAACTCTTTGATAATACAATTCATATAGAATCAAAATTTAACTAAAGAAAAACAAGGATTAGATCATTATATAAGGGAATTAGTTTAGGTTCTGCAAGGCATTTAAAACTAAGAGTCCCTTTTTTTCTTTTCAGAACTTTTAAAAATCAATTTTAAAAGTTCTGAAATAAGCTAATATGAATTGTAATTCAATATATAAGGAGTATTTACATAACAAATATTGCAGAAATAAGTGCTGTTTTCAAAATTCACACACAAATATGGTTAGTTAAATTATAGTGAATAAAGAAAAAAAACTTTGATGCATTCTAAAAATTATAAAAGTTTGACTCACAAATCAATAATTCTGGCAATCAAATGAGTGTAAAAAATCAATACAAAAAATACGAGGAAAATTTCAAAAATTTAAATGGTATTTCATTTTAATTTCAATATCCCTATGAATTAGGAAATTTTAAATCAAATGGAAGCATAATCTTATTTTCAGAGTAATCTAATTTTAAAATATTTAAGTCTTGATAAACATTTGATTATTTTACCCATTTATTGATACAGTCCTGACCAATAGACAAATAGAAGAACCACAAATAATCATAATAATGTGAATAAGAAAGGAAAAATGCTTTTTGTTTGTTTCTTCAATAGAATGTCCATTTTAAGAAACAACCAAGTTTCTCAAAGCTAGGAAAAAGTTTAATCAATAATAGTATTTGTAAAATAACTCAATTAGTAACACATACGCATAAGTTACAGACACTTCTAAACTTATGCAACATATTGTATTTATATACCTGCAATCCATGAGACCAAAAGCCAGTGGTGCGATTAGAAATGCCAATGGTCTGTATGGCACTATTCACAAAGCGATTCGGATCAGGAACTACAAAACTTGGGCGCTGTAAGAAGCTACTGAATTTCACTAGACTGGTAGATATGTAGGATGGAATCAAGCTCTGTACAATTATGCCTTGATCTTTATATTCATAATTTAAGGCTCTTGAAAACCAATCCACAAATACCTAGAAAGAATAAATAAAATTCTTTTTTGAAAATAATTGCAAGTAATTGGGAATGTTCACAATTTCAGCACTGAAATACTATCCTATTTCAGATTTTTTAAAGCACTAAAAAGAAAACTAAAAATTAAAAAGATTAGTTGTAAAAATCAATAAGATAAACATAGGGCACCTTCTAAAAAAAGATTATATTATTGGATTGTTCGAAAAGTAATTTCGTTTTTTCCTGACAAAGGATTTAATTGCATTTTTCGCACCCAATTTCATACTTAAACCGCAAAATCATTTTATGTTTTAAGAGCTGATATAGCAAGGCTTGAGTGTGAAAAAGTGCAG
>JAPMOQ010059045.1:0-12668 GCA_026543055.1 Argiope trifasciata | reverse complement strand
GCAGCTGTAATATTCAAAATTTTGGTTTACCTAATATTTAATCAAATGCTTACGATTCAGTAATTGAGTCTATTTCTGATCAGATGATGACTGTAATGATTAATAGAAAATGAAGCCACCTGAAGTTGTTAAGTTAAATTGAAGTTAAGAAAATTAATTGAAAGCTACTTAATATCACACTGTCTACCAAAAGAGGCCAACAGACTGCGGTTTGTTAAATCTAAAAAAGCTAAAAGGAAGTAACCATTATTCCATTAAAAAATAAGACTTTTAGACTGGTGCGATACAATGCATCTTAATACAGTGAAAGCAAATTTTTTTCAAATGAAACAAAATCATATTCATTGAGATCAAAGGAAAAAACACTCGAGGATCACCGATTGAGATTATGGAAATTGACTTATGCTATGAGATGCAATTAAAGTAAACAATAGAAGAAACTGAAACAATTTTAAGTGACAGACTCGAAGGTTCGTACTTCATAAGTACTGTAGCACTTATTGCTTTCATATGTTAAAGGGTGATAGGAAATAAAAGCAAAATTGAAATTTTAAGAATAAAAAAATCAATTTGAAATGGACAGATGCCCAGTAGTGAGAGGTGTGATTAAACAGTAAAATATACTTACAATTTTGATGGAGAAAAAGATATTGTTATACTTTTGACTGTCACTTTAAATATTCAAATGCAAGTGAAGCAAACCGAATTCCCCGACAAGTTTTGTACTTTAAGCCAGGATTAACCCAGTTTTCAATTTAGCAAGAATTTGCTGTCTCAACGAGATTTGCTTCAAATCTTATTTTGAGTCCCGATTTGGGCAAGAATTTTATAGTTGTTTAAAAAACCAATTACAATATTTACGTATAACCACAAATATAGCTCTTTTACTAGACAACTCATTCTCGCCTCTTTTCTGCAGTCCATCATATTTTTTCACCCTTTGCTATCTCGCACATTTCAAATATAACAATATAAAACATTTCAATTTGTGCACGCGATCTCCGCATCTAATTCGTGTGGGCATCTGATTCCTGGACACAGCACTTAATTGCCGGTAAGGAAATACTGTCTATAATTTTTCAGATCTCAAAGCAGATAAAAAAAAAAGAGCTAGAGAGAAAATTAATGACATGCATAAGACAATAGAATAAATATGGCTTAGAAAAGTGAACTCTCAGAAAAAAGGAGTAATTAAATTCTTCAATCTCTAAGAAGGATCGGAACAGAACATATGTGATTTTTTTTTTTAATTTGGAAAGAACACTTTATGTTTTAAATAGTGAAAAGTGGCTGTTGAACGCTAATGCCAAATTGAAAACGACTAATGTAAGATGAGTGAAAATGCGGTAAAAGAATGAGAAGTGCGGAGTTTTACTTTCAGTCTATTTAACGGAGGAAAAAAAACAGAATCCGAAAAAGAAAATTTTTTTAATGTTTATTTAATTTATTAGATCGAGATTAACCAACGTGAAATTACAACTTCACTAGGTATAAGAATAAATATTAACACATTAACCCATTGACTGCCAACTACGAGATATCTCGTAGATTGCGTTCTTTTCTAGGACCAAACCGTCTATGTAATTCGATGACACCTTCCCTATTACAGTTAAAAGATAGCAAAGAAGGGGCCATCTTATTAGATAGATGGTCCTGATGTTAAACGAGGGTAGTGGTAGTGAACGTGTTAATGGCGGGATTTGTAGTTCTATAATTTGATCCGCGTTACCTAGCATACTTTCGTCAAAATACCCCGCCTTTAATGTGTTAATTATTAAAAAGAGAAGCATACTTTTAGCCATTCTATGAAATATAAAAATCTTCTGATTGAGAGTACAGAGATTGAATATGTATATACATATTTAAAACATATGTAAATACGTATTTAAAACATATGTATATACATATTTAAAACATATGTATATACGTATTTAAAACATATGTATATACATATTTAAAACATATTTCGTTGTTTTTTTCTCCTTTCGAAAAAGAACGTTCCTTGACTTCTAGTTTCTTTTATCACAAATATAATTTTCAGTGCCTCCTTTGAATTCTCTTCGAAATTTTAAAAATAAAACACTCAAAATTAGTCACAGTATTTTTTGATGAAACATTTTGAATTTAATACTCTTCTTGATTCATTAATTTAGTTGTCTTAAATTTCTGATATTTTGTAACATTTATTAACGATGAAATTTATTTATCTAAGGAGAAAGAGTTTTAAAAATCTTCCCATCGATTATAGGGATTTAGGCCCATTGATTTATTTATTCTCCTCAAATTTTGCCCCACGTTTTTATTTGTGCATCGAAGCGTAGCAACTCATCCGTCCGTATCATTTTGCAGCAATGCACGTTCTCGCTTTTGGATCAGTTGAAGCAGAAGGGAAAAGTGAAAAATGTGGTCTAACGATCAGGAATACCATCGCTTTTGCCATGCAACCGATTAATTTCTGGTTGATTGTCTTCATTTTTATGGAAATTGCCAGGATATATGTAACAATTTACATTTAGGAATTCAATAAATAGAGAATATACATGAAAAAATTCAAATTGCCTCATTGCTTTAAACTGCATTTCCCAAATTTAAAACTACAAAGATATCTTTATAAATAAAAAATGAATATTTATCTGTATGACTTTTATGCTCTGTCGTGTCGTTCATCGGATTGTGATAAAACTGAATACTTATTACTTGTTCTTGCGGAATGGTTATAGGCATAGCAAAATTATGCAATATATAAAAAATATTTACGGATGTAGTTACCGCGTCTATTAGCCAAGGATTATTGTCAAAATAATTTCAAGGAGGTACAATTCTTTTACAGTAATTTTGCATTTTGTATTAAAATTCAAATACTTTTCGAAAAAAAAATTCGAATTTTTTTATTAAAAAATTGAAATATTATGTATGAAACTAAAAGATGCCAATTAAACGGCAAAAATGTAGAATTTGGAAAACGGTTTTTTTTTGTTGTTGTTGTTGTTGAAAGGGGGTATGAAGTACAAATCTTTTAGTTTAGCTGTTTATTTAATGATTTGCTCAAAGTTTTACAAAATTCATTTATTAGTTCCTGAATTGACAAAATAAACTGAATTTCTATGTATTCTTGGGATTCGAATGATAAGCGACTTGAAATTTTCAGTTTTTCCCCTGTGGGAAGCATTAACCATAAAAGCCCAGGACGTGTTTTCCTGTAAATCAACTCCGGAAAGACATGTTTTTTCGCCATTGTTCTCCCCCAACACTAAGACGGTTGAGTGGCATTTGCGCTCCACCAGTTAACCCCCCATGTCATTAAAAGATATTATTCACGCTCAGGATTGTCACATTATCACCGTTATCTTTGCATGAAAGATTTGGCGATTTTACAACGAACGCCAAATGGTATTCACAGTTCAGAGTAATAATGATACTCCATGTCCTTGAAAACGAGACGAAGCTTCCGTGGGAAAACGGCTGTCTACCCTTAATTGCGTTTTAGACGAGAGTTTAAAGTAATAAAGGAAATGTGAGATATTTCATTTTAAAAATTTATGATAAAGGAACACGATTATAATTTTCTCGCACAGAAGGCATTAATAATTTTGATGTGCGTTATACAAATTCATCTAATAAAGTGAAGTTTAATTTTTATTTTTATGGGGATTTTAATCTCTATATCTCTTACTGCTTAACTTTTTTTAAACAAAATGAAAAAAAAAAAAAAACCCTTAGTTCTTTCAATTTGTATTTATGTATTCTTGTATGTATACATACTCCCTAAGCTTTTACTTCAAATGAGCTAATGTATTTTTTATGTTAAAATTTTTCAAATAAGCTGTTTTTTGCAAAAAATTAAGCGCTTTGTCCGAAATAAGATAGGAATCATATTAATAATTCAGAAAATAAATGCTGGTTAATTTTCAGAAAGAAAAAATATTTCTATAAGAAAATGTTGATAATTACTGATGTTCCTTCAAATTTGAAATATGATACCTCATTTTCTAGCTAATTTACCGTCAGACAATTATACACAATCCAATGTACCATCAATCGACATGTAAATGCATCTATAGTTCTTCATTAAAACGTTTAATTCTCAGATTCAGTATCATGATTTAAAGTTTTATTCGCAGGTAATGTAGTAACAAATTTCTGCCTATTTTCTTAAAAGTGCTGTCAATGATTTATTACTAATTTTCAATTTGTCTTAAATCTATATATGAAAGAAAGCTAAAAATAAAATATATTACTTTACATTTTATTCGTTCTTTTTTCGCCCCTAAATTTTTTTGCCAAAACTATAGATTTATATAGATTGAGAAATTACAATAGTAAATATTTAAATATTAGGCATTAAGATAAAAATAATTTTGCAGCTATGTTAGCATGATTTCTAAAGTCACCTTTTCTTCTTCTAATAAAGCATCAAAAGGTTACCCTAAGAAATTTTTTTTTAAATATTGCATCTAAACACTTCGAATTACAAAATTTCATTAAATAAGGTAGGCAATTGTACGAAAATTAATTTTTATATATCCATCATAATTTCAAGTATAAATTAGTACAATTTTTCTCTTATATTTATCTATACGTACAAAATTTCACGTTGCTATCCAGAAAATTTTGAGAGATATGCTTAGTTTTAAATTTCGAAATAATGGTCACAAATGTGTTAATTTCGGAATGCAACTTGTACATTATGCAATCATTATGACTTCAAAAAAATTAAGAATCGCCCATAGCATTGTTTACTTTCATTGTTCGACAGTTACACAAGGTCTTTATAAAGAAAAGAAACTTTTGGTTATGATGACGATTTATTTAGTAAGCAATCGTAATGCTTTTTTCAAGTTTTAGAAAAATACAATGTCGTTTTCAGTTCCAAACATTTTAATGGGCTTTGTGGTATAGCTATTAAAAATTGTAGGAACAAACGAAGAGAAATAGTGAGAAGGAAGTGTCATATATGTGATGAAAAAAATTTACATTTGCCTATATTTTTCAGGTTACCTTTTTGTTAGATTAAGGACGGGTGGTCCAGTGCTCAACATTTTAAAATAGACAAGGTTGAGAATACTTCAACTTTAATAAGTGGCATTCATACAGAATATAAGATCGACGTCTAAAATCAAACAAATAGGCCATTTCTAATGCAAATTTTTTTTTCTTTCTGATAATTGTTGTTTGGTGAGACAAATGTTGCTTTGATCTAGATAGAAACATTGATTAGAAAAAAAATTAAAGTTTGGAAAAATGAAGACAATTCATCGCCATTGGCAGTTTTTTGTCCGCATGTTAGAGCTGTCGTTTTTAGAAGTTCTTGAGTTAGTCTAATTTTCTACAAAAATTGATTGTATAGGAACGATAGATTCAGTTAATTTTATTAGGATTATAACTGAAATAAGTAATGAATTAACTTTGTCTATGAATGTTTGATAAATCTTCGCTGATTCATTTTTAAAAAAACCGGTCCTCGTGTCCCATGAACTCAATCACATATGCTGAAGTATTATTAAGTAATTCTGCATAGGTATTGGAAGCGTTAATTTGAAACAAATTTTTAAACACTTTAATTAATAGAATACTATTCAATTTTTAAAAAATGTAATAAAAATTAACAAATATTATATGTTTTAGCAAAGTAAGAATGCAATTTAAATCGCTTGAAATTAAGCAACTATACATATCCTTCGAGAGAACATTTTACTGACCATAGTTTAGTATTTATTATAATATAATTTTATTTATAGATAAAACTAAGTTGTTTTTTTGGAGGGGAGGTGAAGGGGGTTAAAGTTCCTCTAAAAAGAGCTTAAATTGGAATTAAAATCATTTCCTGAATGTGAAGAGGTATATTGTAGTTCTCAAGAACCAGTTATAAACATTATCATTATTTGAAATTAGAAAAGACTAAAACAAAAAAAGTAGTAATTAATAAAAAAATATTAATTATTAATTTTTTTCTTTTGTCTTTTCTTCTCCAAATAATAGAAAAATCAAGGCTGTGTGCTTTTATATTTTCAGGAACAAACGAATAAAAAAGGAAATGCTACAGTTCATAAAATATCAAACTTGTTTTCAGATTCTCTATACTGATACCTAATTTCCCTTATTGAGCTTTAAAAATTTATTGGTGTAATTTGTGGAATCATTTTCTTTATCTGAATCGATGAAACAATTTTAATAGGCTAGGTTTTATTTTATATTAACGAATAGTATAATAAATAGTAGTAGTATCTCTCAGAAAGTTTATTCCATTTTTAAAGGCAAATAAACTACAAAAAATTACTGTTTTTCTTTTATCAAAATTATTTTACCATCAATTTTCATTAAAAACTGTTTAGGGGATTCAAATATGACAAATCTTCCTTAGTTCTGCTATTTTGAAAATACTGTTAAATTAAGCAAATTCAAGCTAAATTATTTTTTTAATTAATATATACCATTACAAAAGAAACAAAATCTTTAAAAAATGATAATTGGGTGGAAAGAAATAATCAATCCATTTACTGACTCATTACATTTTTTTTTGTTGTTGTTGTTAATTTATATAGTTGTATCATTAAAACCTGAGTTTGAAGTTAAAACTTACGTCTTTTCGTATCTAAAAATTCAATTCCCTATGAATTAGATTCCCTATTCTATCTAAGATACAAGATTTGTAAGTAAAAATGGTCTCTTTAGACATCTGTTTTCTTTATTATTATCTATCCGACTACGTAAGACATTTATCTATATAAAAGCAGTATTAATTATGTAAATAGAATCAACATGAGCTGAAATATTTTTTTAAAGAATATTTTACAAAAAGGTAAGTTGAAATAAACAAAAGTAGGTTTCTTTACTAACTAATGTATTGAAAGAAAAAGGCAAACGAATTCTTGAAATCTTTTTATTATTTGCTAGTATATATTACAATTTTAGCTCTACTAAAATGACATTAAACATGAGTACTAATGAGATTAACAATTTTTGGCACTTTTATATCTACAACAATTATTATTCTAAAAATTTGATATATCTATAATTTTTAGCGCCTAGTTTTCACACATTATTTCAAATTAATTTCGATTATATTATAAATATTTGACTAATAAACAATTATTATAAAGGTTTGCTATTCTAAAATTATGTGTCTATAGTTTTTAGTGACAAGTTTCCCAAGTTATTTAATTCTTTTTGATTATAATACAATCAGGATAGACATTAAATGATTTTTTTTAATTTTTAGTATAAAGTATAACTTTACATTGATTATATCCAACAAATCAAGTAATTCGAAAGGTTAAGATTATAAATGCAATAATTTTATTTTCATTGTTAAAAATTTCAAATATTGATGATAATTTGAAAATTTGCTTGTCTTCTATGAGGAGGGAAAAAAACTTCGCTTTATTTTTCGCTGAAGAAAATTTAATTCAAATTACAGAAATTGTCACAGAAATTTTCTATTTAAATGAAAGTTTCAATATTATAAACCTTTTCTACAAATGAAATATTTATGATCCATTTTAAGAAAGAAAAATCTTTTTAAACATGAATGTAGTACAAGTTCAAAATTTGAGTGGAAATAAATGCTATAATTTTATATTCATTAATTTAGAATCATTAAAGTATAATATCTGTCAAATATTTTAGAAAATGAGCCTTAGTAATAAATATTAGGGATATGCGTTTACTTACAGTTCCGCCATCATCTTTTATCATAATCTTTAAGATAAATATATATAATTAATTTACCAGTAGACATGTTATTTATTAACAGAATATAAACGGAATTAAGGCTATTGGGAATGATAACAAGAGCATGTTTGTAGCAACTAAGCAACCTCCAAAATTATTTTTACTAGTTTTCAACTAAAATTTTTGGGTTTATTCCTCACACAAATTTTTTTAATGCTTTTCTAATTCAAAGAATCTGATCTTGTAGAAACTGAAGTACCTATTTGAGAATAAGTTCCTCATATTTAAATATTATTTGTTTAATTTATATTTTGTTAAAAAAATATACAACTTATTTGAGTGATTTATTAATGACGTACTGAATGCAGAAATTGTAAAGTAATTAATGAATAGAATAAGGTACATTAATCACGAACAGAATTAGGTATAAATCCGAAATTAAATTTAATAATGTAGTGAAAATTTAATTTGCATTGAGCATTTTATTTCTATTTTCAAGCCATTGTTCATTTGATTATAATCATTGCGCGCTCACGATTCCTATTACTTCATAATTCTCCAGAATGAGTCGCTAAAACGTAAGATTTTTTTTTTCTTTTCAAATTTAATCTTTACAAAAGTTTTGAAACGGTTACTATGACATCATTTGAAATTGTAGAAACATTTTTTAAATAGTTTTAGAGAAATATTATTCCGAATTAGGATTAGTTGCAATGTATATAAAGTATCTGATATGTCACATTTTTCAAATAGTTTCCTAAGTATTTTCAAGTGCTCATTAAAGTACTCATTCATTCATCTTTGAAATCTTGATGATGTCGTTAGTCTTGATTTCCATCAAATATAGCATATCATGTGAAAGATTCGTACATCATGTTATTTAAATAAGCCATTAAAAAGTTCTTATAAATTTTAACTGAAGTTACTGTTTAAAACTGTTACTACTGTTAGTAGATATTTTTTCTGAACGTTAAAAAAGTAACGACGGAACGTCATGGTAAAACACCAAAATTGATTTCAATTTATTTTCTATAAAAATGAAATGTTAGAAATTTTTTTTCTAAATTTAATTTTGAATTTTTTAGAAAATCTAAAGAGATTTGTCTTTGGAAAGTTAATCTTTTAAATTTTAATGTGATAAAACATTTGTCAATTGGCTTTTTCGATTGATTAAGTTTTAATTAAGATTTAATAATTAAAAAATTAACAATTTTGAAAAAGATTCTAACTATTGAATATCTATTGGTGAAGAAGTAATTATTTATGTACCAAATTTTATAAATCTGGGACCAGCTGTTTATATGTAGTTACTTTTTTGGTGATTTTTGTTTCTCGCGATTTACAAAAAACGAATTTAGCAGTATGTCTGTAATATAAATATATTACAATTTTTAATTCGGAAACTGTAATTTATAGTACAGCGAAATAAATCAAACACGAAAAATTAAATGAAATTAATTTAAACACAAATAATCAAATTAAAACATGAAATTCCTCGCAAGACTATGCTGTATTTAAAAAAAAAGAAAATTGTAACATTCTTGCGTCAAAAATCAAATTTTAACAAACAGTCTTTCTTAACAGAAAATCTACCAACGTATTCATGTTATAAATTTTGAGGTAAAGTAGGTAAATAAATAAATAAAATAAATTCCTTTTTTTTTATTTTTTGAAGGCGTTTCATGTATTTTAAAATTGTTTAATAGCAACATTTTACGGAAAAAGTTGCTCAGAAATATTTTGATAAGTAAAATTATGTGAGAAAAGTGTTAAGAATATTTTTCTCATTTTCCCTATTTCAACCATTTAACGATAATGAGTTCATTTATGAGGGCTAAGTGCTTTTACGGTAAGGGGGGGAGTCCACCTAGTAATCTTATCATAAAGTAATCTATCACTGCCTAAAAGGTCATTAACGAAGGGGTACGGCACCGAAAAAAAAACACGAGTGGAATATGCGCTCCACGCCAAATTTTCCTGCCAAAGGTAATAAAATTCCAGTAAACCTACAAACTGGGGGTAGGAAATGATAATTGGAGCGCAAATGCCACAATCCCACTAAGACAGTGTTTGATGATAAAGACAACAGGTAGTCCGCATGGAACTAAATTGCGTTAACTAACGAATCGACTAACTAACAACTCCTTATCTTATGAAATGACTCAGATGGAAGGGTTTACTTTCGGAAAGAAAGAAAAAATTTCTTGTATTATTATTATGTATGCAAAATACATACTTTCAAAAGTAAAACAATGTGTTTTTGAATGTCTTATTATAAAAGTTGTGATAAAACATTCTTAAAATATATCGATTGTCATCAAGGTAATAACAAAAAAAAAATTATTTGTTTTTCCTTCATTTTTTACACCAAAAAAATTATGCTTTGCATCGAGGTTTATGCATAGCATAAATACTTGGAAAGAACTCTCATTGCAGAAATTTGCATCTGTTAAGATCTAAAGAAAGTTTTGTCATATTTATATTTTGACATAAAAGGCGCAAGATTTCCTCCACGTAATTTTAAGTTTTCAAATATTGAATGACATTTTCAAATAAATTTCATGCTTCATTAATTAAGAAATGAGGTTGTATTTTAGATCAAAAATGCATTAAAACATCAATGCGTTTCAAAATTGAATTTGAGAAGAGAATCATTTCCAATAAAACTTTAAAAAAAAACATTAATTTTTTTTCTCTGTAATGCTATAATATTTTATGAAGAATAAATGATAAATGTAGATTAAGAAAATTTTATGAAGAAATAATTTTGGAAATATCGTTTGAAATCTGAAATCGTTGTTAAATTAAGAAGGACAGGAAAAATGATATTTATTTTCTAATCTACAGTGAATACATTCATTGAAATTGAATGATATATACAGGAGAAGTGTAGATAATATTTCTTCTTTTTTTTTTAACTTTATTAAAGAACTCTAGGATAGGCAATAATTTTTTGTTTTTCCGTCTTCAGCAGAAGCAAATACATTTCTTAACTGTTTGAATCGTAGCGTCCAGCATGCAACTGGTTATGTGAAAAACAGGGATATTTTAGGTTCAGTCGGCACACTTGAACTGATTGACATATCGTTGGTGGTCATCGAGTGCTCTCTTGTCGTTCCTCATTTGTTTATGAAGTTCGATCTGGCTGATTTCTAGATGTTGCGTTGGTTGATCCCTTAATAAAGTGACGACCGTTTACTTTTGACGAAGCAATCAACACGATATACATTTGTATAATCGAAATATCGTTCGCAGATTCACTTAATAAGTAACGAAATGACTGTTTGCAAGGGGAAAATTTCTATTATATATAACTTACCTTCAGCAACATCGATAATGATTTTATTTTCTATGTGTTAGATCAACTCTAAATAATATGTGTGGTTTGCTGCAGACAAAATAGTGAGCACGCTGAATGACAACATCATGTGTAAAAAAATGCTCATTAATGAGAAGAAACACATTGGCGTTTTCAGGAACTATTTTTCATTTCATTTCCCTCACATTGACTGTCATCAATCATAATAATTTTATTTTGTTTCATATATGTACAATTAGTTCGATGGGTTGTGCTGTTTGACTTTTGTCAATCATCAATTTTAAAATATAACCTTCTCGGAAGTGCAAGCGATAGGTGCTTACCAAGTTTCATCGCAGTCGGTGCAGCAGCGCATCGGATACGAACAAATTCATTTTTATATTACATAATAAATATACTCTGCCTATAACCTTCACACAGGTGCAAGCAATGAGTTGACCGTTGGATAGAAATCTGTTGAATAGTACAGCAGTGCACAGAATATGAACAAACAATTTTATTTTTATATAACAGATATGATAACTGTACTCTGCCCGTAACTATCACGCATGTGCAAGCAATGAGTTGATCAAGTTGTATGGAAATCGGTTGAATAGTACGGCAGTGCATAAAGTATGAGTAAACAAAAATCTATTTTTGCGCAATAGATTTATGTATTCTTTTAGAATTGAAATGCTTGGTGTTCTTTGGGAATTTAAGGGAAGAAAACATTACTATGTATCTTTCGTGATTCTTTTAATATTCTTTCCGAAATCTCAAGATAAATATTAAAAATGTGATTAAAATATTTTTTGAATCGATACATGTATGCTAAAATATTATAGAGAATATATTAATGCCATAAATTGTTGATAAAGTTTAGTTAGTAATTTTTAAAATAAAATAACACAAAAGTTTTTATATTTTAATATTTCCGGAAGACACTGCAAAAGACGCTGAAATTTCATTAAAATTTTAGTTAAAATTTCAAGCCTATAGGTTTGATTCCCCTTAAATTTTCTTGCATACTGTGTAATCAGAGAACGACTTATCCGAACATATTTTGTATGCATTAGTGGATTCTATTATGCTTATAACCTTCGCATAAGTGCAAGAATAAGTATTCCAAGTTTCATCGCGATTGGATGAGAGACATGGCAGCGCCTAAGGTACATACAACAAACATTCATTTTAATTATAGAGATGTATAAATAGGTTTTTGCAAAGCAACATTCATATTTCATTCTGTCTTTTTAGAAATACTTATGGCGCTGTAATTCGTTCTGAAATACTGAGGAATTTTTTTAAAAAATTTAAATGATTCTGAGTTTGAGGCAATGGGGAACCACAACTCCGGATAGTGTTCATAAGCCGGGGTTGGGTCAACAATGGGTCAGTTGGAAGATTTGCGACCACATCCGCGAAGGCCACAGGTCATTGGAACGCAACCTGATACGAGGAAAAAAATTGTAGGGTGAAGAGTGGAGGAGGGTAGAGGTCATTCAACAAGAAAACCCTACTGATAAGAAACCCATTCTCCCCCCTGTGGTCATTGGACACCCTCAGCGGGGAAGAAAAGGGAGTAAAAATGCCCCTTTCTTTTTCGAACTCTCACATGAAGCTGATATATACAGTAAAAGCTCTTTATTCTCTGGGTGTATGTTCCATAAATATGTCACAAATACAGAAACCGTGAATA
>JAPMOQ010059036.1:7040-20467 GCA_026543055.1 Argiope trifasciata | reverse complement strand
AAAAAAATATTTGCAGAAAAATATATATTGCACTAAGATATCAACAAGACAGAAATCTCAAGGCTGAAGTCATATATAGTAGTTCGTAGAACAAAATTATTCAGTTTGGGGACAATACATTTTCCACGAAAAATTGGGATTGCAATCATTTTAAAGTATTATAGGTAAAAAAAAAGAATATAAATTATTAAAATTTACATTAAAATTAATTATGATATTTTCATAAATTATTGAAAAAATTTTCATATTTAAAATCGAAACAGATTGTAGAGCTAAACTGCATAAAGTTTTTTAATATTTTATTTCTGAGTATATTTTACTAAAATGATTAAATATAAGTAGACTATTATATAAAAGAAGGAAAAATGATTTTAAATTCATCATAATATTTCGTATTTTTTAAAAATTATTATTTAATACAAAACTTATTTTACATTCACAAAAGTTTTTTCTTTCAATTTGATTTCGAAAATAGTTTGACACATTTTGTAAACAATTTATTTAGTCATCTTTTTTTCACTTAACCTGTCTTACACAGTTTGATCGAAATTAAACTGAACTAGAAAGCTATCTCATCCTAATCAAATACAAATTTCAAAAATGTACTCCCCTGTTAATAATCAACCTGCCCTTTTCTTTCAGTTTTATTTTACAGTCTTTATAAATCTTAAATGAGAATTGCAAATGGCATATACAGAATTTTTTTTTTCTTAATGAAGCAGTAATTAATAATTAATTTAATTTGTTCAAAAAGTATATCAAAGGTTTATTTTTTTCCGAAATAAAATTTTTTTCAAGGTGACAATTATTGTCCTGTATATCTTAATGGAATTTAGATTAATTATTTTTCCTCTATCACTGGAATAGCTTTTGGATTTAGATTTAACTAATTATAATGGAATGGAATAAATACTATTTTTGTTAATTTAACGAAAACATTCTTTAAATTTATCTCCGTAATAATTACCTTAATCATCTTGATTTCTAAATATATCATTACTCACTGATTAAATTATGTTGACGTAAACATTTTAATTATAATTAATCAGTTTGTTTTCCTTTCGGGATTATAATTATTGTAGATATAATAAAAAAAAATATTTTATTAAGAATGCGGCAATTGCAGTAATTACGAAATAAAATGATATGAACATCAGATAAAATTAAAAATTAGTAAATCATAGAAAATTAATTATAAAATAAAACCAGCTGGAGTTCTATCTCCAGGATTTACTCTTAAGTCTTCCAATAAAAATCTTAATTCTCTTATCTATTATATAGTCTTGGACCTTGGATAAGGACGAATTTGGTCATTAACATGGATAAGGTTGTAACTATCTTGCATGGAATTGGCGAATAACAGTTACGGAATATAGATGCTTTGAGTGAATTTAATATATTTTATGAATTTATTGTTCCAATATGTATTTTAGATGCCTTTATCTCTGTGACTGATTGTAACCAAAATTTGACTCGCAACTACACTTGTATTCATAAAGTAATGCACCGAATTTCATTTATTTATGTCATTGCTTCTATGATTTCATAGATATAAATTGATGCGAAAATACAGACCAAAAGACAGTTAACCCATTGACAAATTTGATAAGAATTCATATTTCTGGCTTTAAATCTGTGCACCCAAATTTTATTTATCTAGCGCTTTACATTTTGAAGTCCTCGGATTGATTTGCATTTAAATAGTCGGACATATAAGTTATCCAATCTTATTTATCCAGCTAAAAATAATTTTGACGTACTGAGCTTGCAAACATAGCATCAAAAATGCATTCTTCGTAATCAGAGAAATCTGATATCTGGACAATTTATAATTCAGAAACAAAGATCTTTCGAATATGCTAATAGACAATACTATTTGGCGTAGCAAGATAAAATTGCAAATTCCAAGTCAGAATTAACCTATATAGGTTTAACTTTCTTCTTTCATGAAAGTCCTCTCTAACTTTTTGATAGAAAAGGAATCAACTACTCGTTAAAGAGAGATCTAATCCACCAGTAAGAAGAAGCAATTAATCACTGATTTCAGCTTAAAGATATTCGGCAGCAGAGAAGTTCTGTTCAGACGAATGATCTGATTTCTTCATGCAGTAATCCTTTTCCGTTGATTCATTCGTTATCAGAACTAGCCAGCAACAGGAAAGTGAATGCCGTCATCTCATATTCTTCCAGTTGCCAAAACATTCCCATATGTTATTACATTCTAAGGGCACATAAATCGCAATAGGGTTATAACTACATGTGAAGTCATTTTATATTATATCTTAGTACATATTGATGAATCTATGTAAATATTATGTCTGAAACAAATTATGGCATAAATGTATCTTATTGTGACAAAAATAATTTTAATACTATATTTTTCAAATTAATTAATTTAATGTAATTTTTACATAAGTATTATGAAATATACAGTGTGGTTATAGGGTAATTAAAGTTCCGCGTTGGTATGGCCATAAAAGGAGAACTACTGTACCAAAAGTGATCAAACTTGGTAATAATTTAAAGGAGGTCATGTGAGTTTCATTTTGCCAAAAAACAAAATAAAGATTCAAACACTCACCAGCAGGGGAGAAATGACGCTGTATCGATGTTGTTAAGCAAAATAGGACGTGAAGTCTCCTGTTTAAAATAGGTTTAACCATATCGGATGAATGTTACAAAGCTTGTTCAATGTATGTTGTTGCAAAAGCACTGTTTATGATGATAATATAAGCATTTTGGCGGAATTGAAAGAAGTGGTACACCGACATGTGCTTAACATTCCTCCTCGTATTCTAAGAAGTATTGTTGAGAATGCTGTAATGTGATTTAACTTGCTTTTTGCAAATGGTGGAAGCCCCATTGAAAATGGATTGTAACACGTTTTAGAAATGATTAAGCACATTTTAAACATGTCTTCATGTCCTATTTGGCTTAACAATATTGCATACAGTGTCATTTCTCCTTTTATGATCATTACAAAGCAAGGTTTTAATTACAACCAACCGGTGAAATGTATGTAAGGGTTTTGGAAATTTTCCTTGTTTTATTAATTTAATTTTAGAGTTGGAGCTGATATCCGCTCTATTTAGGTAAAAAGTTTAGAATCATCAAACAAAAAAATGAAAAAGAAATGAGAAGAAATGGGATAATATTTATTTTTATAAAATTGCAATTGGAAAACCTAAGAATTAGACCGTCAGTCTATAATAAAATAATCTAGACACATTTCTCTGAAAGAAATAGGAAAGAATATTTATTAATAGTATGAAAAAATGAAATATTTTATCTTAATAAATCTAAGAAATATTTTGTTGATTAAAACAAGTATAAAGCAAAAATAAAATTGTTAAATTATTAACTATCTAAAACTATGAATCTGCACCGTATTTTATCACAAACATTTTACTTCAATAGTTTATAAATTCCTGAAGAATAAAGGGTGTTTAAACATGCTAATATCATTGCATTACAGTTTCGATTCTTTATTTCCAAATAAATATTATTGGTTTATGAATTCATATCAAATGTTAAAATATTTCTGATGAAAGTTAAAAAATATGTATGAGAAAATGAAGTTTTTAAATTATCACGTAATAAAAGAAATAGAAAAAATTCAATTACAAAGTTAACTTTGATAATTTCATTTAAATGTCACGAAAACTTCTTATTCATCAGAAAAATATCTTGATTTTTAATATCAACTGGCAAACCAATTTTTTAGATATATGAATTTTGAATCCTTATTATAAAATATGTAATATGTACTCAATCGCACAAATAAATCAAATTGAAATAATTCCAAAGGAGAGCGTGGCATTTATGTATCAAAAATTATTCAAATTTATCATTAGAAATTGATAATTGAAAATGTAAACCACTTTTCTAAAAAAAATTCATCGATTTCATTATCTTTTAAGTATTTCTTATTATTTAGATAGGCATAGATAATTGTGTGTACCGTTTTAGAAAGAAATTATTGTAGCTTGAATAAGCATTGCTTTAAAGGATTCCTCAATTAAAATTTAGGGATAATTATTTGACTTTTCACACGATATACGAGAACTTAAATGTAAAAATAATAATGTCCTTAATTAGACAATCTTTTGAAAAGAATAACATAAGTCCAAATCGCGAAATATCTCTCAGTCTTGGGATATTAATTTATTTGACATAGATAATTGATTGTACATCATTCCTCCTTTAAATTTTAATAATAATTAATTGACTTTCTAAATGCAATGCGAGGAAATTAAAAAAAAGAAAATCTTAATTATAAAAGCTATTTGAATGGAATAACAGGGGTTCAACATCATAAAATATCACTCGATACTGAGTCATGAAATTTAGCAACAACTGAAGTTTCTCTTGCAAGTGCTCAATGAGAGCACCTTTTATGATAGGGTATCCATGTAGGAATAAGTGTATGTTTCCGTTTCTCTGTTAATCTCTAGAGTATTTGTTGCAATATAAGTTTCAATCCCTATTCTCTATTCAGTAATGCCGACTTCTAATAAAAGTGCATGAGCAAAATCTTTATTTATTTCGAAAGGAGCATTTAATCCCTCTTAGAGATTTTGTAGGATATGCAAATGAAATACTGTCACCCATTCTCAATACTATTTTTTTTTCTTTATAAAAGTATACAATACTTTTGAATTGTTGAAACTATCAAAGGATTTTCTTGTCTTACGGAAAGGAAACGAATAATTTAATGAATAATGCCCACTACACAAATTTATATTCTTCAAACATGCAAAAGTCTTTCTGTGAAGGATTCACGAATTTCATTCCTGGGGAATTCTCTCACAAAGGTAAGAACATAGAAATGTGCCAATGTATAAAATTAACATCTTTGATCTTTAGGCTGGTGTTCAATCATTACTACGCATTTATTAAATTATAGTTAAACATTAGCCGACAATATTCATTTTCAAACACTAGGCATTATCAATGGCAAATTGCTGGTGCAATGAAAAACTACAAAAGTAATGTAGAAAATGTATTTCAACTGTCACCGGAAAAATCCATAATTATCTTTATATTTTTTCTCATTTCTCAGATAAATGGTTATTTGATTATTCCGCTCTTGGAATCTTCTCATAAGAATTACATGTGTTTTTCTGTTCTAGACTAATGACTGAAAAATACCGAAAAAGATCGATGAGATTGAAAGATTGATATTTCCAATAGAATGCTAGATTCGGGATTAAGTTGGAAGCACTCAGTTTTATATAATTAATGCGGTGAGACATATGATCGAGAGTTAACTACGACATTAGAGGATATGATTAAAAAAGGACAATAGAAGTTTTATGAATAATTAGAATCAAGGATAAAGATTCAAATTAATCCTGGGTGTGATGAGTAATTAACAAACAAAAATGTGATCTTGGGTTTGATATATATATATATATATTAAATTTTTAGGTACGCGATCAAGATAAAATGGTCATTTTAATTTTGGACAGTATATAGGTAATAAAGCTAAAAAAAGCTTTAACTATATTATGTGAATCTTATTTCAATTTAGTGTGACTCAAATTTTACTTCGGCATATCTCAAAACCTAATCCTAAACCTAATCAAAACCTATCTCAAAACCTAAAACCTAAAAAGGGGCATATCTTCTACAGGTGTTCCAATCCTAAGGTTCACAGAAAGCCCTACTACCTTCTGAAATACTCTATAAGTGTTCTATTTTTCGCTTATTTCTTCCCTCCCTCGAAGACAAACTCCAGAACTCTTCATGAGAAACGGTCTCTTTTCTGTTTATTTTTTGCTTTTTCATGGATAGCCAAATGTGTTGGCCAAGTTAGCGTCTCATCAGAAAAGGGATGTACTGTGTTCACGATGTATTGATCGGCCAGAAGCAACTCACCTAAATGGCTAGTCTTCTAAGATCAGGTGAAAAAAAAGGCACTTCTTGGATTTTTCACTACTTCACCTCCACTCCCCTCCTCGGAATAATTCAGAGCCAATGCATAGAACTGATAACTTGTTTTCCTTGTTCGACAAGCCCCGGTTGTGATTGAATGATTCGTATTTGTTCTTGTGGGAAAACATCGAAACCTCCCTTCAGCGGGTGTTTATATATAAAAATACGCACACATTTGAACACTTTTCTCTTTGCAAAGCGTGATTTTTCATATAGTAGTACACCTTATTTCTTCTTATTAGGAAAAAATTCCAAGTGCATACAACTAACAGTCTCAAAACATCAAAAATATTATTTCTTGCATGCTGATCTATTTATATGTATTTTAGATAATTTTTTCAAAACTCTAAAGGCAACATGAGTACATATGATTCGTATGCTGGAAGTACAATATAAGTTGCATTGCAATGAACTTGATTAGAGATTATCAGTTTTTTTTTCACATTTTATTTGATTTTAAGGAAAACTTTTTTGAAAAAAAATGATTGTATGAAAAAGTGTATTTGTGATAACGAAACAAATTGATTTAGGAACATCAATTATAAATAGGAAAAAAATAAATTATCAAATTTTTGATCAGTAAGTAGGAAATTAAGAGCATTATATCTAAGAGGCATGTATCTAATTCAAATCAACAGGCATGGATAATTTAAAAACATATTTCACATAGAAAATATCACATTCTCCCAATTTTACTGCTTGAATAACATTCTATATTGAATATAGTTATGGATATCATAAATTTGACCTCTACTTCAATATTGGAAATTTAACAAGATTGCTGTTGATAAATGACGACAACCATTTAAAGATGGACAAATGTTTTTATATTTCACAAACGTTTTTATAGTATAAGGTAGTAATTATAGTAAATAATGGTGTAATAATTTAATAATAGCATATGGATTATAGTATATGATATAGATCATGTTAAAAAATTTAAAAAAATATTACAATGTTTAAAATTTTTCAATTAAAGAAATAATATTTCTTGAATTCCTGCTCTTCCAAAAAAAGTGCCCTCTATTCTAAACAATCTTTTCGTTTCTGTATATTATAAAGAAACAATACTATTAAATGCTACTACTATTAAAATCCAATTTCAGAATGTATTTTAATTAATACTACTGAATGTATTAATTTAAATACTATTTAATGTAAATGCCATTGCGAATTCATAAATAATTCATTTCCTGAGTTTAAATGTAAAAAAAAAAAAAAAAAAAAAAAAAAAAAACATAATTCACAATTTACATGTGAATAAAAGTTTAGAATATCCGAATTCCTATCCTTTACTTTATTTTTGTATGCTTGCAAAGAAAGGAAATGGAAGAGCTGCTTGAAATGTGATCTTCAGTCATGCAATAATATTTTAATCGAATGTCTGCAACTAAGAAAAAGTGAAATAGATTTAGATTTCTCTATTTGCATTTTCATGAGTGGTGTATTTTGTTTCCTTGAGTCTCTTCGAATTGAAGACAATATAATAGTCTGCAGCATCGAATCCCTTTCCATTGGATGCCTTCTGACTTTTTGGTAAAGTGAATTCATCGATGTAGAGCGTCCCTTCCCGTTTCATGGAAGTAAATGAATTTATAATGAGAAGATGAATCATGGCTGTCAGAATAATTGGGAAGTTTCCATTTTGCGTGACTTCCCAATTTAAAACACAGGAAGGGATGTATGCTTTGTAGCGTATCTTCTTCATCTCGATGAGTGGTTTGAAGTGCCACACTTAAGAATTCTGGGAAAACTGGGGAGGAATACGGGGGAACTATTAAGACATGTGCAAAAGACAAAATGTAAAAATAGTACGATACGAAGTTTTTACAGACAACGAACATTTAATCGATTTTAAAATTCTTTTGACATGTTCTTTATCGGTATACAGAAATATTTTTCTTTATATGATAGGCATTGAAAACTCAAGAGAACTGAAAATTGGATGTAGCCAAAATTTTTTGAACTATGAAAATGTTATAACATTAGAATATTATAACGTTAGAATATAAAATAGAACCTGCATAGAATATAAAATAGACCCTGTTTTCAAATAAGAATTATCTAAACATTTTATATAAATGTTTATTTTAAAAATGATCATTATTTAAATTTTCTTTTACACAACTTAAATATAAATTAACCTTATTGATGTGTGCTGTTATGTTATTAGTGGCTGAAATTTGTCCTGATCTGATATCTAGCTGATATATAAAAATTTATTTTTGTATGTTCGTATTTTATGCACTGCTTTATTGTTCATCTCATGGTGATAAAATGACAACTTATTGCTTTGAACCCAGAAAATCCATATTTTCCTCATGCCCGGTTATATAATGGATGCTCACGGGACGGGCAACCAAGATATTTATGTGCGTTTGCTGAAGACAGATAAACAAAAAATATTATTCACCTTAAAGTATCCTTAAACAATAAAGTAAAAGAAGTGGAGAAACATTATTTATGCTTGGCAATTATATATCATTCAACTTCAATGAATATATTCATTGTCAATAAGAAAATAACAACACTATATCATTCCTAACAAAACAAGATAGCTATTCCAAAATTCAAACGATACTTCTAAAATTATTCCTTCTACGGCAGCAATGCACAGGGTATCAGGTATTCCTTCTATGGCAAGGTATCAGATAGAATTCCCTCTAAGTTTGCTTAATAGCTCAAGCCAACTTAAAGGAAATTCTCTATGGATATTATTGACAAATATTTTGAATTTCTAGCTAATTGTTCGCAGTTTGAAAATGAGTTGTGATAAACATCAAGAAATAAAATAGGTTGTTAGATGTTAATTTTCAGTTTTATATTTCTAAAAATAGTATTAATATACCGTTTTTGTTACCTACCTGTAATTAACCAACTTTGTGTTTAAATAATTATAGAAACCTCCTCAGGAAATAAAATGTATCCCGATTCCATTCTCTTATTATTTTATACTAAAACTTTTACAAGAAATCAAAAGAATCACAAAAAAGGAAAAAAAGAAAGACATTTTTATTATTTCACATGAAGACTTTTGAAGTAAATATAACTGCAACTCTTAATAATTCTCATATCCACGTACTAGCCAATATTGTGTTTGTTCTCAAATTTGTACAAACACTGAAATCTTCTCAGGAAGTCAAATAAAAACAGTAAGTAAATAAAAGAATTTATTGGCGGAAGGAAAAATGTTCTTGTTGAATAAACACTTAGAATCACTCGGGTTTTACCCGAAGAAGGGACAGAGTAATAAAAGGAAGCCAGTTATTCTGTTGTTTACTTTTCCAGTTTCATTTCCATTTTTTTTACTTCTTTTTTATATGGAAATGGTTTTTCTCTTTTATCTGGGGGAAAAAAACAAGAGTCTTATTTACAGTGCTCCAGCCGGAAAGTGTGCTTGCTGTACATTTTACACAAAAATGAGACTAAGTAAAGTAATAAGTAAAAACTAAGTAATTTTAAAATCCTATAACCTTGTGTTTTATATGTAAAAACATGAAGAGATGTTAAGGAAAAATATTTATGCTCTATTAAGATTTTTTTGCCCATATCTCCTATTTATGTTTTGCAAAAAGGACAAAAACACAAGCTCGTTTTCAGAAATAGTCAGCTTTGATTTAACAATTGTTGTATTAAAATCAAAAAGTAATAAAACTAAAAAAAATGGTTTAAAATAAATTTTGCTTCTTATATCGATATTACGAAAATCAATTTCAAGGGAATTTACAAATTTAGCTTTCACTCTATATAACCTGATTACACTTGTAGCAAAACTACCTAAAATTAATACTTTGTATGTTATCAATAAATTTATTCATCTTAACTTAATCTCAGCATTTTTCCCAGATGATGACAGGGACAAAATTTCCATCGAAATTTGAGAAACATTTTGTTGATATACTTTTAATTTGACAATATTGACTTACACAGTGATTCTTTGGTGGAAATGAGAATACTACCTTCTGGAATCCGAAATGTTACAATTAGGTCACCATGAACTGTAAAACTTTTTCTTGTGTGCTTCATTATTCATTGGACAAGTTAGATTTACGATTATTCAGGCTCTAATTATTCTTAAAAAAGGAGACTTAGGCAAAGGGGAAACAGTAAAAACGTGAACATTACAATAAAACTTTGCATTTTGTGTTATTGTATTCATGTGTACATTGATATATAGACATTCATCTGTTTGACAGAACTTATACAAATTTAGATGCAAAACATGATGATATACTGTGATTTGAATTCTATCACTCTAGCTCTTCTGCTTTGGGCTAACATGTTTACACTTGCATGTTTGTACTTGTGGGAGCTGGACTTCATCAAGAATTAAAGAAGAGATTAGAAAATTAATTTTCAGATCATATCTAAGTAAATGCATTTGTACATTCTTGAGCATCTAACTCGGGGACATTGGGTCTGTAGCCGTGTAACATAACCACAGGACAAAAATGTGCAGTCGTGTCCGGAAGCTTGTATCTGGCTTATGAACTTATCATCACATTAATCTACAGAAAAAGAGAGATAGTTATCATTATAGTAGTTTTCTATCTGCCATGCATATGTTCTCTTACTGAATAACAATAGCAAGAATTATTGCGACTAACAATTTGTCAGTCTAAGGATAATGTTTTACTAAAGATAAATAGACATAAAGAAGAATTTTCGAAGGATTTCGTTTTTACATTGAATGAACAAATAATAATTTCTTTCATCTAACATTATTTTCTAAATATTTTATTATCTGACAGAGAGTAATAAATGAAAAAGTATCATTTTCGAGATCAGAGAATTCTAAAATCCTATTCATCACAACAAGAAGTAAATATATTTGCAGAATGTTAACATTTTGTACAACATCCGAGTACAAAAGAAAAGAGAGAAAAAAGGAATTACTACTGACATTTATTATTAAATAAGTTTTAAATTGAAGTTCCTATTTACTTCCGAAAAAATTCTCGTTTTAAAGTATTTATAACAAAACAAAAGTAGAGAACAATTTGTATCGTAGTATTCATTAAAACTCTTAACAATTTCTCTTAAATTTAGAAGTCGAGTTTCTCTATAGAATGTCATTAGTGGCATTCTATCTTTGGTCATTAATCATAGGTTTGTCGATCGTAACTAAGTTTCAACGTAATCAATCTATCGTCTTGATTAATCGATTGAAATAAGAATACATTTCTTTCCTGTTGCTGGAAATTTCCAAAGAAGTATCTTTTTACTTTCTATATATTATACGAAAAATGCAATGAAAATATATTGAAGTTCGAATATTCGATTTGGAAGATTTGATAACGTTACATAATTTAAATCATTGTATGTTCAAAAATAACAACTTCTGTGATTGTATCGAATTCTGTCCATTCAAAATTCATGTCCCATGAAGAGATGATTGTGTTAGCTCGTTAGTTAGCTTACGTTAGTATATGATGCAATATAAATCGGTTGTACATTGATTGAGTAAATGTATGGCATTATACATATATGTGTGTGCATTATTATCTGTAAATGGTTATTTTAATACTGTGTTACCTGTTTAACAAAGAAATCATATAACCTATTTAAGTGATATCTCAAAAAAGTGTCCAACCTTTTGTTATTCGCTTCCCATTTTTTTTTGGTATAGGAAGAAATAGTATATTAGCAACCTATCAACAGACTAAAAAATGTTGAATTTTCAATTATCGAATTTCTTTGTTTAATTACTTCAGTTAGAGCTCAATATTGCTGTCATAAATTATCCGCCTATCAAAAGAAGAGCTTTTACTACTCTGTGATAAATCTGAGGTAATCTTTTATTTTCCCGAAATTACACAAAATCGATGTATTCAACATATAAATTTATAAAAAAATTAAGGTATAAAATTCTACTTAAAATGCAAACCAACATTCATTATTTTGCTCCAGAAAATGCATCTAACTCTTATTAAATTTTTAAAAAATTCGTCCAATTTTTCAAATTGTAGGAAAATATATATGAGAAATTTACATTGCTTTATTTAATTCAGTGAGGCCCAGCATGTCTATTTCAATTTTTCCATAAATGCGGTCTGGAAAGTTGCTCAGATTAAGATACTACACAAAAATATTTACTTTTATCAACACACTAGCTGGTACCCGGTGCTTTGCTGCAGAAGAAGAAGAAATAATTTTAGAAATATCATTTGAAATTTAAAATAACTGTATTGTTGAATTAGGAATGATAGAAAAAATAATATGTATTTTTGCATTAGAAATGAATACATTCATTGAAATTGAGTGATATATAATGGAAAAGCGTAAATAATATAAAATCTCCTTTTTTAAACTTTATTATTCCACACTTTAAAGTTGGCAATATTTTTCATTGTTTTTCCATCTTCAGACGAAACAAATAAGTGCAGGTAATGAGCATTCAAAATTTCACCGCAATTGGAGAAAAGACGTATAAAAGACATACAGACAAACATTCATTTTTTTAAAATACAGATTACATTATCTTACTATACCTATAAAAATGTCGTAAGTCCAAAAAAAAAAATACTCAATGCTTTATCGCAACCAATTTTCCGTAAAGTCTCTGAAAATTAGACAATAAAATAAGTCACCTTTCAAAGATTTTATATTTGAGAACGGACATACATTTTTTAAAACAACGATGTCTGTCAGTTTACAATATCTGAAATTCACAATAAACTGATGATTTAGATATCCAGCGTAGTAAAATAATATTAAAAATAATCTAGTTTAGTGGTATAGTGACGGTTTGCGATTTTAACAAAGAGAAAGGATTTCTTATTTGCCTTTTAGACACACCGAACTTTACGTTATTTTTAACCAAGACATGGCACAAAGCGCATGCTCTTCGGAAATAGATATATATATATTGAAAAGAGCTGAAATAGAATTACTGTTCAGAAAACAGACAGAGTTATACTCTAATACTTACGTTTTGCATTAAATGAGGTTGATAGTTAATCAAACTGCATTAAATTGCTATCTAATGTTAATAACATCTTTCTAATTCATTGATTTTTATGATGGAAGAAATTATTTCGAAAAACAGAAGGGAATCGTTTAGACTTATAAAGAAGGTGGCAATAGTGATTTATAATGCAATATGTGCACTGTTCAAACACTTTCTTTCATATCATTTTTATTTCTTAGAGTATTAATTCATTTGCATTGAAACATTGGCTTCAGATATCCAATATATACTTTGTTTTCTTAGAAATTGTATTCTAATTCTAAAGAGACAGTTTTTCTTGAATCTTCAAACTTCAATTTCTTCTGTTGAATCTCCAAATTCCATTCAGTACGTTATAAACAACGTAAATCATACTACTTCAACAGATAATCTATCTATCTATCTATCTATCTATCTATCTATCTATCTATCTATCTATCTATCTATCTATCTATCTATCTATCTATCTATCTATCTATCTGTCTGTCTGTCTGTCTGTCTGTCTGTCTATCTATCTATCTATCTATCTATCTATCTATCT
>JAPMOQ010059034.1:3899-17086 GCA_026543055.1 Argiope trifasciata | reverse complement strand
AATGACGTCATTGGGATAAAACATGGATGTTGTTTTAAATTAGATTGTGGGAAGGGAAATCAGAGAATTTCCCATCCCGCATTTTTTATTGTTAAAAAGTCTTAAAACCATTGTCTAAGATGCTTTTAGGCAAGAGAAAATAGGCACTACGGCTTTGACGTGGAAGCCTGTGTATAATTATATATATACACCTATCCCCCGACTTACACTGAAGATAGGTTCCTTAGAAAACCGTGTAAATCGAAATCGTTGATTCTTATACGTAAAACCGTGTGAATCGAAAACAAACTAGAATGTGCATAAATCAGTCATTTATTTCAACGTAAAATAAAACTAAATATATCTTAAAAACATAAAAATAACTGTCTATTTATAAAATAACAAAAATATAAGGTATATTTATGTAATTCATTTTACATATAGAAACGAGAAATATAAATTAAAAAATTTAATCAGAAATTTAGTTACTGTTATCACTTTCGTAGACTCTCAATCTTTTATTCCTGATTGGTATGGTGCAAATCCGGTGGTGCGTTCCGGGTCGGTGCAAATTTAAAAACAGTGTAAAAGTGAAATCGTGTAAACCGAGTGCCGTGTAAATCGGGGGATAGGTGTATTTAATTCTAAAATAACTATTTTCAATAATTAATTATTTTTGCAATATTTTTTGTATTTTTACTGCAACAGCAAGTTCCATGGAACTTGATACAAGAATTATATTTTATCTTTATCAATTTGAAAAATTATCCTTTTTAATTTAAAAAAGTTTACATTTTTACGATATTTTTCAATTGACGCCACTTGAAAAAGACTGGATAAATTATCACTTATTTCATAGTGTTGTTGAATCTAATGGTACTTGCCACTGACAAGCCTACTGACTAAAGAACCAGTTATTTCATAATTCAGAAATCAAGATATTTTGGCCAAGATTCTGAACAAATCATTTGATAAACTTTTAAATTAGAAGATATTAACTTTATACCTCCTTTTTTGAGGGAAAAATATCCCTTTTCCACCAATTTTCAAAAAGTTTTTTACTCATATGTTTTTGCTTCATATTATTTTTGCAGTTTTTTTTATGTAAAAATCCCAAAATATAAGTATTTTATGGCTTATTTGTTTATCAGAACAAATTGTACTCAAACGTAATAACAATTCTAGATAGTTCTCCCCTCGCCCATATTCTGACAATATAAAACTTGATTAAAAGCTTAAATTGTGTTCCAAAATACAAGATGTAGAGTGTCCCAAAATTTGCTCCATGAAGGCGAGGTAGTGTTACCTCAGAGCAAATACAGCGTGACAGCTAATAATTCAGGAATACCAAAAACTAGTCACATCAGGTGATCAGTGGGTTTGCCAGGAATATCGGCTGTATTTCATTTCAGTAAAATCTTTTAGACATTATTTTTGGTGAAAGATTCCGCTAATTTTTCTGACATTAACGGTATGCAGTTTTGATTGTTTTACATAAATTTTGTTTCTTGCATACGCCTTTTTAACAGATACAATCCCGAAACATCGTAGTATTTTAAGTATATAAATTATCTGGTTCATCTGTTTCTTAATTTTTGAGAAATTTTAACCTCACTTTTTTATGTATCTTATGAACTTCAAAGATATTAAACAAAATCCCCCTTAACTAGTTTTTAACAAAGAAAAAAATCATGCAATTAAATAATTGATGGTACAAAAAAAGACGGTTTGAATTGCTGGACACCAATGCAAAATATTTTTGGAATTTAAATAAAAATTATTTTTGTAATTTCTAAACTTGTTAAATGGCTTATGTTTAATTTTCATTCAGTTGCTTTTTTTCAAAAGCTATTGAGAAAAAAAAACTTGAAAACTTTAGCTTAATTTTTAATGAATCAACATTCTAACTTAAAAGAAAATTAAAAACTGCGATTTGCGCATTACCCCTTTCCATGAAAAGTATGTACTGATTTTGTTAGCTATAGCTCAAATGTGGTAGAATGCCAACACACTCACATATTCATCTTTATTATTTTATTAATTTACTGCGATTTACACATTGCCACTTCCCAAGATACGTGTGTATTGAATTTATTATTTGTAGCTCAAAAGTGGCCTGACTAGTAGAATGCTAACACATACATTCATCTTTATTTATTTACTGTGAATTGCGTATTGCTACTTCCCAAGATAAGTATGTATTGAATTTGTTAACTGTAGCTGAAATGTGGTCTAGCCCGTAGAATGCCAACACACACACTCATTCGTCTTTATTATTAGCATAGATATTCTTGAAAGTTTCTGATGTAGACAGTCCAACAACATCATATCGATGTTAAAAGTGTTAGTATCCGGTTCATCAATTTCCTAAATTTCGTGTTATACTTTCACTTTATTATTTGTTCCGTAAATAGACAGATATTCAGCAGAATCTCTTAAACTTTCAACAATGGGATACATATTTACTGGAATAATCAAAAAGGTTTAAGTTTTAGGGCAAAAATGTAATCTAATGTTGAAACGTAAAGAAACTAACTTTTTAAAAATTCCATAATTCGATAAAAATACGTTTTTGTATAATTAAAAAGATACGTTTCTGATTGGTGAGATGGTGTAAAATCTCATTTTGTGCAATGATATTTTCGAAAGTTATCTTGAAAATAAAGGTGCATTTCCACGTACGCACTTTTATCCTTATAATTAGTCAAAATGGAGGGTTGCACAACAGAATAATGCGCACTTTTTGTTTTTTTTACTAAGCGTGATTTTAAAATAATGAAGATTTGACATAAACCGCAATTTTCATACAAAACATGATCGATGCGATACAGCATTAGAAATAATTCAATTCCTAGATGCATCATTTCCTTGTCTAATTATTTCACAACTGACCAAAAAATCATGCGATTAAATGGTACTGAACTTTTTGATTTGAGATTTTTTGAAGTACAAGAATAGAGAAATGAATACGTCCATGTATACGAAATGTCCAATTGAATACATCCATTTATACGAATATTCATGCAATGAAGAAAGAAACTGAGATATAAAACCTAAATAATTTCAACCATATTTATGCAAAACCGCCAATTGGGAAGGAAAAGAAAAACTTCCCACAGTCACATTTTAGAATATAATTAAAAAAATCATGCCGTTTGTCACTTTTTGTGGGATTTTCTTTGAAGTCTAAGAATTGAATCCAATGCGGACATGCCTATCCATACCTTTATGGAGGAAATTGAGATATTTATCAGTGGATTTTAGCCACATTTAGGCAAAACAGTTAACTGGGAAAGAAAATAAAAACTTCCAATAATCGTATTTCAAAATTAGCCAAAAATATCACGCGATTGAAAACCGTCGGCACTTTTTTTGAGGACAGTTTTGAAGTCTAAGAATTTAAATCAATACGCTCAAGCTTATTCATTCCTTGATGGAGGAAATTGATATATTTATCTATGAATATCAGCCACATTTATGAAAAACAGTCAACATACAATGGATTGATTAAATGGAGAGCAATGGGGAAAGTTAATAGTTTGAATGAAGATATTTATGAAACTGTTCAATAGGAAAAGAAAAGTAAAAAGTTCAAAAGTCGCAATTCTGACCACCAAGATGGAAAAATACAGTACACATGCAATGAAGTCGAATCTTTTTTTTTTACTATGAAAAATACAGCTATTAAATTACATGTTTTTCGTCCATTGTTTTTTAAAAAAAAGTTGAAGATTCTGCTTACTATTTCAATACTTTTGATCGATTCGTAATAAATTCTTACTTTCACTGTTTTCTATTTCCTCAATGTTTCTTTTTCGTCTGTGTGGAATTCAGAAATAAATCCTCTAATATATTAAATATGTTGAGAAACATATCTGATAAATTAAATTATTATATTTGCTGATTTTTAATTCCTTTAACCATGCACTCATCCTTTCATCGTACTTTCAGCATGTTTTAAATTAACTAATAGGTTAACTAATAGGATATAAAATATGTTGCAGCATTTTAATATTCCAGTCACTTGATATTTTACTTGAAGAACAAGAAAATGAAATTGGGGCTAACAATCTGCAGCTAAATGCAAGACGCTGATGGCTATGTGACACGAAAAAATTTATGTATTCAAAAAAATAATTGCAAGAATATTACAATGATACACCCAAAATGTCTCCCATAATTTCAAGTTTAAACATTTTTCGTTCAGCGAACTTGAATATTAAAATATATACAGGTGTTTACAATTAAACTTTTCCTATAAGCAACCTCTTACAACTCAAACGGATGAGCGGATTGCTGCGTAGTTTGGTATATAGGCTATACAAAAGAAGCGGTCACTTGATTTCGAAAAATACTGTTCCAAAATGGCCATTAGAGGTTGCCTTTCCTGGAAAAACATCAATGCAAATATGCTCATGGGATTTCGAAAAAAAAGTTTCAAAATGTCCATAAGAGAAGGCCTTTTCCGGAGAAACATTATATTTAGCATGATAAACGACCAAAAATGAATACAGAAGCAATATTAATACAAAAGCAAAAAAAATACAGAAGCAATATTAACAAACTAGAACAAGAATTATGAGTAATAAAATGGAAAATCAGGAAAAGCTGACTGTTCTAGGGAAAAATGCCGGGATTTGCATGCCTGCGAAGAAGGGGGAAGCTTTATACAAAACAGATTATAACAAGAAATTTTTGCAGTTATTACCATGCTTTATGTCGATGTTTTCGGCTGTAATGATGACGATATCTTGTTGCTTTGGTGTTGCGATATTGAATGAAAAAACTCCATAACACTTCATGTGCGAAGCCCCACAAGTGATCCATTACGATCTGCTGTTGTCCACAATGTCTATCGACTTGAAATTTTGCAGCTGAATGAGGATGGTCACATGGAGCACCTTTCCCTACATCATCCTAGACACGATTAATAACTGCTCCTCTTGCGCAGTTTCATCCTATTCTGTTCTTGCTTCTGCAAGCTGAACTATTTTTCTAAAACAAAGAACTGCTATTTCCCACCCACCACCTTACTTTTACTTAATATGTTTGATGACAAGGTGATTAGAAACTAGTCAATAAATGTTAATATTGTTTCTGTGTTCTGTCTTGGTCTTTGATGGTGTTAAATTTAATGTGTTTCTGAAAAAGATGCTCTCTGGTGAACATTTTGGGAATAAAAAAAATTTCCGAAATTCCGTGAGCGCATGTCGTGAGTAGTCTATATAGCATGCAGATGGGGAGAAAGACAGCTATTTACTACCTCATAAGGAATGTTAGTTTGACTGATCGGTCAATGTAAGGTTGGACTATACTTATTCAGCAGTCGACCACAACAAATCCTGTTGATACTGCTGCGTTCAGTGGTGGCGAAGTGGTCGGCTGAACATAAGAAGTTTATATACCAAATTTAACTGCAATCGTTTCACTTGTTCGTGCTGTATGATGCTGTTTATAGGATAAGTTTGATTCTAACCAATCTGTAAAAAGAAATTCAGTCACTGATGCCGGCGCAAAAGTCGGTTGATAGTTATTTAATATAAAGCTATAATGCGAAAAATATTTATAACTAAATATTTTTTTTGTTATGAAATGGAATCAAATATTTCAAGATGGTCTTCATGATTGTCTGATTCAGCAACGAAGCAAATTTTATTTATTTGTTTATCAAATTCTTTTCTCAAATGGTTTGATTTACCGCTTATTATTTGATTTATAACATTTTGATTGATTTATGAAGGAAGCATTTGTTTATATTTAATTATTCTTCACAATAGACTAACCCAGCAATAAATTGTTATTAATTTATTAATTAATGGCACACAGTGAAGTAAACATTTACTAAATCCTTCAAATGGAATGGCATTTGTTTATATATTTAAATTATAAAATGCATTAATTGTATTTACCACTTTTTTAAACCAAACTTTCAAGAAAAATTTACATCATGCATTCGCATATTTAATGGCATATTTATATCAAAATTACAGATCATATTTAAAACTAATTCTATTCAAAAAAATATATAGGACATGAAGGTTACTTAGTACGACTATTGGAAAAGCGGTGGTAAATTTACCACAGCTTTAAAATATCTTAACATTGTAGCACCATAACTAACCAGAAACGGACGTGATATGTTTAACGTATAATGTTCCATTGAAAGCAACTTCTCTTTTATGTTGTTTCGCCAGCATAATTAAAAATAATACATTTAGTTTTTCTGAAATGTGTAATTAATATATTTTAAATTTTGAAATATCTAATAGAAAATATTTTTACAAAAATGCAAATTTATTTGCGAAATGATTTGTATTTTATATATTTTATATTGAATAAGTCAGTATAATGTATTAGACGACGTAAATATGTTGCTATTCTTATTATAAACAATAGCAAGAAAATTTAAATAAAATAAAAATTTGGTCATAAACTAGTTTCTTTTTTCTAATTTTAAATTTTGAAACAAACTAATAATAAATAATTTTACAAAAATGCATATTTATTTGTGAAATTTTAATTTTTTAAAGTGAATAAATATCAGTATAACATCAATGCTTGTATTAGGTGACCTAAATATGTTACTATTCTTATTATAAGCGATAGCAAGAACAATGAAAGTTTTAAAAAATTCCCTTTAAATTCGCGTTTTCAATTTTAAACAAATAATGTTAAAAAAAACTCATTCAATTTCTACTTAGATCAACAAAGGAAATTTTTATTTTAGTTATTTTTTATTAAATACTAGCCGCCTTTGGCGATCAGGTAGACAGCCATGAGTGATGCGTTCTAAAACTTTCAATTAAATACTTACGTACTCGCTTTCTTTATAACTTATCAACCAAACAAATTTAAACTTCAGACTCCTATAATTAAGTAATCTTATTATTTTATAAGCCTTACGATTATTTGTTCATTGTACAATATATCTCTCTGATTTGCAATCAGTTGTTGCGAAATTATGTAGATAATATCACATCTTATATTTATTCCATAACATTACGCTACCGTTTTAACAAGTGCTGAACATCACACTTTCCTCGGTTAATTTAATCATTCCATTTCAGTTTTTGTCAAAGTGACGGCAAAGCACTAACTCTTAACATGCTCTTGCAGGTTAAAGCCTACTTTCATTTTGTGAGTAACTTATTGTTGGAAAATATTGTTACAGCATTTTTTAAATAAATTCTTTAAAAATAGAAACTTAATTTATATTTTAAAACTTTATTATCAACGAAAAAAAGTTATTCTTAAGAGAATTTAAAAAACAGTTTTTGTGCTGTGATATGTTTGGAAAATATCGCAGAAAAATTCCAAATGTTCGCCTAATTTTTAAATAAAATTGCAAAAAAGAACCCGTCAAGATATACTTTTTAATCCTCCAAAATAAATATGCACATACCAAGTGCGGTAGATCTAGATCATATGGTCTGGTGTGTAGAGTTCTAACACACGCACTCGTGCATTCATTCATATATGCAAATACATATTCAAATGATTATCAGCCTTGAGGTAATTTCGGACATTGATTGGCCTGAAATTGATATCCTCTTTGAGATGGTGGACGGAAAGATGTAAAAGAATACGTTTCCATAATAATATTTTATTATTTTTATAAATCAGTCAGGTTTCATGATTGATTTAGCAGATAGATTGATGTAACAACTTTTATTTAAAATATTAATAAAAATATTTTGTAAAATACGGCTCACAGAGCAAAGTATGAAAAAATCTAAAGCTCATTATTTATCAATACATTGTTTGACTCAAGCTACATAAAATGTAATTATTTAGTTCATTTAGACCCCGTTAATAGTTCTAAACAATATGTAAGACTATTACTAATGATTTACAAATTGGTCATTGGGCCGGAGTTAGTATGCGCATCCTGTATAAATTCAATCAGGTTTACCGTAAGTAAAGATGATTTATTGAATTAATGATTTAGTTATTGCAAACGATCGTAGAAACCTTTGCCTTTCATTTTATTATAATATAGCATTTAATATTTATTTTATTTTATCCAGTCAAGTGCTGAAAGCTACATTTAAGATTTAATTTGCAATAATAGTTGTTTTTTTTAATTTAAACTTTTGTCAATATGATGACAGCACTTTGATAAAAGCTCATTTTTCCCCCTTGACGTGCTCATGCAGATTAAATTTTATTATTTTGTCCGAAATAAATTGGTGAAAAATATGATTAAAATATTTCTTTAAAAATCCGTTAAAAATAGAAGCTTAAGATATATGTTAATACATTGTTACCATTAGAGAGCTAATATTTTAAATCTTTAACTTGATGTAAAAATCATGTTTGTCCGATAATATTTTACGTCGAAACGTCGCTTAGTTTTTAATTAATTCAAATTCTAATTAAAAATTCGAAAAAGGGGCTCCGAGGGGCACATTCCCGACCTCCAAGGTATACATGTATAAAATTGGGAGCTGTAGATACAACAGTCTGGCCTGTAGAGCTCCAACACACACACACGCATTGAGGTTTATTATAAGTGTAGATTTATCAAAAATTTATTAAGTATAGAAAAATTATTGATTTTCGCATTTTTCCCATTCACATAAATATATTGAAATTCTTGTCTTTTACCGATCGAGCTACTACCTGCTGATTTCAATGTTCATTACAAACTGCTCAAACTCTATTTAAAGTATTAAAAATGAATTAAATTTAATTAATAAATTAACATTTGAAAAAAAACTGTATTAATAACCAGTGTCACCCACTACAAGTTTTTAAAAATGTATTTGAGCTCGAAAGGGTAAATAAAAAGTATTTTATTAACGATTGAAAATTTGAACAAGATATATAAATTAAATAAATATAGGAAGAACTAATAGCAGGAATTAAAAAAGAATTATTTTTTAAGTATTTACATCACTGCTTAAATTAAAATCCTTAAAATGCTCGATTTAAAGTAAAAAATCTTGAAATGAAATTTTCTTGACCGTGTTTTCTTAATTTAAATAAAAAATAATCAACATGATCCATGAAAGCTGTTTCCTGCTACAAAGTTTGTGCGAGTAGATAAAGAATCACTTGAGTATATTTTTATAATTTGGCGAATTGTTTTTGGCGGTTTTTGCTCGCTATTAAAACCGAAGTGCACAAAATAGTTGAGAAAGAAAATGAGAATGAAATATATTAATACAAGATCAAAAATATCAAAAATATATAAATAAAGTGACAGAGGTCTCCACAAATCTTTCATGGCATGGAATGCCATATATGGCATTGGCATATAATAGTTACGGAATATTAATCTTTGGCATGGATTTAGTATTTTTAGTGACTCTATTATGACATTTTTAGCATGAATTTCTATTTTTCTCAATTTAAGTAAAAAATAATCAACTTAATCCATAAAAGTTGTTTTCCGGAACAAAATTCGTACAGATAATATTCTATATGATCTCGAAAATCTATGAGTTGACCGCACAACACAAAGAAAAGAAAGTACGTCAATTTAAAACAGAATAGCGTTTAACCTAGAATAAAAGTTAACACACAAAAATATTTTTCAGCAACACTCTGTGCCACTTTTTTTTTCTCATTTTTCGATTTCATTTATAGGATGTAGTGCATTTTCTTTTCGATAGAGAAAAATATTGATCCTGATATCATGACGTCACCACGATAGTGATTGCTTGTTAAATTTTATTATATCGGAATTTTCGAACCGTAGTAAGTAGGGTTGTTGAAACACCTGTCGCTGCGTAACAGCTGTCAGGTTCGATAGGAGTAGACTTAACAAACCGATTGAAATTACGATCGCTTAAACTGTGCTGATGGAATGTTTTCCACTGCTATTTGAGATGTAGGTTTTATTTGAACAAAATAAGAACACGAATTATGTCTGTCACTATTCCATTTTGTTAAATTATTTTTGTGTAATTTTTTTTACTGCTGAAATGGATTTTTGAGTAATATGTCTGTCAATGAAATTTTATTGGAAGATAGAAAATTTACACTGCGTTTCGCAAATTAGTACCAGTGGAATTTCTTTCGAAAAATTTTATCGGGAGATACAAAATTTACATTGCTGTTTCGTAATTTAGTCAATTCTAGAGGAATTTGATTTGAAAAATTTTATCGGGTGATAGAAAATTTATATTGTGTTTTGTAATAATTTTAGTGGAATTTAGTTCGAAACATTTTATAGGCAAATAGAAAATTCGCATTATGTTTCGCAAATTTGTTAGTTCTAATGGAATTTGGTTCTAAAAACTTTATCGGGAAACAGCAAATTTACATTGCGCTTTGTAAACTAATTAATTTTAGTGGAATTTAAATCAAAAATTTTTATCGCGAGATAGAAAATTTATATCGTTTTTCGTAAATTAATGATTTATTTCGACCGTAAAACCAAGGCAAATAATCACTAAAAGGCTTTTAAATAATTTTTATTTATAATAAGAAGCCTATACTTATAATACTGGATTATTAAAGCATATATTTCCAAACTTGAAAATTTGTTGCAGTATTCTTTTTACAAAAAAAAAAAAAAAGAGATTTTCATCATTACTTGCTGTCATTCTGAAATACAAATAAATTACACGAGTCAATATTATTCATTTCATTAAAAAAGTATTTTCTAAAACCATTGATTAATTTCTAAATAGTGATTAAACTATAAAAGGTCCTTCTGTTTTCAAAAGCAATATAAAATATTTAATTAAATTCGATTATTATTCGATGTTAGATACTTTTAGCACTCAGCTGGTTTCCTGATAATATTAGTTGTATTTAATTTCCATTAAATGTCGTAATCCATTAAATTGCTATAAAATTGCTTTTATCTATTCATTTGGGAAATACATTAGAGTCCTGTTATTTTAATAACCTTAAAATTTATTCTATTATTGAGCAAAATCCTTCTAAATGCAGTTAATCCCCATGACGTAAGTATGCTATTAAAAATATTAATATCTGATTCAGCAGTCTTCTAACTTTTATCATTATTCTAATAACATTATTTCATAAACTTCATGCAAACTACTCATAATTGCAGTCTAATTCTTCTTCCTGTGCTACAAAAAATGTAAGAAAATTATTCAATTATATATATAATGAAATAATGATTGAATTTTTACAATAAAAATCGGATATACTGATAAATAGTAATAAAAAAGGCTGTAAAAATTCTCAAATTCAATAAAAACTACTCGACGAATAAACTGGCATTGCTAAAAAGATACTTTTTGAATTTTAAAAAGCTTTGTGGTAATAGTTTTTTGCGGATTGAAAGATCTGGAAGTTATAGCGGGAAAATGTTACAATTTGACTTAATTTTAATTAATTAAAATTTCAAATAAATCTTATTATTCATGTTTTTATCTTCTAAAGAACATTTGTATCAAACAGTAAAATTAAAAGGTATGGCTATAAAGTAGCAACATGTTCACACAAGCACACTCTTTTTTATTTTTAGTAGATGCAGAGATAAGATAATTCAAAATAATTGTAAAAACTTTTTTATGTTTTACCAAAACAATGAAGTCTTCCATAAGCATCATTTTTTGATTAAAAAAACACCTTATGTACAAAATATTAGTACATATACTGTGTAGTCTTAAAATTTGCATATAATGGTATATCTTGAAATTAAAAACAGCTGCAAGCATTGCGTAACATCCTATGTATTGGAAACATAAAATTTCCATATAGAATACAGAAAGATAAATCTTAAAATCTGCATATAATCGAACATCCTGCAATTAAAAAAGATTTCATTCTTTTTCTCAACTCTTTGGTAAACATCCACGTGGAAATGCTTGCATTTTTGAATCAGCAAAGAGGTTTCCAAGAGACATAAATTTCACCTTCAACTCCTCGTGTCCACCATTCACGTGCACGTTGTTTTGTCTTAATTACTTCTTTTAAAATAACCTTTTACGGAAATGTGTCCTATCAGCTGCCTCCATTCAAACAGAATGAAGCTGATAACAATCGCATCTGCTTTCGTGAGGAAACTGAAGAAAATAAGATTTTCAAACTTATCGGAATCGTACCAGGCACAATATTAATTTCTATCGAAGCGTTCTGTGCAAAGTAATTTCATGGTAATTTTTTTATTTATGCATTGAAATGTTGTTCTATTTTTATTGATCTACAAGTAATATACAATATTCTAGGAACCAATCTAATGGCTAGTTTCAACATCCATCAGAGATAAGTATATGCCTCCAAAAATAATCAACTAGAGTTGTCCTCCAGAATTTTCACGCATCCTTTCTAATAAAAATTTAATTTCTCTCCTTCTCCTCATAAAATTGTTGACTGAGTAAGATCGCCAATCTTTGGCATAGCGTTGGCGACTGCTGGTTATAAAATGTAGCATTTTAACTAAATTTATCAATTGAGTCATTTTTGGCGATTAATTTTGAACAGATATACAGAAAAATATTATTATAATACTAGAATAATAATTACTGAATATTATCATGTATAAAATATTATCATAAGTGTTGTCGTTGCTTGTAAGGGCATTTGTCATTCATAAGCTTGCTGATTAAAGAGCCGTTTCGATTTAACCCGAATATTTTGCGTCTCTCGTTATTCAGTAGTGCCATCTAAAGCCAAGAGTACAAGTTGGCTACTCACGCGTCACAACTCTTCAGGGCAGACTTCTTTCATACATTTCAATCATTCATCTACAGATCGTAATTTAGATCTGTATCAGAGAACGATAACCTCTGATCCAATTCTCCCAGTGGTATTACATTTCTCATGAGCTCCAGAAACGGAGGTGTCGTATGGTGTAAATGTTAAATGTTAAGTGATATTACTCTCGACATGTAGGAGTTTGTGACCACGACAGATTTTTACACGTGCCTGTTGCCACAGACATGGAGATTCTTTGGCCGACTGGATTCGAATTTACAAACTGAGAGATGTGCCCTACCAGCCCGACTACCTCGGCCTTGAAAGTGGTGTTATAAACTACTCTGTTTTCTAGGGAGGAAGATACTAATAGTCTATAAAACTACTCAGATAGTTTTCAAATGAGGAAGTGATAGTCTATAAAACTACTCAGATAGTTTTCAAATGAGGAAGTGATAGTCTATAAAACTAATCAAATAGTTTTCAAATGAGGAAGAGATAGTCTATAAAACTACTCAAATAGTTTTCAAATGAGGAAGTGATAGTCTATAAAACTGCTCAGATAGATTTCAAATGAGGAAGAGATA
>JAPMOQ010059032.1:0-14618 GCA_026543055.1 Argiope trifasciata | reverse complement strand
AAATATCATAGAAAGCTTAATGACATTGGGATTAATAACTATTCAGAAAATCCTTCTTTAGCACCTGTCTTCAACTAAATATTTCTCATATTCTGTTTTAGTTTCTAAGCTAGCACATTTCTTTCTTTGCCCAAATTTATTCCTTTTTTATTAATATAAAATAATTCAATATTTATATAGTTGGAAATTAATACTGAATGAAAAGGTTGTTTAAAATCAGGGTATATTTAAAAGGAAGTAATGTTATTAATGTTAAATATTTATTTGAAAAGAATGTATCGAAATGTAAAATATAATAAAGAATGTAGTATTTATGATAATTATGAAGTGAAATTTGTACATAAGTATGTTTATTACGGTAATCATGCATTTAATTATATTATATGAATTATGCTTAAAAGTATATTTAAAATGAGTTATGTAAGTTTGTTTAAAATATCACTTTTATAAGATTAAAACACATAAAAGTGATAGTTGAAACATATTTATATGCCATTGTCATAATATTATGTAAGTAACGCATAAGTGACATTATGTTTTTCGGACACCGGTTCAGAAAAATAAAAGTTTTTGAAACTGATTACCCATTTATATCCTTTATATTTCTACTACATACTAAAAATAATAATAATGTATGAAGAAATCATAGTTTAAATGGTGATTTAATGAATTAAGATAAATGAGTGAAATGTCATATGAATTACTACAAAGAATTCCTTTCATAATTTTATTTGATATTGAGAAATGATTTTTGGAAGTTTTTCTTTCCCTCCCATATCCGGATTCCACTACACAATTAATTTAGTAAATTTTCATCCTTTACTCAACTTAAAATTCCAAGATAATATTGCTTTTTTATGGATGAAAATAAATCCATAAAAAGATTTTATTACTCATTATTTATGAATGCAACTTATATTTCCCATTTCAAGTATTTAGGTTTTGGCATACATGTTTAGGTTGGATAATTTTTAGCACATTTTTGCACTTTTAGGACAGAAATGAAAAGAAAAAAATGCCCAAAAATAAAATCCTATAAATATGACACCTTGGAATTTATATTTAGAAAGGATGAAAATTAATTGCATTTTTAGTTCGTATCTTCAGTTTTTGGTTTATGGCATTTTTCCCCTCGTATTCTCTTTGGAATAAAGGCGGAAGATAATTTATTTATGTTTTCACTTTAGTACACTTAAATCTTCAGAGATCATGGAATGCCTATAATTTTTTTTAAATTTATATACAAAAGTTTTATTACAAAAGCTGTTGAATGTTTTGAATGATTAAAAGATAAACAAATTTATATGTTTTCTTAATTCATAACCATCATTCAGTATTTATTAACAAACATTCACCAGCAACCCATTTCTCATAAATTAAATATTTTTAGCATTTTTAATGATATTCCTAACATTCCAAAACAATCTCAGTTTCACCTTAATGCGTTTGATGTGCAATATTGTGAGACACTTTTTTATAAAGGAAAAAAGATGTAAATTTGTAGAAAAATAAAATCATTAAAAAGTAGTAAAAGATAAGATATTATTTTGCAATTTATATAGATAATAAATTAAAAGTAAATTAACCAATATTTGCAGATAATTCCAAAAATAGCATTGAAACAATAATTCGTATTTACATAAATTCTTTTGAACACGAAAAAATGGAACTTTTATTCCATTTTTTTTCCCAAGAATCACCTAGTTATATTTATATTTATATTATAGTTACATTTTATGTCAGAATTAAGATTGGGTGTTTTTAATTATTATTGTTTAAAATGTAGATTTTACAAATTTTCTTTTTTTTGGGGGGGGGGCAATATCGGAATAAATTTCAAATTTTGAGATGAAATAAAACACGTGGTTAATTAATATAATATTACATAGTTTTATATCTGTAAAAACTAATTGCTAAGAAAACTATTATATCGATCAATTTTTCTTCTATTATCGATTATCTTAAGAAAGAGGAAGATGATATAATCCACCATTGCCAAACCCGCATCTATTAGTAATTTGAGCTCTTCTCTTTATCCGTTACATTCCTAACTATAACAAATGTAAGGACATAACAGTCTGTCATGTATATTATGTACCAGACATCGGAGGAGTAGACTATTAAGCGACATTCACCCCCCATACCATTATGGTGTCAATTTGTATTTTGAAATTAATTGACAAAAATCTTATAAATCCATGTTTCACAATCTTGATCTTTGTATTCTTTTGAAAATTGCCCTAAATTTAATTTAAAGAGTCTTATTAATTTTAACTGCTCTGGAAGCCTTGGATTTTTTGCAGACTTTAGACGGCAGCAATATAGATGACATAAACATTAAATTAATTCTTACACAGTCCGTCAGTGAAACATCATGAAACTTCTTTTTGTTATGGAACTAATTATAGCATAATAATATATTAAATATCTGTCGAAATTACTATCATCGCGTAAAAGATATTTTTTATGCAAGGGATATTTTCATTTTTAGATTTAGATAAATGAATTTATTTTAAAAGCAGCACCTTATTTTAAATACATATCTATTTTTTTCTTTTAAATAGCTCTAATACATCTAATATTTAATTATTTTAAATAAATAGCAATGTTGCAAATAATTAAAGTTATCAGTTAGTTTACTGTTAAATAAGAGTTCAATTTTTTAGTAGTCCTCAAAGTATAATGATTCTTGATAATAATTATTATTTGACATTAAAATACACAAAAAAAAGATTGAAGCTATGCCCTTTTAAGAATATGAATAGGAATTTTGCATTTCTATTAAATTCTTAATATGTATATTGTTAATAAAAATTCATAAAAAAACTTTGAAGCGATTGAAAGAACAAGATCTGATCACCATAGAAGAAAAGCAGAAGTTATCAAACTCTGCATTTTAAAGTAATGCCTTTATATCTGCACACTTGGTTCAAGTCAGCTACATTAACTAAAAAGTAGTAGACAAATTTTACAACAAACTTATGATTCAGATGATTCGAATGCATGGATTAAGATGTTGTAACTTCTGAAAAATGGTATGTTTCTCTAATTTTTGAACTTCTATAAAAATGACCTTTTAAAAGATGAAACCAGCGTGAGCAATCATGCCTTTAAAAACAAGAAGTGTTTGAATAAAAAGGAATATTGATGGTATCAGCAAGGATTATTTAAAGTATACACCTTAGCCCTGAGCACTATGATTCCAATGATTAATGAGCCAAGAGTTTCCTTGTTCTCAAAATTCTTGTAGGCTTGACGGCATTCATTTCTTCACAATGTCCTTGAGTTCAGCATTCGAGATGAAGCGCTTCCCTTTCAGATGTCTTTTCAGCATCATTAACTCCGATGCGTATTGTGAGACACTCCGATGACCACGCAGGTCCATAAAGAATGGAGACTCATGGAGAGTGCGGTTCTGATCAATATAGCACGTCTGTAGGGTCGCTCTAGCGGAACAGGCCATGTACAAGTGGAAGCAGCTGGACTATCCATCCTACAGTCCAGACATGTCACCCTGCGATTTTGATGTGTTTTGTACCCAGAAGAAAAATTTGAAAGGGATGCAAATACAAGGATGATGGGAAGAACAGAGACTCATTACAGCCACAGGAATTCTGGGATCAAGGAGTCTTTTCTTTCATTAATAATTGGGATCGTTGTGCTCAAGCCTCTGGCATATAAATAGAATAAATTCTTTCTATACCCACAGTGCTATTTGGGGCCTTTTTATTTGAGAACCCTGAGCATTTACTCATTATATATAGATTCAAAGCTTTAAATATTAAGAGAAATTCATCATGTAAATCAACAATAGATTAAAATTATGACCAAAACACAATACATAACTTGAAGTGATTAGTAATAATGCGCAACATTTATAGCTGTGAAATATATTGTAACAAATTTGTGTTTTTTTTTCCTGTTCGGTAAGGTAAAGGCTAGGTAGGGTGTCTTGCATATACTGAAATGGCTGTTAAACGGATGTCGCGGCAGTAACGCTTGCCCTAGGCATAGAGTTGGTATCAATCTAGCAACGAATTTGATTACTTTAAATACAAAAATGAAGAATTATTAATATTCTAGAAGCATTGTTAGAACTTCTATAAAAACTTGAGTTCAAGCGATTGTTCTAGAAATTTCGATTAACTGTCATAAGAAGTATAAAATGTAATGGACAGAGTCAGATTATTAGACGAGTCAATACATATCAGTAGGTAAACGAATTTTTTTTTGGAGTATTGATCTCCACTGAACACTAAGTACTTCCAAGTTTGTCTTATACCGATTTGTTGTTTGTTTGTTGTTTTGGCTGTAAATGCTGTTTTGTTACTAATGCATCATGTTTTAGAGTAGAATAAATAATCCTCATCTCTTATTGAGACTGTTGTGATTTTGCTCACCATATAGATGAGGGAATCGAATTCTCTGAAACAATATATTTGTTGCGACTTAGGGCACTTCCGCACAATTTTGCTGTTAATTATCTGTCAGTGATTTAAGACGAGTGAACTTTTCTCTGTGTTTTCCCCAGTAGCATCAACTAAGGACGGGAGAACGACTTAGTTATTTCATGCGTCATATTCGCTTGCACAGACACTTTTTACTGGCAGGCATATTCATATACCTTAGAGCACAAAACATCAATTATGCTTGATTTGGGACTCGAACCGTCAAAAATATGATCAGGATTTTTACAGATAATTATTTATAAGATCAAAACGAAAATTGATTCAAAATAGTTACCTAATTAAGTACTTTGTTCTAACAATGAGCCTATATTTTACAAAAGTTGTCATAGCGTAACCACGTAATTTTAATGCAAGAGTAATTAAAATATTTTAAATTATTTTAACTGAATAATCATTAGGTTAAAAATATTTGGAATATCTGGGTAATTATTCTAATTGTTGAAGAATAATTATTAACTTTCTTTGTTTACTTAAATAATTAAAAAACTAGTTCCTTCTACCAAATTTTTGAAAAAAAAAATTACAAACTTGATGAATAAGTAGAAAGTATTCTTAAAGTGAAGCAAAAGTAATTAGCACAATGATTCAAATCCACTCTAATAAACAATAGCATTTAACATTTTTTTTTTAAAATTATTCTTAAAAGAAGAAGCTTCGATTTTATTTGCATATCGTTTTTCTTTCTTTTAATGTTAAATTATTATTATTATTATTCTGTTTTCTGAAATTTCACTAGTGTCTTGCATCTCAAAAATATACTTCAAGTATGGGAGTGGGAGTGAAATTTTTGTGAATGATAATTAATAATGATTTAAAACTTTAGGAATATTCATAGAAGTAAGTAGAAATTCCTGTCAAGTAACTGAGCTATTACAAAATAATTCTACATAATTACGAACTCTAATATTAATCATATAGCTAAAAAAGAGCTGAAATTTCTTCATAGTTTCAACAGTTTAATTTACAATACTTCAATAACTAGATGATATAAGGCTCCCTAGATAGTTGATAATTGCTTCCGAAAAAACACATTACAGAATTGAAGAAACCACTTAATTTTTTTATGCTGTAGCGGAAGAATTCACTAGGAAAACCACCAATTGCTGTAACATATTGTCCACGCAACTAAAGCTTTGAGCTTCATTTTTTATTAAATTATTGAAAGAATAATATATTAAATAACTAAATGATGAGTCCATTCAAAAGAAAACATAAAATAACTCAAAAGAATAAGTAAAATATAGAGGAAAGGGCTTTTATTTGTTTTTGTTCTTTAAAAGTATTAATTACTTTGAAGAGTTTTTTGGATATTGTTTTCGTTTACTTAACACTCGGCATTAGTTTAAAATTACTTTTATTTTATAAAATATGCTACGAATAAAATACTGAATAAACATTTGAAATAATGCTCTCATATTTTAATATTAATGAAGTAGTATATTGATTCTTTTCTCCTGAAACTTTAGATTATTTTTTTTCTTTCTCAATTTTCTTTTCTCATCACTTCACAAACGGTATAAAATATCCGATTAACATACTTTTCTTTCAATTATATATTCATATTTGAATTCATTATAAACATTCTTAATGTCAAACTGCCGGCGTCCTGGCATAAGGGTTACGCTTCTTCCTCGTGATCTAACATCGTGATCGTTCGAGTCCTAACTCGATAATAGTTGTTCTTCACCGATGTTCTATCTGTGAGACGTGTGATTGCCTCCCCCCCATAAAAAGAGATCGTGCAAGCGAATGTGATGAATGAGTAATTAAATCGCATTCTTGCAACTAGAGGGAGCTGCTAAATCAAGGAGGTTAAAAATTTCGGTTTTAATTCGCTGACTTAGGCAAGCAGACTTGTGAATGACAAGTGTCATCAGAAACAACAACAATATTATACTATTTTCTCTATAAAAACATTCTTGAAATCCTTTAACAGTATCCTGTAAAAAGTTACAAAAAGCTACTCATACAACTAAACTGTATTAAAAAACAAATAAATGTATTATATAAACTCATTGCCGTTACTTATGGCACTTCACAAGCCCGCTGACAGACTCTCCTCGATTGTTCTACTGTGTTTTTAGCAGCGCCAACTATTGCCAATGAACGACTTAACTACTTCATTGATCACATTTATATGCACAATACATTTCACACATTCACCCACCTCACAGATAGAACAAACAAGATGAAACCCATGCCCTGAGGAACTGGGATTTCAACCTGGGTCGCCTAGATCACGAGGAAGACGCGCTACCCCAATAACAAGAAGCTACCACCTAAGTTTACTATATTACATTACAAATTAAATTTATTACATAAAATCAAATATTTGAAATATATTGCTTATTTCGTTAACAAAAATCTCCCGTATCTATTAAGTAGCCAAAAAACAGCCTTTTTTGAATTTCTTGTTGGATTGTAATACTAATAAATTATGCATACTTATCATATGAGTCATCCATTTTGACTTCTAAGTTGTTGCATTCAAGTTTACTTTAGTTTAGTTACATTAACGTCCTGTTTCGAAGCAAGACTAGGGCTATTTGGGGGCGAACCTTGTAATTTTGATCCACGGTCAGATGACGAGGACGGCATCTGCGCTAGCACCCACTTTTCAAACTCCACCAGTGGGAGGGCATTTGGCCCCGACGAATTTAAAGCGCACCGTACCCGCTTACAAGGCGGTTCTTCGGGGAAATCAGGCCTCGAACTTTGAACTCTCCGGTTCTGAAGCCTAGATCTTACCACCTGGCCACCGTGTCCCCATTTGCTGTATTTAAAACCACAGCATAGTAGCGTCTGATTGCATAAATAGTAAAAAACATTGTGTCATATACATATTCACGATTAAATATTGCAAATAAATGTATAAATTTGTCTTTGTGTTGCACAAATTTAATCCATATTGCAGACGGATAATCTAAATAAGTTAGTTTTTTTTTTCATCTGTCTGTGGAATGTTTTTGTTTTATTACACAAGATAGGGATTCTCAACATCCTACTTAGTCGAATTTTTGTATGCAGACAGTGCCATAGGCCATTTTTCTACCAAGTATTTCATAATGGTATTATTATTAACGATATTATTTTATGGCTGTTTGTTTGTTCGAACTTTTAGAAAAAGATATTAATTGGCAAGAAAACTTTTTAAATGCTTGTTATTCATGAATTTTTTAATAAATCCTAATTTATAGGTGTTTTTTATTATTATTCACTTTTTTCAACTGCAGTTTCTGCCCGAAAATCAAACGTAATTTTTTGTTAACCCAATGCAATAAAAATGAGAAGAAAGTGATAATTATAATTATAATCATTAGAAAATAAAACATTATAATCAAAAATAAATTACATTTGGCCTCATTATTCGCTTTTTATATTTATATTCTTTATTTGAATGTTATAAAAATTATTTATATCATTATTATCTTAGCATGATAATGACATAAAATTCTACATTCTACAATACTTTGATCTAGTTGTAATTAGGTATTATTATTATTTCATTGACTAATTTGTTAGTTTTGTGAAATACTTTATACATACACTAATTCCTTTCATGCATTGGTTCAATAAAAAAAATACTAAACCGAGTTTCATAAAAAGATGCTTGGAACTACTTTATCTTAATATTAGATTCTAGCGTTATCTTCTCATTATTATTTGCACTTTGTGCAAATGGCTGTCTTAGATGGGTAGAATCCGTACTTTTGGTTATTCCTCTTTAAAATAATTGATGTATCAGTGTTTTGAAATACAAAATTTAAGCATTTCCAAAACATACTTATTTACAAGTATAATAAAAAGACTTAAAAATCAAATTTCAAAAGAATAATATATTTGAACTCCATTGTAATTAAATTGAATACAGAATCAGATAAAAATTAGCCTTTTAAACTCTTCTATTCTGCTTCACATTTATTTCCCTTATTTTTTTCTCTCCTTACCAAAAGCAATCCCACCATTCCTTAATAAATGGGAAGTATTAGTACAAGCAGCACAATTCACAGAGCGATACAAATGTAATAATGGTAAATCAACTTATTTTTTGCCTATATTACTTAAAAATGGTTAGACTTATGAAAATTTACTGCGCATTATTTATTTCTATGGAGCTACCTGCCGGAGTGTCTTTTACCCTATCAGTCAATAACTGGTGTGGAATGGATATTTAAAAAGATATATCTTCTTAACAAGTACTCATAAAAATTCGAGTGGAATGCCCCAAATAATCCCTTTTTTCTTTGAAATGGGGTATATATATGTATAACATAAAGTTTCAAAAGTATACCAATTCGTTAACCTATTAAGTTCAGTTGGCCCAAAGTTGTTAGCAACAATAGTAGAAAATGTACGATTTCGATTCCCAAATAAAAAAATTTACATTTATTCTAAAGATGGAGAATTTGGGCCAAAAATATTGATTTCAAAATGTTATAATACTAACAATAAAAATTATAAGTAAAAGACTAATAAAAGGAACTAATGATAATAAAAAATACAATTTTTGATTCACAAACAACTAAAAGTGAAAAAAATTTTAAAAACATTTTATTGTGTTGATGGTATATCAATAATAGTTTATATATAATAGACACGAACATATAGATTAAACGAAATTTTAGCCATCGAAATATGTTCTTAATACTTCATTGCATTTTTAAGGAATTTATTCAAGTTTGGGAAATAATTAGAATAATTTTTTTTAAAAAACTATTCTAATCTTGGAGCATAATAAATTTTCAGAGAGTCTTCAAGTTTTAATGTCATTTTTCTTATTGAAATTCCATTAAATAACTTCTTGGATAATTACTCACATGGGTTATAACAAGACAACTAAACTAAATTATTATTTCATTACAGTCATCTGCCAGTAATTTATTACGAAGTGGTTCCTCGATCTGAAATGTTGTGAGAACTTAATCTGCTAAGGGGATCCGCCCTTTTGTAGTGTGATAATTTACCTATACTTAATGCTCTTCTGTTTTAATAATTGCTTTATTCGTGTAGTTAAATTGGCAATATATCATAAACTTGAAAATATTCTTTTGTGTTCACACGAATTATTAAGAAATGTTCAGTAAATTTTGCATATATAATTTCCGAAAGCTTGAAGTACTAGTTTATTTTATTAAATTATACAATATTTCCTACCTAAAGTAGCTTTTAATAGCATTTTTTTATTTTTTATATTTCACATAGTGCATGGCGTTTTGGGCATTAGTTATTCTATTCATAATTTTGAGGCACTTATTATAATGAACAATTTTAAATCTGAAAAAAACTGTCATAAATACAGAAGCGAAATCCAAATGAAGCCTAGAAAGGAAAATAAATTTCTGAAAAAATAGACCAAGTGAAGTTAAAGGTTCGAATTAATACTGATTTCTAATTTCTAACATTTTTTTTATTATGATTATATTGATATTTATTACCTGAATATGAATCAAACAGCATACAATTTAAGAGTAAAAATATATTTAATCAATTTTTTTTCATAAAAATTCTTATTATATGTTTTTATTATCAATCCATCGTATTAAATGGTGAAAAAATGAGGGTTATTAATTCATATGCTTAAAACCTTGTCGGTTTTGCGCATGCTCAGAAAACGTTGATGTCATCGAAATTAGGGTCAAACAAAGAACAAAGATGAAGGAAAAGATTTTTACATTAAAAACATGATTAATTTCAATTGTTTGAAGGATTAGGCAACAGCAGATATTCTTTCAAATCTGTAGAAAAAGAAGAATTACAGAAAAACAAATTAATAATATTTTTATTTGCAGTAATTGGACTGTAAAATTATGGCTTAATAAATGGATTTCTATATTTAAAATATATTAATTAATCTCTTTCATAAAAATAAGAAGACGCCCTGCTTTTAAATTATTTAATTTGATCAAGAATGTTTTATTCTTCTCTTTAACATAAAAGTCATACACAGTTCATCTGAAAATTTTGCAATCCATTCCTCCTCTGTTTTTCAAATTTATGTGTATTCATTTTCTTTAGGTTTTAAAAAATAAATAACCTGGGATTTTTTCTCCACTTTCTGGGCAAATTTTTAATGGTGTTAATAGAAATGCTAACGATTTGAAGGCTTCTTTCAGAGGATGCGCAATCGGAATAATTAATGTCTCACAATTCTGTTTATCGAAAACAGTATTTAATATCCTCTAATAAAATATTTTTAAAGCACTCCTAAAATGAAATTGCTAGTTGAACTAAACATAATTCTATACTTTCACTTATTAAAATAATTAAAATGCCATGAAATTAACATTAAAAAATGAATTTAAATACATCCCTTGAGGCGAAACTCATAGTTAAATTTTGTTGAAGAATTCAGTGTAACAGCTCAATAAAATTGCATTCCTCCTCTTTTCAGTGTGAGGAATATTCATATATTTTTAAAAATTCCAATTGATTTTATTGATTTTTTTTCATATAATTGTATTGTTTTGATATTTAAATACTTAATTTGAAATGCATGATTCTTCTTTTAAAAAATAGTACTCACAAAAGTTTAATATAGTCCTATTCCTTAAAGTTTGAAGAGTAAAAAAAATTGTCAAGTAACTTTTATAAATTTTGCTTGATTTTAGATTGATAAAAATTGGAAGAAAAAAATATTAAACTGAATTTCTAGCAATGTATTTCTATTTTAAAATAAATGTGAGTTTTTTACTATGTCGTCAAATGTCAATGTTTTAAATCATCAGTCGCATTTTTTGTATGGTTATAAAATAAATTCTATTTCAGAAGCCTAGCAAATGAATATACTACTTAAAATAATATTATTTTCTAAAATTTAAAGCAAAATTTTCGATAAAATTATTTAATGCATTCAATTAATGAGGCTTTTATGTACTATTTGTTTACTCAAAAAAAGGTTTTTGACTTCTGAATTGTTAAATGAATTTTTCATACTCTTTATTTATGTAAAGCTTGCTAAATATGATAACGTTTAGAAATGAATATTTAGTAAGGATTTTTGTTAAGCCAAGGCCTCCAAATGTATATATTTAGCATTTGCTGAATGAATATATTAATTGATGATGATGATGATGTCGTGTCCGTGTTTCCATGGAAAGGGGATGCAGTAGCTTCTAAGGGCAGAAGTCTGACTTCTAGCTCAAATAAAGGTGACATGCACTTTCACTTGCACAACCCCTTTTTACAGAGGGCTCATTCATGCATCTCACAGATAAATCTCAGAAAAATCATGCCCAAACTGAGACTTGAACCTGGGAAGCTCAGATCACGGGAAAGATACTCTACATCAATGCAGCCGAAAAAATGCTAATTAACATGACGCCGAAAAAATGCTAATTAACAAAATGATTTGATAATTTTATTTGCAAAATGCAAAGTCCTTTCATGCTGATTTTGTAATTTTTAAGGATATAATTAAAGATCGCTTTGTTCAATAAAACATTAAATATTTCGACTAATTGCATTTGTGTAATTAATAGATTTGAAATGCAAAATATATTTTAAAAAAAACTGCGATTATTCTTATAAATGTATTGTATCCATTTAAATAATATTAATCTTAGTGTACTAGTTATTTAATAATGTTAAGCAATATCATCTATCAGAAAACGCATAATTGCGAATACTAAAAGATAAATTAAGGTCAAAAGGCATTGGTACATATTACTTTTCCACATCGTTAACTTTGTTATTGAAACATTCATACCATTGGTAAATCATTTTATCTGAACTAACCTAGAAGGAATCAAGGTCCAAATCAGGGAACCAATAAACGGGGGTTGCCTGAATTTTGGCATCAGGTCTGAAATTCTTTATTCGACTGAGGTGTTAGATGATCTACTTGCTGCAACATATACCTATGCAGTGCAGGAAAAAAATACCGTCCGAAGAATAGAATTTAATTTATGTAGAATAAAATTTATTTAATTATACTTAAGACTATCAAATGTAGTGTTTTATTTTAATTCTGCTTAAGATATTTTTTATATATCTGCATATTTCAACTCAAATGTATTTTAATAAAGGCATTTTATTTATAAAAATAGTTACTGTTTTGATGCAACACTTAATTACAACATGTGTTACTGTATCCGATTGTGAGAGACAAAGGGGATAGTAGGTTCTTGCTCAGTCCCCATTGAAAGCATTAAATGCTGATAATCTAAAATCTTACCTTACTGTTACTTTTAAATAAATGCTACTATTACTTCATTTTTAATTTTAATGATGTATAACATGCATGACAGGGTTAATTTAAACTGACTTTAAGAGCATGTTTTGTTTATCACAGCATATCTTAATAGCATGGCTGAAAATAAAAAAGTATAATATTGTAACTTGTATTTTGCTTTAGAAGTATTCGCTATACAATGTATCCTATATAGGGGAAGTTATATAAAACTACATTAAATTAGGATATACATAATGTCTTTCATTTTCCTTTGCAAATGTAATACAATATTAAAATAGCATTATATAAATAAAAGTCGTCATAGGGCCAAAACACTCTGTGGTTAAAAATTAATAAATAAAAAAACGTTTTTAAAATCAATAAAAATGAAGTTACTCTACAACACTTTCATATAAACTGTGGAGTGGATTAAGAATATCTTTAAGAAGATAAACAAAGATAGTGTTGGTTATTGTAAGTTGCTCCATATCTGTAAGAATAGTCTCCATAGCTGACCCGCCCCAAAAAATTAAAAGGTCATTTTTATTGATTTACAAAAAAAACATCCTACGAAGGACTGAAATTTTGAAAATACATAAATAATTAGGAAAGGCAGCTTGAATTAATTTCAAATTTGCGGTAACACATTTTTTAGAAAGTTAATTCAAATCATTGTTAAAAATTACAAAACTTTAGAAGGCTCAGTGTCACTGAAAATTGACTTTTGGATATTTTGTTTGCATTTTTCTTCTATGGAAGCTTTAAGTGACGAACATATGAATCAAGAAATTTCAGTAATGATAATGAAGAAGTTGATCCTTCCAAAATATACACTTATATTACTGTTGGAACTTTATAAGAGAAGCTATTTATTATATTAGAAGGTACTGATGTGTGTATTAGAAAATATTGATGAGTATAAAAGAGTATTGACCGTTAATACAAATACTGCTACATAACATATGAAATTTAGGAAATGTCTATAAAATATTTTTTTTGACGAAACATCTCTTTAATTCATCTAAAGTAAAAAAAAAAATAGTTTAATATTTCAGTGTTCTAAGCTTTGTAAAATTTTTATTGAATTCGTTTTTAATACTAAAATAACTAATTTTAAAATTTATGTTGGTAATATTTTTAATAAATAAATAAAATTTAGATTTTAAATCTCTTAAAAGAACTATGTATTATAGAGTATTTTAATATTACATTCCTTTTTCAATATCTCAGATTATTAAAACCCATCTCTTCTTCAAAGCAGAAGGCTTGTTTATCAGATTCCTTTTTATAAAAAAAACGAAATTTAATTTCTACATATTTTGGGAAACTTAAACATCAAAACAACAGCTGTTTAATTTTTTGATCTTCTCCTTGTTTTATATTTTAAGTACTAAATCCTTCATCAGCATATTTTTTTACAAAATAATACTTAATTAGGAATTAGAAAAAATAACTAAAAATAGAAAAAAATATATATGTTTCATCAACATGCTGGATATAAAATGATAGATATATTTTAGAATTTAAAAAATTATTTATTTCAAACTTATGATGCGATGATTTATTGAAATGAATTATAATGTTGCCAAAAATATCAGAATCGAAGAATTAAAGGTTTAAATAAATGAAAGTGCTATAAAATACAAACAAGATTGTTTTATTTATTTTGTTATATTCGTAATTGAAATTTAATTTATTCATGAATGAATATTTAGAAAAGAAATGCCCGTTATCCACGAATATTTTATATTAAACTATTATTATTTCTCTTTGATGTCTAAAACAGTAAACTAGTTAAAAAAGGTTTAAAATGTGAATATTTATGAAATTAAACATCTTTATTAATTTAGTTTACATTAAGCTGATGTGACAACATAAACATTGGGTTTACTTATATTTAAAAAAATGAATACATTATATATATATATATATATATAAATTAGCAATATAAGAGAAAACGAAACTAATTATGGAAACTT
>JAPMOQ010059026.1:0-17857 GCA_026543055.1 Argiope trifasciata | reverse complement strand
ATTAATTTTTACAGTTTCCAACAGTTCTCCGACTTTCTATATTTTTGCAATTTTTACCAATTGAACGTCGTTTGGGACCATGTTGTGTAATGATTCTTAATGCTCCTGAAATTGGGGAAGCTGTAAATTGACGTAACTTTTGCAATATTTTTGAGGGTTATCGAAACCATTGTTGATCTAATCTAACAAACGCAATTTTGAAATATCCTCATTTCCCATACCCCTGGAAAATTTCAATTGTCATCCCAATTCACAAGCCTGGTAAAGAAGCCCAACAAGTTATCCCATCAATCTCCTGCCTGCCATCAGCAAAATAGTCGACAAAATAATTTACAATGGAGTAAAACCACTAACTGAAGATAAAATCATCCCCTACCAATTTGGCTTCCGCAACGACCACTCAATAGTTTCTCTACTTCTAAGAATGACAGAAATTATCAAACAAGACTGGGCCCACCTCAAAGATATCGAAGCAGTTTTCCTCGATATTGCAAAAGCTTTTGATAAAGTCTGGTTCAAGGGTTTCATATACAAAATAATTCAACTCATTATTCCAGGTGGTTTAAGTAAACTCATGGCATCATACCTGGTATTTAGAAAATTCAAGGTCAAAGTAGGAGAAGACTTATCATCCCCCAAACCTCTCCAAGCTGGCATAGCTCAGGGCTCCACCTTAGCTTTAATATTTATATAAATGATATGATAAGAACTACCAAAACGCAACTATACCTATTCGCAGACGATACAGCTATTCTTAGCACCCATGAAAATAAAAAGACAATAGCAAAAGACCTCCAAGAGCCTCTTAACAAACTAGAAAAATAGTTAGTCAAATGGAACGTTAAAGTTAACGCAGACAAAAGCTAGGCTATCTACATTTCCAGCAAATGAAAAAAAAAACCTCTCCTACCCTCAACAATATCCCTATCCCTTGGCAAAAAGAAACAAAATATCTAGGAGTCATTCTCGACTAAAGACTAACTTACGGAACCCATATCACCTCAGTTAAGAAAAAATACCTAGCCTCCAAAACCACTTTATATCCCCTCATCAGCCACAACTCCAATGTCTCAACAAGCAATAAAATTCTAATCTACGAATCAATCCTCCGGTCCATATTCACTTACGCTGCACCCAATCTGGAGTATCGCTGCCCAAACGCACATATCGAAATTTGAAATTCTTCAAAATTCCCTCCACCGTCAAATAGCCAACATGCCCTGGTTTGTTAGTAATAGTAATATCCGTAAAGATCTTAATATCAAAACCATAAGAGAGCTGATAAAAAAAAACACGCCGCCTCCTTCTTCGAAAAAATACACAAGATGCAAAATAATACAATAACCTTAATCCCCCGCCACAACCCTTACGATCTTCTTTGCACGAAAAGAGTGCTCCTGAAATTTGAAGGTTAGCAAGCATCAATTACCCTTTCAAGTTCAAACCCTCCGTGACCGCTCTAACAAGAAGACACACACCTGTTAAGCACCTGCCACGCACCGAACGGGGAAACTCCACTTGTTAACACGCCATGAAATCACCTTTCACCTGATTCTCGCAAGCATGGGTAACTCCCCTCCCAGTGAAGACGGTTAGTCAACCCCCCCTCCCCGGTTCCGGCCTTCTTAAAGTAATCCAGCCATGCCGACTGAAAATGGAAATCGACTGCTGACCAGCCATAGCCCTACTAATCCCTATCATATTTTCTAATCCATCTGAAAACCCAAGCTACCCCACATTAAAAATAATAATTAAGTAATTTTGTCTCTCCTGTTTAATTGGGATTGTGGAATTTGCGCTCCATTGATCATTTCCTACCCCTATTTTGTAGGTTTACTGGAATTTTATTACCTTTGGTAGGAAAATTTGGCTGAGAGCACATATTCCTCTCGTGTTTTTTCTTCGGTGCCGTACCCCTTTGTTAATGACCTTTTAGGCAGTGATAGATTACTTTATGATAAGATAAGACTACCAGGAAGTATCTCATGTGTTTTTCGGAAACTTATGAGAAAAAATTCTTCTCTCTAAATTTTACTTATCAAAATATTTCTGAGCAGCTTTTTCCGTAAAATGTTGCTATCAAGCAGTTTTAAAATACGTGAAACGCCTTCAAAAAATAATAAAAGGAATTTATTTTATTTATTTATTTAACTACTTTGCCTCAAAATTCGTAACATGAATACGTTGGTAGATTTTCTGTTAAGAAATCAAGACTGTTTGTTGAAATTTGATTTTTGTCGTAAGAATGTAAATTTTTTTTTAAATGGCATAGTCTTGTAAGGAATTTCATGTTTTAATTTAATTATTTGTGTTTAAATTAATTTCATTTAATTTTTGGCGTTTAATTTATTTCGCTGTACTATAAATTTATATTACAGTTTCCGAATTAAAAATTGAAACATATTTATATTACAGCCATACTGTTAAATTCGTTTTTTGTAAATCACGAGAAACAAAAATCACTAAAAAAGTAACTATATATAAACAGTTGTTCCCAGATTTATAAAATTTGGTACATAATTACTTCTTGACGAATAGATGTTCAATAATTAGAATCTTTTTCAAAATTGTTAATTTTTTATTTATTAAATCTTAATTTAAACTTAATCAATCGAAAACGCTTATTGGCAACTGTTGTGTCACATTAAAATTTAAAAGATTAACTTTCCAAATACAAAATTTTCGTTTTTGGGATAATTTTTCTTTAGGTTTTCTAAAAAATTCAAAATTAATTTTAGAAATAATTTGTAACATTTTATTTTTATAGAAATGAAATTGAAATCCATTTTGCTATTTTACCATTAAGTTCCGTCGTTACTTTCTTAACTTTGAGAAAAAATATCTGCCTTTTTTAAACAGTAACTTCAGTTAAATTTTTTAAGAACTTCTTAATGGCTTATTTAAATAAAATAATGTACGAATCTTTCACATGATATGCTATAATTGATGAAAATCAAGACTAACGACATCATCAAGACTTTCATGATGAATGAATGAGTACTTTAATGAGCACTTGAAAATAGTTAGGAAACTATTTGAAAAATGTGACATATGAGATACTTTATACACATTGCAACTAAACTCAATTCCAAATAATAATTCTCTAAAAATATTTTTAAAAACGTTTCTACGATTTCAAAGGATGCTATTCTAACCGTTTCAAAATATTTATGAATTTGAAAAGAAAAAAAATCTTACGTTTTAGCTACTCATTCTGGAGAATTATGAAGAAATAGGAATCGAGAGCGCGCAATGATTAAAATCAAATGAACAATGGCTTAAAAATAGAAATAAAAGGCTCAATGCAAATTAAATTTTCACTACTTGATGAAATTTAATTTCGGATTTATACCTGATTCTGTTCGTGATTAATGTACCGTATTCTATTCATTAATTACAGTAAAAGCTCCTTATTTGCGCTTTCTTCATTCGCGTTTTCACTACTCTCGGATTTAAAAAAAGCGACCTAATTCCTATATTCGAGGCAAAAAATTTCTTTATTCGCGGATCTAATAAGTACATACATAATAATAAAAGGATTCCAATAGGTATCCAACGCAATATCCTTCGTAAATGCCGTCAAAGGGACTAATAAAAAAAAGTAAAATAGATCTTATTACAACTTTATCTAAAGTATGCTGTTAAATGCAAACTGCAAACGTAGCCTGAATCGCGAATGGAATAGGACGAGTTGGGTTTGAACAGATAGAATCAAGAGACATTCAGGAATTGCTTGAATCGCAAAATGAAGATCTAACTGAAACCGACTTGGAGGAAATGTTCAATTCACAGCCCATTGAAGAAGAGGCTTCAACAAGCACTGGAAACGTGACATTTAATTTCAAAAATCTGAGTGAAGGTTTAAGAATTTCAAATGAGCTTTGCGATTTCTTTATGAACATTGATCCTTCTATGGAACGAAGTCTTATTTTTAAGAGGCAAATTGCTAATGCGATTGCTGCGTATCAGTCTGAATTGAAGGAGCTTTTAAAAACTACTAAGCAAGAGAAAATTATAAAATTCTTCAAACCATAACATAAGCCTTAAGATAATTAATCAAAATGTTCAAAAACATCAATTAAACTGATTTTTTATGAATTAGTTTTTTTTTATTTTGTCACCTAGGAACATATCCCCTATAATCCCATATAAATTACCATTCCGTATTTGTGGCATATTTATGGAACATATACCCCTCGAATAAAGAGCTTTTACTGTACTTTACTATTTCTGCATTCAGTACGTTATTAATAAATCACTGAAATAAGCTGTAGATTTTTTAACAATATATAAACTAAACAAATAGTATTTAAATATGAGAAACTTATTCTCTAATAAGTACTTCAGTTTCTTCAAGATCAGATTCTTTGAATTAGAAAAACATTAAAAAAATTTGTATGAGGAATCAACCCAAAATTTTTAGTTGAAAATTAGTAAAATTAATTTTGAAGGTTGCTTAGTTGCTACAAACATGTTCTTGTTATCATTTCCTATAGCCTTAATTTCGATTTATATTCTGTTTCTCCTTGATGTCGTTTAGGAATATGGCTAGAATGAAATTATTTAATTTGGAACATTCGATTCATATACTTACACATTCTGCCATTCAGGACCTTAAAAAATGTACTTATCTATTAACTCTGATATTTTCAAAAGATAGATTCTAATACAGAATGTGTTGAAAAACTGAAAAGTGTTTTCTTGCCAAAAGTGACATTTGATTTAAAAACAAAACTCAATTAAAAATGACAAATAACTTTTTGTTAAAAACAGACAGAAATATATTAAGATAGAAATTTTTTAAAAATAACTATAATTAAAAAAAATAACGATTTATTATTTTTACAAAAGTTTTTTAGTTTATTCATACAAATATTTAGTTAACTAAGACTACAAGACCTTCACAAATAAAATAAATAACGAAACTACTGTGAGTGAAATGCAATTAATATCGCTTTATATTCCACTAAAAATTGATTTAGTTTGAAATTTTCAAGAAAATCAGAGAAAAATCTCTTTGGTTATTATCGATGTAAAGCTATATTTTATACTCAAAATTGAAAAAAATTCATTTAATATCTATCTTGATTGTATTATTGTCAAAAAGAATTGAATAACTTTGGATGGATGGATAGTTGAGTTTTCTGGCACAAGAGCCAAATATGGCTATGCTGCTCCAAACATACGGGTAGAATGAAAAAACTCATATCTATATGAAAAACTCTGTAAAATTAGAAGCTGGTTAAAAATTTTCAAGACAATGTCTCTTAAAATTTAACGATATTTAAAAATATATTAACAGTATGAAACATTAAATAAGATGATAAAAGCCAATTGCTTTTAAAAATTTAAAAAGATTTTTTTGGGTACGTTCTCCCACAAGCATTTGTAAATCCACAGTTGAAAAATTAAAAAATCGCAAACGATGCTGTGTAAAATCAGGGCATTCAATTAAAATGTGAAAAACCGTTAAAATCGTGTGACATCTGGAGCACATAGGAGCTCGATCTCCTAATAAAAGATGCCTGTGTGTTAAACAAGTGTGACCAATGCGGAGTCTAGTCAATTTGACCTCGAGTTCACGCACTGGAAGAGCAGTCCATAATGTAATTGTGGGTCTGATGGAATGTAATTTATTATTGCTTTGTTGATCCCACGATTCCTGCCATGCAGATTGAATATGACGTGCAAATGAGTTTTTCAAATCGTAGAATGGAACCTCCCGCTGCATAAACGAAGACGCTGTTTTTGCAGCGTTGTCAGCCAGAACATTTTCTGTTATCCCAACATGACTGGGAACCCAACAGAATAAAATTTCGTAGTCCCTATTTTTCAAAGTTCTTAAGAGACCCAGAATTTCTAGGGCAATGGGATGAATTTTATCATGAAAATGAGAGAGTGTTTTCAAAGAGCTCATGCTATCAGTATAAATACAAAATTTGCGCTCAGAAGAGAGAGCAATGGTTTGTAGAGCATTGAGAATAGCCACTAATTCAGCAGAAAAGACTGAAATGGAAGTATGCAAACAATAGCTAATTGTTTGTGTATTTAGAATGATACCGCATCCAACATGGCTGCTTGATTTGGATCCATCTGTGAAAATTGGCATATGAGTCAAATACTGAAAACGATGAGAACTGAAAAGCTTTTGAAAAACCACAGGAGCCGTTGTTAGTTTCTCAAACCCATTAAAAGGATTTAAATAGGAGAATTGAGGGATGTCCCATGGAGGAAATGAGAATAAATCAAGTGTGTGAATACTCACATCACGGAGTTCTGTATCCTCCAGAAGTAATTTAACTCTCTCACAGAATGGGAGGATATTGAAAGGTCGAGCCCTGTATAATCTTCGAAGATGAATAGGAAGAATCAAAGAGTGCAAAGGATGTTTCAGAATTGACAAAGCTCGAAGGTAGTACTGTACAGACATTTTTTGACGTCGTAAATTTAATGGTAACTGATGACATACAACATAAAGACTCTCCACTGGTGAGGTCCGAAATGCTCCGGAACAAATTCTCAAGGCAGAGTGGTGTATGGTATTTAATCTCCGTAAAACAGCAGATCGAGCAGAGCCATACACCACGCATCCATAATCAATACGTGATACCAAATACGGTTGAATAAAAATAACAGATTACTTTTTCTTTCAATACGTTAGTTAGTTAAAAAAAACCTACTTTTGTTTATTTCAACTCACCTTTTTGTAAAATATTATTTTAAAACATATTTCAAATCATGTTGATTCTATTTACATAATCAATACTGCTTTTATCTAGAGAAATGTCTTGCGATGTCGGATAGATAATAATATTTTACAAATAAAGAAAATAGATGTCTAAAGAGAAAATTTTTACTTACGAAATCTTATATCTTAGATGGAATAGGAGATCTAATACATAGGGAATTGAATTTTTAGATACGAAAAGGCATAAGTTTTAACTTCAAACTCAGGTTTTAATGATACAATTATATAAATTAACAACAAAGAAATCTAATGTAATGAGTCAATAAATGGATTGATAATTTCTTTGCACACAATTATCATTTTTTTAAAGATTTTGTTTCTTTTGTAATGGTATATATTAATTAAGAAATAAATTAGTTTCAATTTGCTTAATTTAATAGGAGTATTTTCAAAATAGCAGAAATAAGGAAGATTTGTCATATTTGAATCCCCTAAATAATTTTTAATGAAAATTGATTGTAAAAAAATTTTAATAAAGGAAAAACAGTAAATTTTTTGTAGTTTATTTGCTTTTAAAAATGGAATAAACTTTCTAAGAAATACTTTTTAATATAGAATAAAACATAGCCTATTAAAATTGCTTCATCGATTCAGATAAAGAAAATGATTCCACAAATTACACCACTAAGTTTTAAAAAGCTCAATAAGGGAAATAAGGTTTTTATTTTCAAGCTCATATCAGTATAGAGAATCTCAACTCAAGTTTGATATTTTATGAGCTGTAGCATTTCCTTTTTTATTCGTTTGTTCTTGAAAATATAAAAGCACGCAGCTCTGATTTTTCTATTATTTGGAGAAGAAAAGACAAAAGAAAAAAAGTAATAATTAATATTTTTTATATTAACTATTACTTTATTTGTTTTAGTCTTTTCTAATTTCAAATAATGATAATGTTTATAACTGGTTCTTGAGAACTACAATAGACCTCTTCACATTCAGGAAATGATTTTAATTCCAATTTAAGCCCTTTCTAGAGGAACTTTAACCACCTCCACCTCCCCTCCAAAAAAAACCCAACTTGGTTTTATCTATAAATAAAATTATATTATAATAAATACTAAACTATGGTCAGTAAAATGTTCGCTCAAAGGATATGTTTTGTTACTTAATTTCAAGCGGTTTAAATTCCATTCTTACTTTGCTAAAACATATAATAGTTGTTAATTTTTATTACATTTTTTCAAAATTGAATGGTATTCTATTAATTAAAGTGTTTAAAAATTTGTTCCAAATTAACGCTTCCAATACCTATGCAGAATTACATTAACTTAATAATACTTTGGCATATGTGATGGAGTTCATGGGACATGAGGACCGGTTTTTTAAATGAATCAGCGAAGATTTATCAAACATTCATAGACAAAGTTGATTCCTTACTTATTTAAGTTATAATCCCAATAAAATTAACTGAATCTATCGTTACTATACAATCTATTTTTGTAGAAAATTAGACTAACTCAAGAACTTCTGAAAACGACAGCTCTAACATGCGGACAAAAAACTGCCAATGGCGATGAATTGTCTTCATTTCTCCAAACGTTAAATTTTTTTAAATAAATGTGTCTATCTAGATCAAAGCAACATTTGTCTCACCAAACAACAATTATCAGAAAGAATTTTTTTATATTTTTGCATTAGAAATGGCCTATTTGTTTGATTTTAGACGTCGATCTTATATTCTGTATGAATGCCACTTATTAAAGTTGAAATATTCTCAACCTTGTCTATTTTAAAATGTTGAGCACTAGACCACCGGTCCTTAATCTAACAAAAAGGTAACCTGAAAAATATAGACAAATGTAAATTTTTTTCATCACATATATGACACTTCATTCTCACTATTTCTCTTCGTTTGTTCCTACAATTTTTAATAGCTATACCACAAAGCCCATTAAAATGTTTGGAACTGAAAACGACATTGTATTTTTCTAAAACTTGAAAAAAGCATTACGATTGCTTACAAAATAAATCGTCATCATAACCAAAAGTTTCTTTTCTTTATAAAGACCTTGTGTAACTGTCGAACAATGAAAGTAAACAATGCTATGTGCGATTCTTAATTTTTTTGAAGTCATAATGATTGGATAATGTACAAGTTGCATTCCGAAATTAACACATTTGTGACCATTATTTCGAAATTTAAAACTAATCATATCTCTCAAAATTTTCTGGATAGAAACGTGAAATTTTGTACGTATGGATAAAAATAAGAGAAAAATTGTACGAATTAATACTTGAAATTGTGATGGGTTTATAAAAATTAATTTTCGTACAATTGCCTACCTTATTTAATGAAGTTTTGTAATTCGAAGTGTTTAGATGCAATATTTAAAAAAATTATTTCTTAGAGCAATCTTTTGATGCTTTATTAGAAGAAAAAAAAAGTGACTCTAGAAACCATGCTAACATAGCAGCAAAATTATTTTTATCTTAATGCCTGATATTTAAATATTTACTATTGTAATTTCTCAATCTATATAAATCTATAGTTTTGGCAAAAAATTTAGGGGCGAAAAAAAAAACACGAATAAAATGTAAAGTAATATATTTTATTTTTAGCTTTCTTTCGTATATGGATTTAAGACAAATTGAAAATAAGTAATAAATCATTGATAGCGCTTTTAAGAAAATAGGCAGAAATTTGCTGTTGCATTACCTGCGAATAAACTTTAGATCATGATACTGAATCTGAGAACTAAACGTTTTAATGGAGAACTATAGATGCATTTACATGTCGATTGATGTTACGTTGGGGTATGTATAATTGTCTGACGGTAAACTAGCTAGAAAATGAGATAATATGTTTCAAATTTGAAGGAATATCAGTAATTATCAACATTTTCTAAAGAAATGTTTTTTCTTTCTGAAAATTAACCAGCATTTATTTTCTGAATTATTAATATTATTCCTATCTTATTTCAGACAAAGCGCTTAATATTTTGCAAAAAACAGCTTATTTGAAAAATTTTAACATAAAAAATACATTAGCTCCTTTCAAGTAAAAGCTTAAGGAATACGTATACATACAAGAATACATAAATACAAATTGAAAGAACTAAGCATTACATTTACCCACTTAAATTTCAATTTAAAACAGTTTCTATGTATTTTTTTCATTTTGTTAAAAAAAGTTAAACCGTAAGAGATATAGAGATAAAAACCCCATAAAAATAAAAATTAAACTTCACTTTATTAGATGAATTTGTATAACGCACATCAAAATTATTAATGCCTTCTGTGCGAGAAAATTATAATCGTGTTCCTTTATCATAAATTTTTAAAATCAAATTTCTCACATTTCCTTTATTACTTTAAACTCTCATCTAAAACGCAATCAAGGGTAGACAGCCGTTTTCTCACGGAAGCTCTGTCTTGTTTTCAAGGACATGGAGTATCATTATTACTCTGAACTGTGATAACCATTTGGCGTTCGCAGTAAAATCGTCAAATCTTGCATGCAAAAATAACGGTTATAATGTGACAATCCTGAGAGTGACAGATATCTTTTAATGACATGGGGGGTTAGTTTGGGGAGAGCAAATTCCTCTCAACCGTTTAATTGTTGTTATCCTTTTCTATTACAAATTTCATTATTCAATTATTCCTTCTTACTTTTTTTTCCAGTATTAACAGCTGTTTAAAACTATCAAACTAATATGCCCTGCACTATTAAGTTACAAAATGTGTATTATGCCATTGCTAACAGATCTTTATTCTGGGAATGGAGATTATAGGTTAACCCACCTGGCTCTCCTTACAAATGTTCTTATTATTATTATTTAATTTTGCTTAGGTTTAGGGTTATGAAATGATGGAATTTTTAATAAAAGTCGTAGCCCTGCCTTTTTCTGTGATATCATCAATTTCCCCAGTGACTAGTCACTTTTTGCCAACTCTGTTGAATCCAAACAGTTACGTAGGAATTGCAGTATTCGGCTCCTCTCCAATCTTCACATTTGCAAACTTTTTTTTACTTTCTCGCATACAAATTGAGGAGGAAAAATTCGCAAAATATTGCAAAAATTCGAAAAGACGATTTTGATTTCTCCATTTCAGTCTTAACTGAATCCAAAAAAGCACATTTCTGACATTATATCTATCTCCCTGTAATACAATAACGCAACACTTTACGCTATAAGGCTGGAATACGGTATATGGAAAGACGACCAAAATTATTTCCAAATTTTAAGCAAAACCCAATATAGGAGGCCTCTTTGTATGACTTTTCGAATACAAGTGAATTTCAGAGTTAATAAAATGCCAAATCATGAGATGGATCAAAAATTGCATACAGGAATTAAAACTAAAATATAGGTACCTATCACACTTTTTATCAAATTCGTCCAATCTTTCACATGCATATAAACGCAATAACGCATTTGTATAATGACTTAACTAAAGAAAAATCAACATGTTACCTTGTGACATCAACTAAAGTCAACTTTTACAACTTTATTTTCGATGACTTTAAAGTCATCGAAAAGGGGTTAAAATACATACATTCTCATGATAGATTCTGTAAAATTGCTAGATTGAGGCCTATATCTATACAACTGCTACTTTTTATACAAAATCGTTTCAAAATATCTTCTCAACTATATTTATGTAGTATAAGGCATGCATTTTACGACTGAATCTAAATTGAACAATATAAGCTTTAATTTGCAGAATTTAAAATAAAACATTAGTAAGAAATAAAGATGTTAAGAAAATATTTTTAAAAATCTGTTTATTATTATTATTAGCACTCAATATTTTTTCTTTTAAAATCCTTTTTTTTAGTAAGCAAATAATTGTTATTTTTCGGAAAAAATTATAAACACTTATTGGTTTTGAAGAAACAGATATGCATATATGACATTCATAATATAAAAATTGAAAAAAAAAATTAGTATTATTTTAATGACTTTTCATAAAAGTTAAATATTATTTGAGATTGTAAATATTGCCATCTTCATCTTGTACTAAAGATGAATGCATATTTGTTTGTATGTGTATTGCCGGTCTACAAACGGTTTAAACTTAAGTTGCCATACTTGGCACATGTACACTTTGGAGGGTTGAAATGTGCGTATAGGTTCCAAAAATTTTAATATTAGTAAAAATATTAATTAAATGAAAATTAATCCAAATGCTCACATTTTTTTAATGTTAACATCGGAAAATGTAATGCTGCAAAAATAATTTATATGTCTTCTAAAAATTCAAAATATTATACCAAATTTAATAAATACATTAAATTTCTATTTCTAATCAATTTCCAAAAAATTGCTTTACAAGGACTTTTTCCAAAGATTTATTTCTCACAAAAGAGCGATAAATATTAATAAAGATAAAATTTAACACATGTAAAATGCACCCACTTACATGAGAACAATTAACTCTTATTGATTAAAGCCAATACATTGAGAAAAGATCAAATTAACACACTGGCTCTAATTACAGACTTAACTTGGAAAAGAATATATAATAATATAAGTATACATAATAAGTATATCTTAACACTTATCATTGGATATTTTCTGGTAGCCGGCACATTGCCATAGCATAAGAAATAATTTTGGAAACATCGCCTGAAATTTGAAAAAGTCATCTTATTTCATTAGGAATGATATAAATAATGATATTCATTTTCTTTTCGATAATGAATAAATTCAATGAAATTGAATTATATATAAAGTAGAAATAAAAATATTTATTCTGTTTGTTTGACTTCAGGTGTAATAATTGTAGTATGCCTATATCCTTCTAGCAAGTGTAAGTACGTTTACTATAATTTGGCAAAGCCATCAAACGAACGGTATGGCAGTGTAAAAAATACGAATGCACAGATATTCATTTCATATACAGTCACTCAAAACATTATTGGGACACTTGGATTGAATAACTATAAAGCTTGTTTATAAAACTATTTATCACAATAAAATAAATAACAGAATGAGTCAAGTAATAATTTAACATTTGGTGTATAGTTTGTTAAGAAACTTTCATCGGTGATTCGAAATTATAATTTGATGTAGCTTTTTAAAGATAATTCAAAGGCAAGTAGGAGTCAAAAAAGTATTGGGACACATTTGAATTGAGAAATTCAACAAATATATAGCACGTCAGCAGAATTGATCATCGTAATTTTAGGTTAAAATTTTAAACACGAAATTTTCAGTAAAGGAGATTATTGTTATAACAAAAATGGCAAGAAACAAAGATATATCGGTTGATGTACGAAATCTTGTAATAAGTCACCAGAGAAGTAGAAAATCAGATCGCTCTATATAACATATCTTAAAGTTAAATAAGTCTACTGTTTTTAACATTTTTCTCTTATGCAAGAAAAAAATTGCTTTCAAAACTAGAAACATGAAGGTGTGCAAGGATAATTAATTACATGAATATAGGCCAAAAGTTTTCAGCCTACTGTCAAATATGGAGGTAGCAATTAAATTTGTCTTTAGTTGTATGACAAACACCGGTGTCAGAAACTTACATGTTATTGGTTTTACAATGAATAAACATATTTATCTTTACATTCTCAAGCGAAATTCAAAGCACAGTGCGTGAAAGTTGGGAATTTCAAGACATTTTAAATTGGGTTCAGATAATGGCTCAAATCACAGAGAATCCATTTCTGATATTTGCAAGTAATAGTTCTTCAACCACTGTTGTAGTGTTACTAAAATTTCGGTTCTAAGTCCAGATTTTAATTCCATTGAGAATGCGTCGGTTTCTTTGCAGTAAACACTTCATTAACATCACGTTAAGCAGGAGCTAAAAAAAACATTTGGTTGAAGGGAGGGACAAAATTTATGGATCATTTTGAAAAAAAATGGTGAAACCGTACAAAATAGACCTTTAAGAGGTCATAAAAAGTAAAGGCACCCCATCAAGATATTAATTTCTAAGTTTGTATTGTTTTCCTTAATTTATTGGGAAGTGTCCCACTACTTTCTTGAGACGTTTTCTTTATTTTTTTTTGTATTCAATTATTGCCATAATTGCATCTATATGAGAGTTTAGTTTAAATTATTATGATTTTTATACATCAAAATAATATTTACTTCTTTGTTTTGGTTTTAGTTGTATATTTAAGTGAAATAAAAAACTGTGAACTTTTGGGGTGCCTTACTACTTCTTTGACTGATGGTATTAGCTACACATCTAAAAGAGAAAAATGGCGTAAATAAAGTAATAATGCTATTTTATGCAAATCGGCTCAATAAATGTCTGGAAAAACTACGAATTTTATATTTTTTATTCAGATCGTTTGCTATATGAGTCACATTTAGTAAAATATTTTTGAGACATTTATGTCTGTATATATAAATTGCAAATGTACGAAGTAACAAAATTGCTTTTATTACTTATTGCGGAAAAGCAGCAATCGAGTGTAAACATATCAATGTACGATGGCTCATCAAACGGTCATTGTTGCTATAAATCCCTACCTCTTGCTCCTGCAAGTTTCTTTTACTTCTCGTTTCAGTGTTTTTACAGCTGCATCTAATTCAACACTTCGCAAATTAAGATGCAGTTATTATATTATAAACGCTGCTTACCATATATGTTCAGTCAGAAGACGGAAGAGAAATTAAGAGGTAAACATGAATCGAAAAGTTTGATGATCGGAAGAGGAAAATAAGCTTAACCATTAATATGGATGCTCGTTAAGACTTAACTATAGAAACGGATGACTTCCATAACTGTGAATTACCCCAAAAGTTTTTGCTTTATCTTAAAGCATTTTTAAAAAATACCTCTTCAATGATATGGATTTCATTTCTGTACAGAATATTTTCATTAAAAGAAATTCTGAAAGAATTTTAATAATTCTTTTAAATTATTAAAATTCTTTATTAGAAAGACTTTATTAAAATTCTTCCAATTCTATTTTCATTGTCTCATTGCTTTTAATGCTAGATAATGGAATTTTTTTTTTAAAGCAATGTTCATTTTAGCTGATATTTTTTGATCTCATAAAAGTCAAACTGATCCAATAAATAAATAAATGCAGTGTTTTTTTTTGTTTTTTTTTTCAAATTTAAAGTTAAGATAAAAAAAAATAACTTTTTTGTTATTAATCCCAAAATCAGAGTTTCACTTCCGCTTATATTTCATAGTATAGTGAATCTTCCTCGAACTTCCACCTCTCTTATTGCCAATTTTTCAGGGAACCGATTTTTCGGCCGATTGATCTAATGTTAAAATACTTCTAGCAACGGCAACTTGCCCATCTCATTTTTTAGAAAATGATATGGATGAGCTTCTCTTCCTGTTTCTAGATATGTGCCGAAAGATTCTAAATGGGTTAAGAAAGATAGTTTGCAATTCTTGATGTTTTGCCTATTAAAAGTATGAATAATAAAACAGAAAAAGGCAAAAAAAAAAAGGGAAACATTTTTCGAACGAGGTTTTTATTATTAATTTTTGCGTGATCTAGCAAGCAAGCCAGGGAAGTTCTTGATCTGGACAATGCGACCTGCCGTGCACACAAAGCTCGGCTCACAAATGTTGAACTGAAGTCACTACTCCACAGATTAAAGTGCCTCATATCGATATGGAAAAGAGTTAGAGGTCCAGGGAGGTGGAAGATTCGATTCCCTCAATCAAATCAAACAAAGTAATGACATTGTAAGGGACATGCGGATTCTATTTAGGAAAAAGGGGAGAGGCAGCTCGACTCACTGGGCTATAAGTTTGGACCTGCAAATGCTCCGAATAATTAAAGATAAATCAAGACTGCAATGTGGCTTCGGATCGTATAGATTCAGAGAATTTGTGGGGGTGTTTCAAATACGAGTATTGTCTATCTAAATGTATGTAAAAAGAAGACTGATCCAAGTGAACAGAATCACATAACTATAAAAATTACTCAAAGCAAAATTCCGAATTCAGAAACGGCAAAAGATGAGGGGGTGAGTTTCTAACGAACCAAAAAATAACATCGGAGCACTGCCCGTATTTACTGTGGGGAGGAGGGGGAGATATCAGTTGATTAAATCGAAAAATTATGAGTAATAAATCTTCCAATGGTAATTTTTGGAATTTTATTCAACGTAATCTATATTGGGGTAAATTTGCGACGAAAAGAGCTGCCATATTTATTTGAGAACAATATTCCTGATGTTACAGGAAAAATTATATGAAATTAAAGGGAAAAAAATGAGACTTCCCCTGAAATGGAGAATAATTGCTCACCCTTACGAGAAGGCGATAATAGTAGTAAGAAAATGGATTATTTCAGCATTAACAAGATTTAAGAGCGAAAACCTAGTAGATGCTAATTAGGCAGTAGAAAATAGCAAAATTAAAGTGGTTTCAGTTTATTTCCTACTAAATCATAATAAGGAAGGAAACTGCAAGGAGTTTCAAAATCTGTTTGCATGACTAAGGACATCATCAATACTTCAAGGAGGTGAATTCCCACTTCAGAGTCTTTTGAGGGGAAATTTCCGATCATAGGCCTCAGGATGAAGTAGGCTCATTTATAGGATTCAGTTTTAACCCGAGAGAGATTGCGCGGGGCATACAGTCATTCCATTCTTATCCAAACATCTGTAGCAGAGTAAATATTTATCAGTAATCAATTACCGTTTCAGTACCTTCCTATCCAACAGTCCCCTTGGTATGTAAAGTGTAATTTTTACTTTTTTGCGTTCTCTAGCTCTCTTTTTGAATTTATATTGCATTTTGCTCTGGATAAATGGCGTGCAAACGTAAACTTATGGATTATGAAAAGGAAAGGGAATGTTACAATGGATAATTGGTATACAAGTTATCCTCTCGAGAAAGAACTTTTATCAAAGAAGCTAACCGTTGTAGGAAAAACAAGGCTGAAATTCCCATCCAGTTCCTACAAACAAAGAATAGGAGTGTTAATCTATATTCGGGTTTCAAAAAACATGAAATCATACGTGCCTAAAAAATCGAAATGAGTAGTTTTGCTATCTACTATGCATCACGAGGACGCCATTGATGAAAGTGATGAAAGAAGAAACGGGAATTAATTCAATTCTATAATGAAACAAAAAGGGCTTTTGACACTATTGATGAAATGTCGTCATCATATTCACCAACTCGAAAAACCAACAGGTGGCCAATGGTTATTTTCTATTGCTCGTTGAACGTCGCTGCCATAAATAGCTCTAATGGCAACAAAGACACTTCCCTTGGAATATGCAAATAGGAGAAAATTTCTGAGTAAATTGGCATTATCACTTATTCAGCAACACATATAAGGTGAGATATGAAAATGCTACCTGAAACACTTCGCGAAAGTATGGATGTCACCACTTTTAATGGATCAGAGGAGATCCCAACAAAAAAAAAATAGCTGAAACAAGACAAGTTATATGTCCAATATCTGAAGATAATAAAACTGTATGTTTTCTATAAGTGTAAGAAGAATTGAAACTCCTAAAGAAGATATGTAATTTTTTAATGTAAAATTTTCTTAAGTATCAAAAACAGTTTTTTGAACTTAAAAGTTTATTTTCTCAAAGAATTAATGCACTTATTATCATTTATAATTTATAAGTGTTTTTTCTTCTAATTTATGGAACATTTTAGATAAAATGGATTGACTCAGTCACCCCACGCGATCTGTTTCGTCACGATTAGGTGCGCGCCTTCTGCCGGGTTTTAAGAAAAACTTGTCATTTGGAATGACTTTAATTCATTGCCAATGTTTCAATCTGCACGTGGAAAGAGCTGGATTGATATCAATTAAGGACCGACATGACTGAGTGATGAGCTGGAAAGTAATTCAAAAAATGCTGAGTGACCAGGGATCTTGGGATTTTCCAATTAATATAGGAGAAAAAGTTTTTTCAACATAAAGATTTAAACTGAGCATGGGGAAAATTCGACTAATTGACTCTAAAGTGGCTGAAAAATATGTAAATACAAAAGAAACAATGCAAAAGATAAAAAATAAGAAGGATTTAGAATTATGGAATAAATTTCAGGAATTCATTCAAGAAGTTAGCGAAAGATCAAACAGAAAGGAAACACTTCGCCTCAAGATCCCTTGGTGGGACACCGAGCTTGTTTTGACTTTACTTCTAAGTCAGGCTCGATTCTATTAGCTAAATGAATAATAAAATCTCTTCTCTG